>JAAGEH010002534.1:20189182-20234473 GCA_011751065.1 Lasiurus cinereus | reverse complement strand
CATGAGGGTCTCACCCTCAGTGCGAGGGTCTCAGCTTCAGCCTCAGCACGAGGGTCCCAGCCTCAGCCTCAGCCTCAGCACGAGGGTCTCAGCCTCAGCCTCAGCCTCAGCACGAGGGTCTCAGCCTCAGCCTCAGCACGAGGGTCTCAGCCCCAGCCTCAGCATGAGGGTCTCAGCCTCAGGCTCAGCATGAGGGTCTCAGCCTCAGCCTCCTATCTTTGTCATTAAGAAGAAATCAGGTAGATGGCATTTGTTACAAGACTTAAGGGCAGTAAATAAAACAATGGTGCTAATGGGAGCCCTACAGCCTGGACTCCCCTCTCCTGTTGCTATACCTTTAGGGCATTTTAACGTAATCATGGACTTAAAAGATTGCTTCTTTATCATTCCTCTACACCCTGAGGACCAAAAGTGCTTTGCCTTCAGCCTACCCGCTAAAAATTTTAGAGCTCCTATGGAAAGGTTTCAATGGCGTGTTCTCCCACAAGGTATGGCTAATAGTCCCACCTTATGTCAATCTTTTGTTTTCTTGCAATATAAGCAGTAAGAGATCATTGGCCAGAAATGTATATTATTCATTACATGGATGATATTTTAATAGCTGGGAAGGATGGTGGTGAGGTCTTGAGATATTATAATGAGTTAAAAAATGCTTTACAAGATAAAGGATTAGAGATCACCCCTGATAAAGTCCAATTAACAGATCCATATACATATCTTCACTTTCAAATGAAAGGACCTCATGTCTCCGCTCACAAGTTAGAATTAAGATTAGACAAGCAGACAAGCTCAAAACTTTAAACGATTTTCAAAAACTCCTTGGAGATATCAACTGGCTCATGTCCTATCTAAAGCTTAGTAAAAGTGATTTAAAACCTCTTTACGATGTTCTACACGGGGATGCTAATCCTACATCTCCCGGTGATCTGACACCGGAAGGAAGCCAAGCCATATGTATAGTAGAACAAGCCATTCGGTCAAAAACAGTTACATTTATAGACTATGATAAACCTTTGAAATTCATCATTTGCAAAACAGCTCTTTCACCAACCACTGTTTTTTGGCAAACAGCCCCCCTAATGTGGGCTCATCTGCCTGCTACACCTAAAAAGGTCATTGGGCCATATTATCAAGCAGTATCTGATCTTATAATCCTAGGCAGGGAACAAGGGAAAATATATTTTGGTAAAGAACCAGATTTTATCATACAGCCTTATACCAAAGAACAAATTAATTGGCTCATGCAGACTACTCAATTCTGGCCTATTGCCTTAGCTTCTTATACTGGCATCCTAGATAATCATTATCCACCAGACAAACTTATTAATTTTGCTAATACATGAATTAGTATTCCCTAAAATCACCACATTTACCCCCTTAAATAATGCTCTATTGGTGTTTACTGATGGCTCTTCTACAGGTATAGCTACTTATACTTACCAGGACAAGGTGGTACAATTTACCACAAACAGCTCCTCCACGCAATTAACAGAATTACATGCTGTTATTGCGGTCCTATCAGCATTTCCTAATCAGTCTCTTAACATCTACACAGATAGCGCTTACATTGCACACTCTGTACCCTTATTAGAAACTGCTGGCCAAATTAAGGGCGTCTCTAATACTGGAGACTTATTTAGACAGCTACAGGTACTTATCACAAAAAGAACGCACCCTTTTTTTATAGGGCATTTACGTGCTCACTCTGGGCTTCCTGGTCCTCTAGCGGAAGGAAATCAGAAAGCAGATCTGGCCACTCGCCCACAAGCCAATGCTGATGACTCTTTCCTAAAAATTGCTCAAGCACAGAAAAGTCATCAGTTACACCATCTCAATGCACAGACTCTCCGGCTTATGCATAATATTACTAGGGAACAAGCCAGACAAATTGTCAAAGATTGCCCTTCTTGTGTCATACATCTCCCAGTATTACATCTCCGAGTCAACCCTAGGGGGTTAGTACCTAATGCATTATGGCAAATGGATGTTACCCATATCTCTGAATTTGGTAACCTCAAATATGTACATGTAACTATAGATACTTTTAGCGGTTTTATTCATGCTTCCCTCCAAACCAGTGAAACTACTAAACATGTAATTAGCCATATGTTAACTGCCTTCACAGTCTTAGGATGTCCACAGCAATTAAAAACTGATAATGGCTCAGGCTATTCCAGCTTAGCCTTTTCTCAATTCTGTAAGCGCCTCAATATCCATCATACAACAGGTATTCCTTATAATCCCCAAAGTCAAGGAATTGTTGAAAGGGCACATCTCTCTTTAAAACTCACAATAGATAAAATAAAAAAGGGGGAATGGTACCCCACGAGGAGGTCACCCAGAAACATATTAGCTCATTCCTTATTTATTCTCAATATTTTAAAAATTTGGATGCAAATGAACAATCAGTAGCTGCTCGCTTTTGGCATACAGAAACTCAGAGACAATTTACTTCAGTACTATGGAAGGATCCTTTGACTAACTCCTGGCATGGCCCAGATCCAGTTCTTATCTGGGGCTGAGGATCAGTATGCATTTACTCTAAGGAAATGAAATCTGCAAGGTGGCTACCAGAACGCTTAGTTAAACAAATCAGTCAAACTCAAGAAGTTGAGGATAATTACTTAGATAACTCCAGGGACAAAAACTCGCCCTGAGAATATTTCCCTGTTTTCATTTTCTGGTGATGGAACTAAAACTCTGGATTATACCATTGGGAATATTGCTGATTCTCCTGCATCCCTCTGATGGCAGTTTTGGACCTCCGGTAGACCCTGAAAAGGTATTAAAAACCTTGTTTGGACCCCCATGTTAATGTCGTGGGGGCACTACTAATATTAGGCCTGCCACATACACCCCGTCTACTGACTGGCAACAAAGTCGCTTTTCTCACTTACACTCACAGTAATGGAGGAGGGTTTTCCCAGAGCTGGAAATGCTATAAAAAGCCTAAAACTATACCCACTATTAATGGCCTGCCAGGACCATGCCCTAGTGGATGCTAATATGCCACAGAAATGCATTCTACCTGTTATCTATCAGTAGAGGAATGCAAAGGGGCGGATAATAAAACCTATTTTACCGCCATACTACAAAGAACTTATTCTGGCACCTTTGGAGGTGATTGGTCTACCATACCACAAGTTCATGGCAACCACAAATATGCTCAGGCCTCATGCCACGGTACTCCTGGCAAACCAGTCTGCTGAAATAAGATTGCCCCCATACATGTATCCGATGGTGGCGGTCCTCAAGATAAAATTAGAGAACGTATGGTTCAGGATCAAGTAGAACAATTAATTAAGCATATGTTCCCAGAGGTTAATTACCACCCTCAAGCTCTCCCTAAACCTAGGGGGGTGAATTTGGATACTCAGACCTCAGACATCTTAGAGGCCACACATAGAGCCCTTAATGTTTCTAATCCTGACTTGGCTAAAGATTGCTGGCTATGTCTAGTTCTGGGCACACCTATGCCCCTTGCCATTCCCTCCAATTCCTCCATATACCCGATCTATGACCTTGGGTCCCAGAACTGTAGTGCTGGTCTTCCATTCAGAGTTTAACCTATAGGCTTCAGAGATACCATCTGCATACAAGGGAATTTTCAAAATAATAGCTTTGATATTGATGTTGGATTTGTCACCTTTGCCAACTGCAGTCATATAGTAAATTATAGCAGCTCTCTCTGCCCTAGTAGAGGGCATGTTTTTCTCTGTGGCGGAAGCATGGCTTTTACTGTCTTGCCCACCAACTGGACAGGACTCTGTGTTATGGCAGCCTTGTTACCAGACATAGATGTCATATCCGGAGATGATCCTGTTCCCATTCCCACCCTTGATTATGCCACTGGCCGAGCAAAGAGGGCAGTTCAATTTATTCCCCTATTAGTAGGATTAGGGGTTTCAGGGGCTTTAGCTACAGGAACAGCAGGATTAGGAGTTGCCGTTCATTCATATACTAAACTCTCTAATCAGCTGATTGATGATGATCAGGCCTTATCCAGTACTATTAACGATATTCAAGATCAGATAGACTTCTTAGCGGAGGTAGTCCTCCAGAATAGAAGAGGATTAGATTTATTGACAGCAGAACAGGGAGGGATTTGTTTGGCTTTTACAGGAACACTGCTGCTTTTATGCAAATAAATCGGGCATTGTTCGTGATAAGATAAAGAAGCTACAAGAAGACCTAATAAAAAAAAGAAGAGAACTATTTGCCAACCCCTTGTGGAGTGGGCTAAATGGAATATTACCCTACCTCCTTCCCTTACTAAGACCTCTGCTTGGCTTATTAATAATCCTATCGCTAGGACCTTTTCTTTTTAATAAATTGATGCCTTTTATTAAGCAACAAGTGGATGTCATTAAGATGCAATCTATACAGGTCCATTATCATAAACTTGAGATGGCTGAAAGGGAAAGTTGCAAATTCCTTGAAAAAGAGAAATACGATAACATTCTATAGAGTAATTGAGATAATTACTCTAATATTCAAGGAATACGATGACATTTAATAGAGTAATTGAGGAATTACTCTAATAGCAAACTTTCCACCTTGGTGCGCTGGGCTGGTTAGCCAGAGATGGGCAACTGGAACTTGTACGTGATACCGACCACCGCCTAAGCCAGGAACTGGGCCTTATGCTGCCCTGCTTTCCAATGACGGGTAAGGTGGGTTGATACCATATGGTAGTTCCTGACCTAAGACAGGCACAGTCCCCTCAAGAATATTCGGCCTTTCAAAATTTAAAGAAAAGGGGGGACCTGTGGGAAACTTGTGCTTGACAGCCATTTTATAGTAAGCTCCAGCCACGTTAGCACTAACCTCGGGCTAGGTTTCTATTACCCCAAACCCTATGTCTTTCCCATAAGCCAGGTATTTCGCCTTAAGGGCTAGGAATTTTGGCTGCGATTTGGTTGCTTAGCCTCCCCCGTTACACAAAACTGGAACTTCCTCATTCCCTGGAATCTCCTCATTTCTCCTTCTCCCTATAACTACCCCAAACTCCTCCTGAATAAATGAGACTTGATCAGAACTTTGTCTTGTCTCCATTCCTTGTGTCTCTTGTCCCTTTCATCCCCACTCCCACTCTAGGGTCCTCGTTGACTTAACCCGTGGGTCGGGACAATGAGCCACATAAGGCTCTTGGCCTCTTGAGTGTGGCTCTTCCAAAAAATACCATGGCCTGGGCAAGTATTTTGAAGAAGTGGTGTTAGAAGAAGTTTAAGTTTAAAATATTTGGCTCTCAAAAGAAATTTCAATCGTTGTACTGTTGATATTTGGTTCTGTTGACTAATGAGTTTGCTGACCACTGGCCTAGGGAGTAGTGAGATGTGGGTCCAGGCTGGAGGGAGAAACACTCAAAAAGTGTGTTAGATGTGCACAGTGGGAACTAGAGTCTCAAAGAAAGATTGCACCCCATAAAATACACGCTGTTGGGGTAAATGTAGCCCTCAAATTTGGAAGGGGGTCCCCAGGGTTGCTGGCAGAGGGAGGCTATAGAAATTAACCCAAGGCAGGATGGGGAACAGAAGGGAAGTCTGGAGTTCTGCCTGTGCACAGGCTGAGAAGTGCCAGGGGAAGAAGTCAGGAGTCTATGCACATTTTGTGGCTTTTTTTTTCTTTTTCTTTTTTAAATCCTTGCTTCTGCTTACTAAGTCCAGAATATAGAATTTTCCAATTAAAAGCCACTTGTCGAGACTGCAGGGGAAAGCTGTTTTTGTGGAACTTGAAGAATAGAGTGTTCAGAAACAAACAGAATACCAGCTCTAGGGTAGTCCATCCCTCTAACCAAGCATTAAATGCAGCAGGGAAAGCGGAGAAGCCTTTTAGCCCCAAATATCAAAACAGAAAAACTGCCACCCAGGGATTGACTCTTGTGTGAATGCAACTAAAGGCAGGCTAAGAAACCAAGAGCTCCCAACTGCTTGGAAAAAGGATTGTGTCTTATGACTCAGAGGAGCTGTAGAGTGCAAGGAACTTCAATACTGGGCTGTCTACCTGACAGGAGACATACCTGCCAAACAGAACAGTAGAGGAAGTGAACACCCTTTGCTACTTCACATTTTTATTTTTTATCTTTTAATTAATAAACTAATTTTTTCTTTCTCCCCTGATTTTACCATTTTTATATTTTTGTTTTTAATTACTATTGTTACTACTATTAGTTTACCTTTTTAAAAAGTTTTATTTTATTTATTTTATTTTATTTTGGGATTAGTATCTTACATTCTATTTTTATTCTTCCTGTAGCATTATTTTATTCTATCTCAATTTTTCTTTACACTAACACTCTCTTCCTGCACTATTTCTCTTACCCTGTTCCTGCTTTAGTTTTTCTCTATCCTTTCCTTTTACTCCCTGTTAAAAATTTATCTTATTCATATATCTAATTTCTGCTCTCCTGGTCCAAGACAAACATACTTTTCTCATTCCTATCTTCACAATCCAGATTTGCTTTTACTTCTTTTTTGTCTTTTTGTTTTGTTTTGGTTTTTTCTTTTTATAATTATTTGCCTTTTTCTTTCTTCTTGTCTTGTTATGTTTGATTGTTTCTTAGTTTGGATTTCATTTCTTGTTCATATTTGTTTTTGGATGTTTACTTTTGTTGTTTGTCTATTTTTTGTTGTTGTTGCTGGGTATTTTTGTTTGTTTGTTTTGTTTTGTTTTGTTTTTGCTTCTGTTATTCCTTCCCTCACTTGTTCTCTTCTTCTGCTAAAAGCTTAACTAATTACAGTCACAAACTCAGGCCTACCTACTCTCTATTATCCTTTTCCAATAGTAAAAGACTACATAGATAGATTAAAGAAGAGTAAACGTTTTATAAAAGCTTTGATATATATATTTTTCTCAATTTTTTTATTTAGTTTTTTTTATTTTTAGTTTTCTTCTAATACACTCATTCACTTCCTACCTACTCTATACTTAATTGTGGATATTCCCCAATCATTTAATTTCTTTGACCTTATCCTTACCTTCTGGAAATAAGTTCTGCCTCCTTTTTATTTCTAGTTTGCATTCATCTCTGGGTGTTTGTTGTTTCCATTTTTTGGATTATTTCTTGTTTTATCCGAGTTTACTCCCCATATACATATATTCCCCCCCCCTTCTTTTTTATTCTCTTTCTTTTCACTCTTAATTTTTTTTTCCTTTTCTCAATATCATTTTTGCACTCTTTTATATCCCCTGACTCTCTATTTTCTCGTGGTCACCTTTATTTGTAGTTATTAGTACTGTGAATACATTTGTGTTTGGTACTCTGTGTGCTATGTCTTGTTGTGGTGTATTTTGTGCCTTTAAGTAAATGCAGGAGAGAAAGAGAGAGCTAATAACCAGACATCCAGAGAGGAGTGATCATGGGGAGACAAAGAAATAGCTCAGATACAAAAGAAAGGAGGCATCACCAGAAAAGAAAGTAAATGAAAAGGAAGCAAGCAAAATATAAGAGAAAAAAATCATAGAAATGGTTATAAGGCCAATGCAAGGTTTGGAAGATAAATTCAGTTATGTGTAAGAACCAAGGGGAAATGAAGAGCCAAGAATAAATGAAAAATGGCATTGCTGCAATAAAGAACTCAATAGAAAGCATCAACAGTAGACTAGGAGAAGCTGAGGACTGCCTCAGTGAACTAAGAGACAAGGTAGGAAAAAATACCCAAGCAGAGCAGCATCTAGAAAAACAAACAAACAAAAAAACAAAAACAAAAAAAACAGGAGGAAAGCCTAAAAGAACTTTGGGCAACATGAAACAAAACAACATTCACATAATTGGGGTTCCAGAAAGAGAGGAAATTGAGCAAAAAATAGAAAACCCATTTGAAGAAATGACAGAAAGCTTCCCTGATATAAGGAAGAAAAATCTCACACAAGTCCAGGTAGGTTACAGAGTCCCAAACAAGATGAACCCTAAAAGACCAACATCAAGATACATTGTAATGAAATTGGCAAACACCTACACCAAAGTAAGAATCTTAAAGGCTGCCAGAGAGAGACAAAAAGTTACCTACAGAGGATCCCCCATCTACTTGACTTATCCTTAAACTACATATGGTCTCTGGGAGGGGTGACACATCCTCTCAGAATGGACTAAGGGATTTTTATTTCTACTCAGGGTCTCACATTTCACAGGACCTCACAGGGTCTGTAATTCCTGTGACAGAGTACTGGTACTTGCTACTTCCTGTTCTACACAGGCCTCCATAACTTTACTAAAGTTGAGGTTTGTGCCAGCCCTGACATGGGCATTGTCACACAGGCCTGCAAGGCAGTGCACAGGCTGCCAGCTGTCTTTCAATAGAGATTAAAATTTGATGGGTATTTTTCCTTGCCCATTTGGGCACCTGCCCTTTTGGCAACTGCCAAATCCATAAGAAAATTAAAGGTTTATATAACATATTAACATAAGGAAGTTCAATATTGGCACTGTTGGCCACTTCAGGCAGCCAAATTTTCTGTTACCAAACAGGTCTATACAAACATCTCAGGGAGGTGACTACAGTCCATTTTTTACCTTCCCATACAAAGCAAAATTGTCCTTGTTACTCTGGAGTTATGTCCATGAAGACTCAAGTATCATCTAAGTCCATTACACAGTTTTTTTTGCAGGCCACTGTCAGCTGCAGTCGAAGTGCTGAAGTTTTAACCCTTTCAGCACAGTTGCAAATGGGAAACTTGACCAACTTCATCTCCAGCCACTTTGACATATCCCAGAACTCATTGCTTGTATCCTTTTAACCAGCCAGCCAAATGCTTAAGTCTTTTATTATGTGTTGTAAAACACTCATAACTCAATAGGCAGGAATTTCGGTTTCAGGTCACTGCCCTATATTATTTAATTAATTTCCTTTTTATCATTTCTCTTTTCCTTTTTACTACATAGACAACTTTTCATAAATTTCACACTTTCAAATTAACCTTTAAACCTTCTTTCTATGTCTTTCAAAATGCATAACCATGCCTCAGTCCTTCTATTAGGTATTTCTACTCTAATATTCTTTCCTTTCTGTCATACTATTAGCAAACTGTAGACTTTTTCTTTCTTTTTTTCCTTTAAAATATTTTAGAATTCTTTACTCTTAGAAATCTTAATTCTTAATGATTACTAAAAAGTAAACAGCCAGCATTTCTTAGATTAACATTTATGAACACACTTTAAGTGTACTTTTAATTTTTAAAAAATACCTTTAAGAAAATTTAAGAGTCCTACCTCCTAAAATAAAACTATTTTAAGATCAGGTAAATTAAAACTTGACTTACAGTTAATGTTTCAGTTTTTTAAAAAAAGTTAGATATTTACCATTTAACCCAGCAATGCCCCAAAGCCTTTACATTAATTAAGAAAATTATTATAGGAGCAGGCTTGAATTTAAACAGCAACATTCTTCCTTAGAGATAATATCTAAGGTTACTACTGTGGCTTCTTGGCCACTTATTTTATAATTGTGAATATCTTGTTAGTTTTCTGATTTTGCCTATTTTATTTTATGTACATAGATATTCTGAGCTTCTTTTAACATCTCTTCTGAACTTCTAAGGTACCTGGGTGCAAGTGGGCTGAGACCAAGGCGGGAATTGGTAAAGAGAGTAGGAGAGATAGGTTTTCATTGATTTTTGCTAGCTTCTCTGAAAAGCCTCTTTGTCCTCTAACTGTTCCACTACCCCCAAAACAGACATGGGGGCCTATCAGAAATAAACATGGAGGGCCCCCTGTATCCATGCCCCAAGAACAGGATTCTCAACTGACGTTTAGGTGAGAAACTATCAGAGAAGTTATGACTATTTCCAGTCTTCCTTCTCAGTAGCAAAATGACTGGTCATATAAACAAGCAAGCAGGAAAATGAACTTGAATTTACTTAATCAAATTTACTCATCTTCAGAGGTTTGTTGTTGTTGTGTTGGTTTTTTGGGGGGTCTTTTTTGTTTTGTTTTGTTTATTCCAAAAGAATGCAGGGGCATGTTAGACATCCTCCCCCTGCCTGCCAGAACCACTAAGGAGTGTGTCTGGGGCCCTGGAAGCTTTCCAGGGGGCACCTCTCCTGGAGACCTTTCTAGGAACCGGCAGCCAGGCTAGGTGAGGCCACTGGCCCTCAGCATCTGAGACTGAGTGCTGGTAAGTGCCATTTCCCGGTACGGGCCACCAAATGTTACATTGTAAATCAGCAAGCCAACATGAGACACCTTAATAATTAGCCAAATTAATTTGGAGACTTTTTATTATTATTATTATTATTATTATTATTATTATTACTTTATTATTATTATTATTACGCTAGTACTAGCGGGCTCAGAGTAGAATATCTCTGTAAAATTCTGGGTCCCAACATGGTGGAAGTCTTTCCTATTTATACTTCTTCCAGTTCTTTGTCTTCCAAATTTGGAATGAGACTTCCGGACCTTTTGAGAAAAAAGTTCTGTGTGCTGGGATAAAGTTGTGAGACCATATCTCAAGGCCTGGCCTGGTGCCATCACTGACAACTCTGTCTGGGGCATAGTTTATGACCTCTCTGGAATGGTATAGTCTTACTTTTCCTTATTATTTAAGCAAGCAAGCATTCACAGAAGCCAAAATAGCAGGGTTAAAATTTCAAACAGCAGTTTTTACACAAGATGGAGGTTACTATGTTTCAGTTTCAGCAACTGGTTGTGGTAAAGTTGTGTATATAATTTTATATTGGAGATAAAAATTATGATAGAGTGAATGCAGCTTCATCTAGTTAGTGGGGCATTTAAGTTGTTTAATGTCTTCATTTCTCTAGACAGGGATCCTCCCTCAGAAATTCACAGAGGGGCTTGGGGCCACCCCATTCACCCTTCAAAGAGGACATGGAACTTCACTTTATAGTCCTTTGGCCAGGACCATTTTCTTAAGTCCAACTGAAATCCTCTGAAATTAGCTTTTCTTAGTGATACGGAATTTTTGGACTGGAAACATGTGGTGTTCCCTTGGACAAGATGGTTCCCAGGTTCTTGTCCAGTGGAGTCCAAAAATGACACCAGGGTTGAAAGGTGGTATAGCAAAGGTAGGAATTTATTGAGAAATACGCAGACTCTCATGTGGGGAGAGGGAAAGAGTCCCACTGAGTCCCTTTTCCCTACAATTTATAAAGGCTGCATATTTTTGCGCCTTCGTATCTCCTCTGATTGTTCACTATAGTAACTCCAGAGTTCAAAGGTCAAACTTCACATGGGACATGTGAAGCTGTCTTCCTTGGCTTTCTTATTGTTTTCCTATCCCCTTTGGGCTTTCTTCTCTCTTTGAATAAGAGGTTTCCTTCCCTTTATTCTATGGAAATGTGCCTTCTGCTGTTTCCAGCTTCCTTAATTTTATGGAAATTAACCTTGTGCAACTCTATAGCCCTCTGTTTCCATGGACCCCTTAATTTTTAAAACTTCCTAAACCTATCTACTTCACACACCCCCCAAACTCTTATTTTACCCCAAAACTCCTTTCATTAGCCTGTCCTAAGTGACGATGCATGACAGGTTGGGGGACTCTGTAAGACAACCCATTACCATAGGGATTCTGACAAAGAATCACAGATGCAGCAAGGATACATTAATGTTTTTACCAAGGAACATACAGAGCCCTTCAAATCTCTCAGAGGAGCTCAATGTTTTGGAGATACCAGTTTACTTGTGGAGTACAAAGGTAGGAGCTAACTGGATGACAATATTCAACACACAGTTGTTGAGCTCTATTACGTGTCAGGAACTGTGCCAGGGGCTGAGGACAACACAGTCAACAAGATGCAGCACCTCTCCTCATAAGGGACACACAGAGAGAGACAAGTAAATAGGCAATTACAATAAAGTACACCAACTACTAATGTTAGGGATGAGCATGGTAACTAAAGGGATACATCAGAAGGGACTCCTGTCTAGTCATGGGCTGTCTTGGGGAGCTCTTGAAGGAGGGGATACCATAGTGTTACAGAAACCAGAATAATCAAACCATGCTTGGAGAGTTTGGAGTTATATTTATTATGCACGGGTCCAGTGGAAAATATTTCTCAAATTCTGGGCCCCAACATGCAGAAATTTTCCCTATTTGTATGTTTTTCCTTCTTTGTTTCCCAAATATGGGATGTTTCCTGCCCCTTTGCAAGTTTTTAAACTTGGATGCTTTAATAGCATTATACTGAAGGACATGTGGATATTTGTAAGCCAGACAGAAGAACTTTCCTGGAATGTGATGAAACATAGTTTATGCGGGGAACTGTAAATAGTCCAATACGGTTAGAAGGGATAGAGAGCACAAGAAATAATGCTCAAGAGGTGGATGGCAAAGGGGCTGCATACTAAGGAAACTGGACTTCTTGAAGGCGCTGGGAGGGCAGTCCAGTACTAAAAGGGAAGTCCTTGTTTGGGAAGGATAGTCCAACTGCTGTGTGGGTATAGATTGGAAGAGGGAAACCTGGACACTAGTTGGGAAGCTTCTGCCCTTGGACAAGATGTGATGGTGAGAAAGGGAATGTAATAAAGAATAGAACCACAATTATCATATTAATTATTTACCTTACTAGCTATAAATATGATTTCTTACAGACTCTGGGAAACTGGAGGATGGAACAAGGCTGAAAAAAGATTAGATCCCAAGATGAGTCCATTACGCATAAAAGAAATACATTTTGAGAACAGACCAAGGATAGGACATGCTTGCATTTGGTTGGTGGGCCCATACCGAAGCATCCATTTTATATAAAACTGCTGTTTGAAATTTTAACCTTGCTATTGGCTTCTGTAAATGCTTGCTTGCTTAAATAATAAGGCAAATTAGACTATTCTCACTTCAGAGAGGCCATTAAACCTTCCCTGGACAAAATTATCAGTGCTGGCTCCACGCCAGGTGTTTGGTTGAGGTCTCAAGACCTCAGCACATAGGGGCCCTTTAAGAACTTGCAAAGGGGCGAAAGACATTCCATATTTGGGAGACAAAGAAGGTAACAACATATAAATAGGGAAAATTTCTTCATGTTGAGGCCCCGAATTTGAGAAACATTTTCCTCTGGACCTGCGCATATTAAATGTAACTCCAAACTCTCTGAGTATGATTTGTTTATTCCGATTTTCTGTAACAAGACCATGACCCCATTTGGGAGTTTTTCTTAGGAATGATGACCATTCTCTGGTCCCAGGAACTGGCTGAAGTTTAGCCACCTTCTTATCAGACTTTGAGCTCCTGAAGGCCCAACTACAGACTCTTGCCTCCCCTTTCCATGTTACACTTGCAGCTCACAGCTGCATGTAGTTATCTTCTCCCCCTGTTTGTATATGATCAGCCAACTGGCGAGGGGACTCAAATCAGAATTTTCAGGGTGGCAGACAGCTTTCCCTACACTGCCAGTATTATTGGGATAATGCTCATATATGATTCAACCCTGTGTCTACTTAATTTGGTTCAAGCAGTGACTGGTAACCTCAGACCCTTTATGTCCAGTTTCAGATGCACACATGTTTTAGCACTATGTGTTGAAAAAAACTATCCCTCCTCCTTGAATTACCTGGGCACCTTTATAGGCAATTAATTGACAATACACATACCCATCTGTTTATGGAATCTATTATGCTCACTTGGTCTATATGTCTATTTTTTCATTCTATTGCACTGTCTTAATTACTATACCTTTTTAGTAAGTCTTGAAGTAAGGTGTTTGAATTCTCAAATTGGCTCCTTTTCAATATTGTTTTCGCTATTCCAACTACTTTGCTTGTAAATATAAATTTTAGAACCAGTTTGTCTATTTATTAAAAAAAAAAGATGCTAGGATTTTTAGCAGAATTACTCTAAATCTAGAGAAACTTTTTGGGAGAACTGATGCCTTAGCAATATTGAGTCTTTTGATCTATGAACACAAAATATCTTATCATTTACTTAGATATTATTAATTTATCTCGTCAATACTCATCAATACTTACACATATGTTTAGATTTGTCCCTAAATATTTTGTTTCTTTTTTTAGTTTTATATTTTTCTTTTCTTTTTAAATCTATTTTTATTGATTTCAGAAAGGAAGGGAAGGAGAGAGAGAAATAACAATTATGAGAGAGAATAATCTATAAGCTACCTCTTGCATATTCCACAGCAGGGACGGACCCTGCAACCTAGGCATATGCCCTGTTGATGCTCAATCATTGAGCCATGCCAGCCAGGCGATATTTTATTCTTAATACAATAATAAAGAATTTTTTAATTCAATTTCTGATTGTTTTACTGCTAGCATATAAAAATACCATTGATATTTTAAAGATTGATTTTGTATTCTGTGTTCATATTAGTTTTATTAATTTAAACATTGTTTTGGGGCTCAGTTAGTGTGACTCAGTGTTTGAGCATCAACCCATGAAGCAGGAGGTCACTGGTTGGAATCCCAGTCAGGGAACATACCTGGGTTGCAGCCTCAATCTCTAGTAGGAGGCATTCAGGAAGCAGTTGATGGGTGACGCTTCTCTCTCTTAGCAGTTTCTATCTCTCATTTCCTTTACCTCCCTCTCTTTCTAAAAATAAGTAAAAAGCATAGTTTTTTTAAAATTTGTTTATGGAACTTAACTCTATTAGAACATGACATCTATGAATAGAACCTGTGTTATCTGTCTGTTTTTTCTAGGTATCATATAAAAAAGATTTTGCTTTTTATCCATTTTATCTCTGCCTTTTGGTTTGATTTTATTGAATTTTTTTTTAAAGAAAGAGGAAGGAAAGGGAAGGAGAGAGAAACATTGATTGGCTGCCTCTCAAATGCACCTTGTCTGGGGATTGAGCCTGCAACCTGGGCATGTGCTCTGAAATTGAACTGGTGACCTTTCCGTGCATAGGAATATACTCAATAAACAGGGCTCTGTCTTTAAATAGACTGTTTAAACCATTCACATCTAATGTAATTAACATGCTTGGGCTTAAATCCACCATTTTGCTATCTGTTTTCTATTTTTCTCATCTGCTCTTTTTTTCTCTTTCTCTGTTTTCTTTGTATTAATACTCAATTAGTTGTGTATTTATTACTGTCTTATTAGCTTACATCTTTTAATCTTTTTCTGTGTGTGATTCTCTAGATTTTAAAATATTAATCTTCTAGGGCTTGTACTGAATACCATGGGTGCTCCACAAAGATTCTTCACTGGCTGGTTAGAACTCAAACATGTCTTAGCTCTATGTCATCTCTGGGAACTGTTCAATTAAAAGCTCCCTCATCTTATTTATGTGGCATTGTGGAGTTTCACATTTCAGTATTGAAATAAGACCTTAAGAGCATTCATCTCAGGTAAAAACTGCTGTTTGACCTGGAAGCTCACATAAATCCATCCCACACCACAAAATTTATTCTCCTGTGACTGAGGACCAGAACCATAAGAGATTGATTCCTGTTGACTCAGTGGCTCCAGGAGTTGAGACTGAAGAAGATCTTTAGAGATGATTAACTTTGCTCAGTTTTACAATTTGCTTTCACAAGACAGGTCCACATTCCAACGTCTAGCAGGGGTGGTTGGGAGATAAGGAGCAGTCAACAGGAACCATTGAGACCCACTGAAACCCACCGACCCCCTCCTCCGCTGTTTGCGGATTTTAGAACA
Organism: Lasiurus cinereus; assembly: GCA_011751065.1. Taxonomy (NCBI): domain Eukaryota; kingdom Metazoa; phylum Chordata; class Mammalia; order Chiroptera; family Vespertilionidae; genus Lasiurus; species Lasiurus cinereus. The sequence continues at coordinate 20,218,901 of JAAGEH010002534.1, read as the reverse complement.
AGGGAAAAAAATGTGGTTTGGATCTTTAAAAGGGGCTGCATATCTCTGAGACAGCGCAGTCCTGAGTGTGTGGACTCCACCTGCATGTGGTGCCCTCGAGGCTGTCGCTGGCTGGCCAGCTCAATAAATCCTTGTTTGCTTATTACCAAGTTAGCAGCCTCCGTGGTCAATTTGCAACTGGTTGTGGAAGTCGCCCCAGAACAAGTATTTAGTCACATAGTTAAGAGGACTGGTATGCACATTACTGGGACTCTGTTACTCGTAGCTCTTGCTTCTTGGGACCTGCCATACAATATCCAGCTTTCTTAGCCTTCAGGTGCTATGATTCCAATCTGCTTAACTCAATGAGACTGATGTGTTCTGCTTGGTTTTCCCTCCCTGCCCCTCAGAAGAACCAGATTTCCCAACTTTGGGCTCCCTTGGCAAAGCATGTTATAAACAACAGATGGCAGACCATTGGCACTCACTTTCCTGATGTTTGCTGCGCCATAACTCACAGCATAATCCTTGGACTTCTAGGCTGGATTTGGGAAGGAGTTTACTCCTGGAATGAGGGACTTCAAGATGCAGCTATCATTACTCCTATGTCCTTGTTTCAAAGAAGGTTGCTCCCATTTTAGTGTTAGGGAAATATTTAAGGATACAGCCCTGCAAAAGCAAATTTCAGAATTCTTAGACCTTAAAGCATCAAACAGACTGTCAAATTACAGCAGGAAGTTTAAGGAGAGATGGGGTAGATAAGAAATCAACCAAAGGACTTGTATGCATGCATGTAAGCATAACCAATGAACACAGACACTGGGGGGAAAGGGGGGTTGGGATATGCCTGGGAGGGGGGAGGGGGCAATGGGGAGATATGTATACATGTAACACAATAAAAAATAAAAGAAAAAAAAAGAATTCTTAGACTTGTTCCTACATGCGTGACCTAAAAAAATAAAATAAAATAAAAATAGGAGCAGTGTTTGCATGTAAGAAAAATTCAGCAAATATTTGCTGAACTGAATCTTGTTAGGACATGTGATTATAGCCCCACCTGAGCTAATCCCACTTTTGACAAGTGTTACCTGACTCTTGTGAATGATAAAGAAGGTTGGCAGTTCCCCAGGAGCAAGTTGTAACATACTCTAGTTACCTCACTCAGTTCACACCTTTACACTTAAGAAATCCAAAGTTCTGGCCCCATCTGCAGAGAATACAAAAGAAGGCTGTATTCAGCAATGCCATTTTAGGACACTGGGCCAGGAGCAACTGGGTTGACCAATAATACTGCTGGTCCTCAGACCCTTTTAAACCCTTCTCTGAGGTCGAAGCTGGGAGGGCTTCCCTCTGTAAACTGTGTCCTGGCTTCCCTGTCTGCTGGTTGCCAATTGGATTTGGGAATTGGGAGGAACTGAGGGGAGGATTAGAAATGGAGGGAGATGTTGGGTGTTTTTCCCTCTTTTTTTGAGGAAGGCAACAGCAGCTTCTATCTTGTCAGTACTTCTCTCACCCAGAGGGCCCACCATGCCTGCAGCCCCTGCCAGGGATGCCCCACAAGCTCTGGGCTGAAACTGTCCTGTCCTTCCTTTGTCTCAGCTACATGAGCAGCAAGCAATGGCTGCCTGTTTCTGCAAACCTCTGGGTGGGTCAGTCATTCCTTGGTTGGCTTCCCAGATGCTCCCACAATTTGAATACCAGTTCCCCACATTGCATTCCCCCCATTTACTAGTAAATAGCATGCTTTCTTTCTTCCTGGCTGACTCATGGTTGGAGCTGTGCCCTCAAAGTGTCTCCTGCAATCTTGAAATCTCCTTAGGGATGTTGCCTCCCTGTGGACTTGTCACACCAGCCTGCTATGCTGCTGCTTTCTTTGTGATTAGATATGTCACTCAGTGGGGCTCGGCTGTACCTGCTGAAAACTGTCACTGCTGTAATCAATAGGGCCTTGAGGGGAGGGATGAAAATGGCTATTACTCTATTCCTGTGTGATGGGCCTGTCAGTTCCCCAGAGCTGAGCACAGTGTAAGATGCAAGTTTTAATAAGAATTTAGAAACAGTTTGGAGTTCACAGAATCTCAGAAGAGAGATTTACAAAACTAGCCTTAGGGAGTGGCTATAGGGTTAAGCCTCCTACTGACCTATTGGCAAAGCCACAAATAAGTCCCAGCTGATGGCACAACCCTCTTAGCATAATTAAGCTTGACCTTATGACAGCCCCTAGATCCTATCTGGGAGGTGCAGCAAGTGCTGACAAAACAAGTGAAACAAGAACATTGTAACTATGGTGACCACTACCTTGTTTACCTCTGGCTATAAAATAAAGGCTCAGCTTGCCCTCAGATCCCTCTCTGTGGTCTTAGCCAGGCACAGGAGATCCACCTACACCCAGATTATCCTCTTTGTCTGTCTTTTCTTTAATCCTTTGCCAGTGCCACCTCTAAACTCTCCCCCTCCTTACCACCCCTAGGTTCATCAAACCTTAGCTGTGCTGCTGGCCAGGCACACTAGCCAATGTGACTATGCTCAGAGGTCAACCACATTCATTTTACAAATATTTATCAAGCACCACCTACGTGCTGGGAACCTCTCTGGGTGCAGGGGTTAGTGTTGGATGATACAATGTGCTTAAGAAATTAAAACAGGTATGAGATGAAGAGGTGCTACTTTGAGTAGAGTGATCTAACAGAGAAGACCTTTCTGAGGAGGTGACCGTGGAACTGAGACCAAGTGGGGGCAAGGATGGAGTCCCATGCAGCTCTGGGGGATCCTTAGCTGGGGGTTCAAGTCTTGCATGACTCAGATGGTCTCCTAGCTGACAACTAGGTGAGGGCCTTGTCACTATGTTCCAGCAGCAGGGAGTGTGCATAAGGAGACCCCATGTTGAGCTGTAGCCTCTGCTTGCAATGGAAGACCTGGGAGAGGCAGCCAGAGGCCCAGAACAAGAGGCCTCGGCTGTTGTGGAGCCTGGCCAGAGAGTGAGGGCAGAGAGCAGCCGCCACAGAACAGAAACAGAGTGCTGAGGATGACTCTGCCCCTGTGGACCAGTGAGAAGGGACATACAAGGACTTAACCAGATTCTTCAGGGGTCATGTTAACAGCCTGAAGACCACCTTTCTGTCTGTTCTGTCATATGGGTGGTGGGGTCAAGTTGAAATGGGTTCTGAGTCTATCCGTAAAAATTACTTTTTATTGTTTCACAATGAATTCCAACCTGTACAGGCAGGATTTTGTCTCTGTGTGACATTTTATTCCCATGAAAGGTACATTCATATCTTTCTCATTACTCTGAGTCACTCTTTGCTTCAGAGAACTAATTGAACTTTGTCCTCTCTTTAGTTAAATCTCCTTTTAGAATAACTTGAATTGCACCCAATTCTTCTTAGCTTTTCTTTCAATTATTGTTCTTCCCTTTCAGAAAATTTCTTGAAAATAATCCTGCCTTTTCTCAGATGGTATTTGAGACTGAAGGGCTGGGACACCCGTTACTCTTGTGAGGTAACTGACTCAGCATGGAAAAGAAAAAAATCTCTCACTCTATCATCCTAGTTGCTAGGCCCTGAGAGAAAACTCAGCAAGCATCTCTCTCTCGGTACAGCTAACAGGATAATGCTGACAATGGGATTCACTCTGGGGGGAAAAAGTCTTACTTGGTCCCTTAAGGACTTGCATACTGTTGTTAGCAGTTATTATTCAGTCCTGGTTTTCATGGGAAATCGAAGAAGGAGTAAGTAATGGGGAGAAAAAGTGCACCAACATCCAGAAAAATGAGAAATGGTATGTTCTCAGAGGAGGAGGAAGGTTAGGAGTCTGTTATACAGTTGAAGAAATATCAATGCCCTCGCTTCGTACTTAGCAAAGATCTGCATTAGTTACTTCTCTCTACCAGTGTTTCTCATCACACAACATGATCTTCATTCTCTATATTAGTTAGTTTATTGTCTTACTAATGGAATGTCATCTCCACAAACGCAAAGATTATTTTGTCTTTTTTTCATAAAGCCTATAACTGTGTCTTGCACATTATAGCTATCCAATTAAATATCTATTTTAATGAAGTACACTTTCATACAATTATTGAATATTCTGACATCATTATAAAACCATATAAAGGCCATTGTAAAAGCATCTCTAACACACTTGGGATGGTCTACCTGCCTTTTACCACATGGTCTCCTAGGAATCTTTATGTCCTCTCTTCTTATGCTAAATTATAACTGCCATTTAACCTGTCTCCCTGTATTAGTTTCAAGTTGCTAATTTTGTAATAATTTGTGATGTAGCATGGCACAGCTAAGCTGGATCCTCGAGATTCCTCAATGGGCTGCAGCCACGGTGTCAACCAAAACTGGGGTCACATCTGAAGACTCAGCTGGGGAAGAGTCTGCTTTCAAAATGGTGATGGACAGAATTCAGTTCCATGGGGGATGTTGGCATGAAGGCCTCAGTTGCTTGCTGACTGGTGTCCAAAAGCTACCCCCAAATTCTTACCATGTAGGCCTTTCTAACATTTTAACCAACTATACAAGCTGAGAAGCAATAAGGTTATTAGCCTTTGAGAAATCTTTGAAAATAGGAGAGGTATTATCTTTTCGTTTGCAAAGGGAAGATGGATTATTCAAACCATACTGTCAGGAGTGATATCAGTCCCTAAAATGTTTTCAGATGATGTTTAAATGCAAGTTTTATGAGAACTTTTTAGCAGAGAAGTAGAGAACTTAGGAGGTTGAAAGGACTTTACTAAGGAAGAAATTGACACATAAGTTACTGGGCTGCTGAATCAGTAAGTAAGAAGAAACAATGTCTCTGCACTTCAACAAGGCATTTAGTGCAAAATATAGGTAAATAATGCAAGGGGGAGGGATTAGGCTAATTGATAACCTGTTGGATGGTGTTCTCAAGGCTAGTAACATCTATAGAGAGCATTTTCTTGTGACCTAACATAGAACGTATCCTAATTTTACAATGAAAATATAGAAAGTACACACATCAAATGTATAGTTTTAATAAATACTGAATACATGGAATACTAGAATCTGGTGGAATTCTGACTTTGGCCAGCCAGAGGGATGGGTTGAAACAAGATACATTACAATGTTACATCCTATGGCTAGCTGCAAAACACCAGTGCATAAATAAACACAGCATAGGGGAAGTATGATGGAATGGTAGCAACACTAAGGATGCTCTCGCTTAGGGGTTTTATCTAGCAGAAGTTTCTTATTGAGAGTGTAATTTCACTAATGGACTTTTCTGAATGGTATTAATAAACACTATAACAATGTGTGGACACTTGGGAGAGAGTGATTACCCCTCCAGGACAGAGCACATGCTTTTAGGATAAGTCAGGGTCATAGAACTGATGGGAACAAGGAATTGCTTGAGTAGGCTGTTCCAGGAGGAGGCAAAGCTGAAACAAAGGCCTGTTTGTTTACAGAAATTTATCCTGGATGTCAGACAATTATTTTCTTGCCAAAAAGACTAAAAGAAAAAGACACAGAGAATCTGAAGGTGGAGTGAGGTTTTGTTACAGGGCAAAAGATAATAAAATTAGGGGCTAGGGTTCCTAAAGAATTTTGTTACATGTGAGCTGGAGACCAAGCATTGAGCTAATTTCAAGAAATTCTGAATAAAGTCTTTGTTGATGGCAATGAACAATTGTTGTTAATCCTTATCCCAGAACATTTTTTCCATTGATTTTTTTAGAGAGATTGTAAGAGATGGGGGTGAGAAGAGCACTAATGTGAGAGAGATATATAGATGGGTTGTTTCTGCCTCCACCTACATACCCAGAAGGGTCTGGGGATAAACTTGAAACCCAGGTATGTGTCCTTGACCGGAATCAAATCCTTCAGTGCATGGGCCGACACTAACTATTGAGAAACACTGGCCAGGGCTTGCTGGTACTTTTGACCAAATGAAGGGTGGGGAACTTAACTAAGGTCCTCTAGTAGAATGAGAGTTTAGAGATGACCAGCCTAGTGACTATTGGGTGTCTTGTGGAGTAAGTCTGCTGTGATTATCAAGTACAATTTGCCATCGTTAATTGAATGTTGTTTTTTAATCTAGGAGTCCAGGGTGAGCAATGCTGGGGAGACAGTCCCAGCTCCTGTAGTGTGTGTGAGAGTTCTATACTCTCTTTCTGGGACGTGTGCCTGCCCAGACCTAGAAGAAGTACAAAGTAATTGGTTTCCTTATAGGATCTGGGCAGCGGCCATCCCAGCCCCGCCTCGCTGGGAGTTGGTAGAAATAAATGATTCTGGAGCCTCATCTTCCACTTGGCTTGCAGTCAGGGAAAGGAAGGAAAGTCAGCCAGCTTAGCCAGGACTGTAAACGGTGATGGACCCCAAATGTACTCATTCTGTGAAACTGAACGATGGGCACTTCATGCCTGTGCTTGGATTTGGCACTCTTGCTTCTGAAGGTGTAAGTCAAACCCAGGGGACCAGCGGGTTAAACGCAAACAGCCCTACCAGGGCCCAGTACACTTGTTGTGGGGAGGGAAGGGTTTGGAAGGACTCATGAGACCTCCATTTCACCAAGTCTGGCTTTGTACTCAGTGGGATGATGAGCTGTTGCCTCCGCGAAATCTGAGTCAGAGCTGATAATTCTGAGGGTGGATTATTATTATTATTACTATACGATTGTTGAATGTATATGGAATGCTTACCATGTATTTTAAGTACTTTACATGCATTACCTTTAATTCCTCAGTAACTAGCCAAGGTAAGTGCTATGATTCTCATTTCTTACTTGTTTGAATTCCAAGTTCTGCTGTGCTTCCTGGATCCATCTCCCCCTCAGAGTTTTGTTAGATCCCCCTGCTGGGCAGTGGGCCCCGAAGGAGGAGAAACTAACATGATGATTCTGGCAGCTTTGCTGTGGGTTTGTGGGGCTGGAAGTATTTGCCTGGGAATTCCTGTCATTGAAACCTTGGTCCTACAAGGAGCCACTATCGTTCTAGTGTCAGGCATTCAGAAAGGAAACCTGAGGAGGCACAAGTAACAGTGGAGGTAGAATTGTGCTGCTCATCAGATGTATTATCACATGTCCCCATGGTGGACTGTAAAGCTTTTAGTGTCCAACTCTGGTCACAGTGGGGAAGTGGCAGTTTTGTGGTTGCCTGAGAGGATTGCCCCCATTAATGACAGAGAAAAAGTCAATCCATCTTAGTAGAGCTATGACATTAAATATCAATAACCAATAGCCATCAGACAGTGAAGTTTGTTTGCAGTGACATAATTATTCATGTCTCCATGAATATCAGCACATGGTATATCTTACACACGTTATATCCAACTTTTATTACTCTCATTAAAGATATAATAGAACAAAAGATCCCATAATCCCCTGCCAAGAATAAAAATAGCATGTGCCTGGCTGGTGTGCTCAGAGGACTGAGCATCGTTCCATGCATCAAGAGGTCACTGGTTAGATTCCTGGTCAGAGCACATATCTGGTTGCAGCTACTAGTAGATGCCCAATCAGGTACAGCCGATGGATGTTTCTATTTCTCTCCCGCTCTCCCTTCCCTTTTCCTCTCTCTCTAAAATCAATAAAAACATGTTTTAAAATAGAAGAAACATGTGCATCTGCTTAGTGAGTACAAAATGTGCCAAGTGAAATATATAGAATCTTCTTTTGCATACTAATCAGAGTTCTTTTTCTAAAAGCAACTCCCCCAACCTTATCAGCAATTTACTGCAGTTCAGGGCAAGAACAAGAAGTAGGGCGCAGCCCTAGTTGGTTTGGCTCAGTGGATAGAGACTTGGCCTGCGGATTGAAATTTGTGGGCTTGATTCCAATCAAGAGCATATACCTTGGTTGCAGGCTTGATCCCCTGCTCTGGTGGAGCATGTGAGAGAAGCAGCCAATCAATGTGTGTCTTACACATCAACGTTTCTCTGTCTCTGCTCCTCCCTTCTCCACTCTCTAAAAATCAATAAAAATATTTTGGGATAAGAATTAACAACAACAAAAAGTATGGTCCAGAGTCCATGCATGTGACTTCTTTTGTTCAGTCAGGTGTGTTTTCTTGGAAGCGTGCAAACTCACTGTCTCAAATTTAGTCATTAGGCATTGACCATTGGCCACCCGAGGCAGACCTTATACATGTCCTGCTGACTTGCCCACAAGCAGTGCCTGAGTGGTGAGGAGAGGAGCAGCCACCAGCTCTCCAGGCACCTCCTGCATCCACCTGCTCTTGCTATAGAATTTCCTGATCTGGCTCAGGTGTCCTGTCGCCTCAGTCCTGTCACAGCATTTCTGGTGCTGACCAAGGGACAGCCTTATGTAACCCCCAGGATATGAAACTAGTATGTTGATTTAGTCATCTCCAGAGGCTGAGATAAATATTAGGATGAATAAGCCAGTGTTTGGTCTAGTGGGCAGAAAGAAACAATGGCTTTTTTATTTCATGTGTGTGGTTCTCAAAAGAATCCAGGTAGAATATGTAATTATTAATTAATAAATCAATTAACCAATTCCATGGTCAAGAGTAAACTTCAACTTGATACTAAAATCTATCCTAGCAGTGGGGAGAGTTTACACAGATCATAGTTCAGTTTTTCTGGCGTTTTGACAACTAGATATGTTACAGAGAACCGGAATAATCAAACAATGCTCAGAGAGTTTGGAATTACATTTATTAAGCGCAGGTCCAGGGGAAAATGTTTCTCAAATTCTGGGTCCCAACATGCAGAAATTTTCCCTATTTATATGTTTTTACTTTCTTTGTCTCCCAAATATGGAATGTTTCCCACCTCTTTGCAAGTTTTTAAAGGGCCCCTATTTGCTGAGGCCTTGAGACCTCAACCAAAGGCCTGGCCTGGTACCAGCACTGATAATTTTGTCCAGGGAAGGTTTAATGGCATCTCTGAAGTGTGACTAGTCTCATTTTCCTTATTATTTAGGCAAACATTTACAGAAGCCAAATAGCAAGGTTAAAATTTCAAACAGCAGTTTTTATATAAGATGGATGCTTTATTCCCAACTGGTTTTATGTACATGAGTCAAATCATTGACTCTTGGTCATTGTCAAGAAGGGAGTTAATTTACTCCTGAGGACTATAATTTTAATTTTCTGCCTAATAAATTTAGTGGGCTTATTATAAGATAAGGGCCCAGAATGAGGGCCAGGAGTAATCTTTAGAGAGTCTGAAAAGTCTTAGACTCTGTTTTTCCTGGGCTGTCTTAAGGCGGGTATGATGAAGCCATGTTGGGATTCTGGTGACCTTGACTGCTGTGGAGGTGGTTCTTTTTAGGTAGAAGTCAGTCCTTAGGTGGCAAATTTATTTACCCAAACAGAGTCACCAGGGGGGAAGGGATGAATTGGATCAGAAGTTGGTACAGGTGGAGCATCTCAGATGTGCTTCTGGATTGATTCCTGGGTAGACTGTAAAATCTGTAATAACTTGAATAAAGACTGGTTATGGATTTCAGCTTTTCTAGATTGGGTAGATCAGGGTCTGAAAGAGTCACTAGAATCTGTAGAGGCCCCACTGGTTTTAGGGCAGCTTCATCTGTGGCCCAGTTCCTTCTTGCTTCTGTGGAGACTCCTTACCTTGTAAATAGCACTATGTACATGAGTCATTGTAAATATGTACCTGCTATCAGTATAAATTGTTACTGATTTTTCTTTTGTCTACCAGAGAGCCTGAAACTGGGTGACTCGAGTGTTTGACATCCAGTGCTCTAGTGTGTTCCAGAGTAAAGCCTTGCCCTCATGTGGGGCAGTTAGGATTAGTTACCACCCTAGGGTTAACTTATTTGCTTTTCTGATAAGCACAGCTGTGGCTGCTACCACCTGGAGGCAAGTGTGTCATTCAAATGCAAGGGGTTCAAGTCTTTTGAACAAATAGGCTACTGGCCTTCTCTAAGGACTGAGACTTTGGGTGAATACCTCTTTAGATGCTCTAGTTTTGTTTTGGGTCAGGGTTGTCAAGAGCTATGGTTCAATTTTGAATTGCTGACTTTAATTTTTTATTATTAAAGTAAAGGAAGTCTGGATATATGAGAACTTAAACTACTTCCTTCCCTCTTATAGAAATTATTTAATTACAAAATGGTATTGTGGTTAACACTTCCCTCTGGGGACTATGTCTCTGCGAGTGTCTTTTCCCCCTCCCCATGTCCCTCGTTGTTCAGGGTTCAGGTTCAGGGTTCAGGCTCTGGAGAAGGCCGAACACAAATGAAAGAGACTAGAAAATATTAATTTGGGAATGTTGGGACCCAGGTGGAAATCTAGCTCAAGAGTAAGGGCTCTGCTTTGCTCCACCCCTGCAATCCCTTTTATTCAGTTTTTGGGATATACCCATAGCCCTTGGGCAGACAATTCCAATGATAGCCCATCGGTAAGGATTTACATGAGACTAAAGGGTGGAAATTGCTTCAGCTCCCTTTGTCTCATCTAGACAGTGTGTGCTTGGCTAGAGCCTTCAAGGTTAACCACACTTCCTGGTTCCTTATCCACACTTTTCTGCTAGTGAAGGCAATGGGTGACTTCCAACATCTCTCTCTCTATCTGCCATTTGATAATAGTATGGCCAACCCTGGATAGAAAAGAAAATCAGGCATTTATCTTTAAGGATATGAGGGTTGAATGTGCACCAATGCATCGAATGCTTCCCAAGGGCTATCTGCACAGGGGTGTGGATGAAGTGCTTCCATCTGTATGAAAACACACAAAAGGATGTCCAGCATCCTCTGTGATCTTACCTTCTCTGTTTGGGGCAACCCTCCTAGATAAATGATGTAGGATTAGTGCCTCTTTATGTGCAACCACAAAAGAGGAGCTGCTGAACTAGTCGCACTTAACTTCAAGATCTAGAGTTATAATCCCACTTAACAGACCTGACCTACTGGACCGTGCACACTTACCAGTGTGTCCTACCACCCACTCGTCCTGCTCCAGATGTGAGAAAGCTTGTACTAACCCATGTCCCTGATTGAACATCTGAGATGGTTCTAATGTTTTTGAAATACTCATCAAGCTTCTGAGAGGAGTTTAAAAGGAAGTGTCTCTAGGCCAAGGGCTGTGGAAGTTTGGCCAGTACCTGAAACTCTGTGGTGGCCACCACCCAGAGCTCCCGGGAGCATACAAAGAGCTCCGGTCTTGTTCTTATGTATGCCCTCACTATCCAAAGATCTATCTTCTTCATTCTGGCCTCCATAGTCTGTCAGTAATGAGGGACTTATATTAAAAGTGTGGAACCCTACTTCAGTTAAGACTAGGACTTTACATCCACTGGTGATTTAATTCCTTGATAATATAGGTATCTAGTGTATGACCTGCCTGGGAACATAGAAGGACACTGCAAATAGTGCTGAAGGGCTTGTTTTAGTCTCTTTCCCCCCTCCTCCTCCCAGTCCCCTGTTCCATTTGTTTTTTGCATAAAAGAAAAATATTCCTCAACTCCAGGGCCTTCTGCATAAGGGGAGGTGTAGGTATCAGAAGCATGTCATGCCTCCTGAGCAGGGGTACTTCCTTCTGCACTTCCCTATAATTCTGGTAAAAACTAGGACTTCCTCTGATTCCCACAAGTCTAAGACTAGTTTCTTAAAATTCAAACCCTGGGATGGTTGTCAAACTTATTTGACCAAAAGATAATACATAAAAGATACAATTTTCCTTTTAACAAACTGAAAAAGGACTAAACAAATCTCCCTTTAAAGGGGGTGACATTTGTTGTCGGAGCCAAGAAATTCTTTTTCTCTGTCAGAGGGACGATGAGGCCTGGGCACGGAAGGAGGTGGCAATAGTATTTAAAGATGGCAGTCCCTGTGTACAAATATGGCTTGTAACCTGGTGGAGACAAATTGAACCACAAAAATGATGACAAGTGGTCTAGTGAAAGGGAAAGTATTTTAATATTCAATGATTCCAAGGTTAAGAATGGGAGAAACGTAAGTATTAGTCTGGAGAGTTGTAGCTAAACATCCAAGAAAACCAGACAATTTAAGATTCAGCTCAGTCCATGAGTATAAGATCAAATTTTGAAACAATTAATTGGAATCAACTCACAAATGTGTATTATGGAGTCTGTTGAAATATAATCTTTCTCCCTAAATCACCCTTATTCTTATTAAAGACCAATTCATTTATTGTATTAAGTCCAGTTTCAATCTGTCCTGATTGTATGAATACAATAAGAACAGTAATGAATCGTATAGGCTCTTTTAAAATCTGTTTTGCTGGATTTGACCGAGCTTTAATGAGCCCCTCAGGGCAAAGAAGCTGAGCCACCCAGTTGCCTGCAATGCAGATGTGGGTGAATTCCTCAAGTTTTTGAGGTTCCCAAAATGTCTTGAGGCTCCTTTCTTGCTAACTCTCAGGAAAGCAACCTTGGTTCCTTACCTGGAAAGACTGACACTGAACCATGTGACCAAGCAAGAAACCAGAGTGTTCTCCAAGGTGTTCACATTGGCTTCAAGTCCCCTGGTGACATGTAGAGTCCAGACATGTCTCTCTCAGACACAACACTCCAGCAAAAGTCTTGGTTAATAAAACTATCATTGGAAATTGGTCTTGCTGAATCCATGAAAAGAAGCACATTGCTATGGCCTATTTATTATGGTTTGCCAAATTCTGGAGGGTTTAGGTAGGGAGAAAAACATATAATTTACTAAATTGTTTTGTTTTCTTGTATCTGAAAAGTAAAGCCCCAAATTAGGAATACCTTTAACAAAAGTTACAAAACCTAAATTTTGTCTTCTCACACAAATGAATTTACATGAGAGTCCTTGACTGTATTATGAAAAGCCAATTTATCAAAGCAATTAAAATTGTAAGTAAACCTATACATCTGGCTCATGAAGTATACTAGTAGATGGGCAATTTGCTAGCCTTTTATTAAAAAGGATATACACTGAATGGCCTGATTATTATGTGTTCAGATATCATAATAATCTGGCCACTCAGTGTATATACCTTCCTGTCTGTAGATCTCAAAAGTGCTCTGTTGACTATTCTGGTACAAATCAATTCTTAAGATTTCCCATTATTATTTTTTTATGGTCTTTTCATAAATCATGAGATGCACCTTTACCTTGCCAAGACTTGAGTCTGTAGGCCTGTGTGCCTAGAGAGTAAAATGGCCTCTCTCCTCCACTCCCCCTGCCTCCATCACCCATCCCTTTCTATAGGGAGATTTTTACAAAATGTTGTTTTTAACCATTTGCTTTGGGTCCTTGGCTGGGGAAGATAATGGTTTTTTAGTTACAAGCTGGTTGGAAATTGCCTATATTGTTTGTCTTTAATTTTATTTCCATTTAACATTTTTCTTTATAAAGCTTTTATAATTTTCACAAATCTTTTTATAACTTTTAGGAATAGCTAGTTTTCAAAATGCATCTCTATGCATTATGTCTTTTATTACCTAAATCGTATAATTTCCAATTAATAATCCTTAGCAGCCTCAACCTTCAATAACCATGAACATATTTTAAATATATTTTATTGATTTTTTTACCGAGAAGAAGGGAGAGGGACAGAGAGTCAGAAACCTCCATCAGCTGCCTCCTGCACACATCCTGTTGGGGATGTGCCCGCAACAAAGGTACATGCCCTTGACCAGAATCAAACCTGGGACCCTTCAGTCTGCAGGCTGATGCTCTATCCACTGAGCCAAACCGGTCAGGGCTATGAACATATTTCAAACATACTTAGTTTCAAACCATATTCCCAATAAAGCAAAAGACATTATAACAGTTTCAAATCCACTTTACAGACCTTTAGCAAAAAAGATGAAAGCTAGGTGATCTAGCAGTCAAAGCTGTAATGAGTTAATTTGATCTCTAAAAGTGGCCAAGTTTTTCCCACAAACTTGTACTTTTGAAGATGTCCCAGACTAGGGTTTTTGATCAGGTACTTACATTCAAAGGTCCTATGAACCACAGGGGAGCACTGTAGAAACTGCTGAAGGGCTGAGAGCACTGCTGTAAACTGAACCCTGCAGGCCTCCTTCATTCTGTCTGGTGATCTAATGCAGGTTTGATGTGGAGAGGTTGAATTTCTGACTGAGCCCCCAAAACTGATAACCAGAATCATAAGCTGAAGGTTTTTCTCCTGGGGTCATATCACACAATGCCAAAGAATGAGCTCCAAAGACCAGAAGATTTAAGCAAAACTGTGGAAAATTTATTTCAAGCAGATTCAAACTCCCCTCATGGGCCTAGGGGTCATTAGGTGGGGTAATAATAGACTGCCCCATAAAGCCTTATAGTCCAGGGGTATATATTTGCTACAAGCCTACTTCCATATCTATCCGTGTTGTCACCTGATTGATTCCCTCAATTGTTCTGGCCCAGCAACTGACCTGAAATTTCCCCGTTTCTATGTGTTCTTTCTCTGTTCCTATGCTGAACTTTCTGTTTCTTTGTGTTCATACACCTTGTTGCTGCAGGTCCTCTCTTGTTTACTCATGCCGCCTGCTTTGAGTCCAGAAATATTTTATTATTTCTGCATGGCTGGTTTCTGTGATTAGGCTTGTTCAAACTTCTGTGGCTACACATGCCTATGTCCCACCTGCCTTTGTTTTTCACTGGACCTCTGCCTATCTGTCTGCATTTCATGTTAACCTTCTTAGTACTCGCTAACATTGTTTATTCATGGTTATTACTAACCATAGAAGCATCCTAGTGACTTGTCTGAATTCCAGACATTCTCCTCCCTGCCACCATCACATAGAGGCCACTTTATCTTCTTCTGAAAAACAGGATCCAGTATCACTGTCCATATAGTAATCTGCTTTTGAACTCAGGATCTCCTGGCATGTAAGCCCAGAATGACTAGGGAGTAGTCATGGCATTGAGGTAGGTGGAACCCTTCTTGTGTCACCTAGTAGAAGGTTTCCTCCACTGGGAACCAGGTCCTTTAATCTGGCAAGTGCTAAAGTTGAGCAAACAGGCAACAACACCCCCGCCCCCACCACCACCCAACCCTGTAGGAAACGTGGAATGAGGACGAGAGGATGTGCCTGTGAAATAAATTCTTTATTGAATGACTTAATTTCCCATGTTGCCTCGTGAAGTCCATTTTACTAATTCATTTCAGATTAGAGGATATATTAGAGTTTAACCCATGTCCCCAGAGTACAGGTTTGTTGCCAGGGCTTGCCCCATCAAACAGGGGAACAGGACATATGTAGTAACAGCTGGCAAACATACTCTTACAAAAATGAGTTGCATCTCTATGAGTCAAGTCAACTGCCAACCCCTTTTATTTATATATTATAGGTCCCTAAGAGCAAGGCTGCTGAGGCAACCAAAGTGGCAATCGATGTAGGTTTCCGTCATATTGATGCAGCATACGTCTATGAAAATGAAGTGGAGGTTGGCAAGGCACTTCGAGAGAAGATTGCAGATGGCACTGTGAAGAGAGAGGACCTATTCTACACCACCAAGGTGCTGTGAGCGAGTGACAAGAGGTCCTTGTCAGAGCACATAGGTTATTTGGGAAAAAACAAATACAAAACAAAAATCTCTGTTTTTGGTTTGAATAATTTCTTTATTTCCTGACATTGTAAAGTCCCATTATAGAAAAACAGAAAGAAGAAAAGTATTGCTCTGCTGGGATTGTATTAAGGATGGGACACAGTTGCTTAGACTCTTGGAACAAGGGTCAGCATTCATGTGTAAGACCCGAATAAAGACACTTAACTTCTCCATTTTGCTTGAGGATTGACTGAGCCACTGCAGAGTGGGTCCACTCCTTTCATCCTTCAGCAAATTCTCTCAGCACATATCCAAGTGTGGTTGACATCCTGAGAGGCAAACCAGAATAGGAAAGACTGTTTTCAGCACTGAATTTGCTGAAACTTGTAAAACTTTTCTTAGGTGGAAAACCCTGCTTCCAACACAGAGATCTGAGGCCTCTACGGAATGGTCCTGTATGTCCACATCAATGATGATTTGTTTTCAAAATGTGGACCTCTCAGTGGTCCTGCTTCCAGGCATTTCCTATGTTAGGCAGTAGAGTCCATTCCCCTTTGCCTGACATTTCTACTCTTTTTTCAGAAATGAGTTTGCTAATCCTTGAAACATTTAGGTTGCTTTTCCTGGCCCATCTATGTTTTATTGACAATTTTCTTAGGTCGCTGAAATAAATTTCAGTATCCCATTAAAAGCCTCATTTACAGTAAGTAACATAAATTTAGCCCCAAACTTCCTATTTTGAGACCACCATAGTGGTTGGTTACTCACTGCTCAATGGTCCTATGTGTGTCCACATCAATGATGAAGTTTAATTTAACCATGAAGTTTAATATTAGTTCCCAAATATGTGACATCACAAACCATTAAAATGATTTTTTATTATTGCAGCTTTGGTGTACTTTCTTTAGACCAGAATTGGTTCGACCTGCCTTGGAAAGATCTCTGAAGAAACTTCAAATGGACTATGTAGATCTATTCATCATTCATTTGCCAATAGCTATGAAGGTCAGCTTTTGTTTTCTTTGTTATTCCCAAGAGTATTTCACATCAAAGAGTTGAATACACTGCCCACCATGTCTAAATAATGTGCTCCCCCTTATTGAAGAGGGTCTCAAGAAAGCTGAGTTACAAAGATAGTAGAGATACAATGAAAGTCCACACTTCATTAGGGGGAGGGTCTCTTGCACATGGATCTCTCAACCAGGTCAAGAGGGAGGCAATGTAAGGTGGTCCATATCGCACACTGGCCTCCTTTGAGTGTCACTGGGCCAGCCTCTCATCACAGTGGACATTTGCTGGGCACATATGGTATTCTCACTATCTCTGAGGTGGGTTAACATAAATTGGAACTAAAACACATTCTTTTTTTTTTAATATATTTTATTGATTTTTTTTTACAGAGAGGAAGGGAGAGGGATAGAGTTAGAAACATTGATGAGAGAGAGATATCGATCAGCCGCCTCCTGCACACCCCCCCCCCCCCCACTGTGGATGTATCCGAAACCAAAGCACATGCCCCTGACCGGAATCGAACCCGGGACCTTTCAGTCCGCAGGCTGACGCCCCATCCACTGAGCCAAACCGGTTTTGGCTAAAACACATTCTTAATAGTAAAGGGAAATCCCATCATCCAAACAAGCCTGTCCTTAGGAAACAAAATCAATTCTCACAGTAGGGAAACTCATTCTTAGTGTAATTTTGGGAGAGTGTGTTGGACAGAAAAGTGGAGGTAAATGGGAGTTGCTTCAACTGATTTTTTCCTCTCCCCCTCTTCTCTTACATCACACACACACACACACACACACACACACACACACACACACACAGCTTAATAATAACAGCCTCTTGAAGGTTGTATTACCAAGCTACTTAGGCATGCAGAAGATCATTCTTTAAAAAAATTCTTTCTTCTCTCCTCTCTGTATTCCAGCCTGGAGAGGAGCTTATGCCTAAAGATGCCAATGGGAAAATTATTTTAGAGACAGTGGACCTGTGTGCCACCTGGGAGGTACGTACTGCTACTGCCACCCAAAGACAGTGGGATAAGGTGGACATCAATGCATGGAGATCAGAAGAAATGGGTTCTGGCTCCATCCATTGTCTGTCCTCAGACATGTTGTTAAACTCTGTAGTTTGGTGTTCTCATCTGTAAAGCAAGGACGTTGGATGGGATCACAGTTAAGGTCTACTTTAAAAAAGAAATGTTTTTATTGATTTTTATAAGGGAAGGGAGAGGGAGAGAGACATAGAAACATCAATGATGAGAGAATCATTGATTGACTGTTTCCTGCACACCCCACACTGGGGATATAGCTGGCAACCCAGGCATGTGCCCTGACTGGGAATTGAACCAATGGCTTACTGGTTTGTAGGTCGATGCTCAACCACTGAGCCATGCCTGCTGGGATCTAAGGTATTCTTTTTATGTAAACTTCTGTGGTCCTAAGTAGGAGTTTCTTTGGCAAACTGATTGGATTGAGTTTGTGAGCTCTAAAAGGGCCATGTTCAGAACATACTCCAAAGGAGTTAGAGCTCTATCCCAGGACAGATAAACACACCAGAGAGGGGGAAGCTGATGTCTGCTCAGCAGGAGAAAAACCTGCCTTCTACACCCCATTCCATACACTTATTTCACCATTCCAGCAAAGAGGAAGCAGAAAAAAAACTGACTAGTGGAAAACCTAAGAGTTCCTCTTTGCCCTTAACTATGACACCATGTATTACGTGCAAATTACACACCATGGAAGAGGCAGGAGATAAGGCGAATTTAAAAGCATCTTAATAACTATTTATTGCCCTGGGTGGAATGTCACAGACTCAAGGACTAAAGCTGTGTGTACATAGCAATAAAGTACACTAGGAAAAAATATGTCCAAGTGATAAAACTATTTGGTTCAGCCACATTATTATGTATGTTAAGACAGATTTCCAGTCTTTAAAAAGTTCACTGTCAAATGAAAGGGCTGAACTATACTGAAGATTTGCCTCACATGACCTTCCTTCCTAGGCTCTGGAGAAGTGTAAGGATGAAGGTTTAACCAAGTCCATTGGGGTGTCCAATTTCAATCACAAACTGCTAGAGATGATCCTGAACAAGCCAGGGCTCAAGTACAAGCCTGTCTGCAACCAGGTGAGGGCATGACCATGGCAACTGTTTTGCTTTCTGCCTTTCACATTCTCTTTGTTATTTAAAGAAAATATGTGTATTTTCATTGATTCCAGAGAGGAAGGAAAAGGGAGAGGGAGAGAAAGATAAAAACACCAATGCTGAGAATCATTAATTGGCTGCCTCCTGCACGCCCCCTACTGGGGATTAAGCCTGCAACCTGAGCATGTTGTCTGACTTAGAATTAAACCCTGACCTCCTGGTTCATAGGTCAACACACAACCAGTGAGCCACATTGGCTGGGCAACATCTTTCTTCATCCCCAAGTTTTTTCCTTGATGCCAACTGTACAAATAATTGTTCTTTTTATAACAATAGGGAATTCCAGAGAAGGAACTAGTTGAATGGATTGGAGAGATCATTACTTCAGTTATTCAGAGGTGGGGTGGAGGTTCCCAGGAGACATCCAAGTAGAGATGCTGAGTTGGTAGGTGGTAGTGTTGGTCCGGAGCTCAGGCAGGCTGCCAGGGCTAGAGGAGAGATCCATATGTCTCATTTTCTTCTTGGAGCCATTGCTTTATGGGTGGCAATTAAACTCAGAGAAATGTATTCCCTCTCCTAAGGACCTTCAAAGAATGAACAGGAAGAGGGCAGGAAAGTCAACATTTAAAGATTAGGCAAAGAGGCACTGGTGAGGAGACTGAGCAGGAGTTGGCAGATAGGGAAGAAGAAAATGAGATCATGTGGTGTCAAGGAAACCAAAGAAGACCCTTGAAAAGGTTTGCATGAGCCATGGGGTGGATCCTGCTGGGAGCATCCAATCCAACTAGGGATAGAAAAAATATGGGGTTTTATGATACAGAGTTCATGGGAAACATAGCAGGAGCAGTTATAGAGTGGTAAGAGGAAAAGCCATAAAGAGAGCAAAGCAGTGGAAAGTGAAGAAGTGGATAACACATTTAAAGAAATAATTTTTAAAAATAACAATGCTGCCAATGTTCAATCACTATCATATTATAAAGTTGTATATCCTTTTTTTGAAACAGTTTTAAAATCATGCAAGAAACGAGGCAAATATTTATACTCTTCATTTTAGTTAATTACTTCTAGGCATATATTTGTAGAAAATGATTCATAATGTATGAAATATGTCTCTCACTTCAATATATAATTGTGAATTCATGAATTTTAACAAATATAGGTACTTTTGTAAGGATGATAGAATTGTCGTAATTTTAATCAGAAGATGCCTCTGACAACACTTCATGTCTTTCCTGTCCTCTTTGCTTTTAGAATGAAAGATGCCTTAGGCTTTTCTGCCATTGGAATCAGCCATTTTTTTTCTAAAAAAATCTTAGTTTCTTTCTATAGGAAATAACATGTGGAGGTCACAGACCAGGTATAACAGTTTTTAATCATTTTAAGCACTAGTAAAAAATAAGAAAAGTGTTTTCATTATGTCTGAAAACTAATAGCATTTGAAGGTACTTCAGTAGATGCATGAGGAAATGACCTATCTGGAAAATATGGTACATATATTAAATATTCTTTCAAAGGCTTTTCAAGTTTATATGATATTGGTTCATGTATTCTGATACCTTCTGGTCTTGGCAATTCACAGGTGGAATGTCACCCATATATCAACCAGAGCAAACTCTTGGAATTCTGCAAATCCAAGGACATTGTTCTTGTTGCCTACAGTGCCCTGGGGTCCCAAAGAGACGCAAAATGGTAATGAGAATATCAGAGTTAACCTCTGTCAGCAACTCTGTTAATGATGGAGCACTTTTTAAAATTAAGCTTTCTTTGGGGCCTCGGTAGGGGCTGGGAGGAGCGTGGTAAAGCGGGGTGGGGAAATGGGAGACATCTGCAAGATTATCAACAATAATTACACACACACACACACATACACACACACACACACACACAAATAATAAAATAATTAAATTAAGCTTTAACATTTTATTATGGAAAACTTCAAACATAAAAAAGCCAGCACAATAGTGTAGTGAGGTCCTGTGTACTGTCACTGAACTTCCACAGTAATCGCCATTTCTTCATTCTTGTTTCATGCATACTCCAAATCCCACTCTAAATGTTATTTTATAATATAATTTACACAGCTTGTCATGTATAAATATTGGTGATACAATGTTGACAAATGGATACACTGTACTACACACATTTCTCTTGATTATTTTGGGAATTTTGGAGAAAGGGAACAGCACACTGAATTTCTGGTCCTACACCCTTCACATCTATATGCTCTGGTTTTGTTTTCAGGGTGGAAAAGGATAGCCCCGCTCTCTTGGAGGAGCCAATCTTAAAGGCCATTGCCAAGAAACATAATAAAAGTCCAGGTCAGGTGGCCCTGCGTTACCAAGTGCAACGAGGGGTAGTGGTCCTGGCCAAGAGCTTCAATGAGAAGAGAATCAAAGAGAACTTCCAGGTACAGGCTGTCCACTGTCTTTCCAGAGTGAGGAACGGGTGCTGTACTGGGGGCCATCTCTCTTGCCTTGCAGCATGCACCTATGTTCATTCCTTCCCATGCATCTCTCCCTTGTGCAATGGGGATAGCTTGGAAGAGTGGGAGAGACAGCACTGGCCTCAGAATCCTAGGTTTTATGGCCTCTAATCTTGGCTTTGCTGCTTCCTAGCTGAGCACACATCACTGCTGTATTTTTCATCAGTTTTATGAATCCTTCCATGCAATAAAGGATTTTTAAAACCCTGATTCCTCTTTTTCATCTTCTTTACTGAAGGAATTCCTATTTGTATTTCAATATCAAACCCAAATAGGATTGCCTGCTTTGTTAAACCATTGCGATACCCAAGCACAGTTGTGGGTCACCATAGAACTTGTCATGGTGCTATTAGTGAATTTTTTTCCTTATTAAACTAAAATTACTTGTCTATATGTCAGTATGCCTTCTAGACTGCAAGACCCTAAATGCAGGGACTTCCTCTGGGTCATCTTTTAACACCTTTTCCCCAAAAGAGCACATGGCAGGTAGGAAACTATATACAAGTTTATAGACTGACCAAATTAACAAATGAATATATTTTTAAAATTTTATCTTTATGAATATTCTCCATTAACTCTCCCTCATGTATCTTCTGGTCCCTTGGATCAATCAGTGATCTTCAACTTATTTAGCTGTGAATTTCATGAGAAACTATGTAAATCCTATTGCGTTTTAAGATGAGAGCTAACAATTTCATCATGAGTTGAATATTTGCAAAATATGATATTTAGAGTATATTATTTATCATACATTTGCTTCAAAACATTGAACCTGTATATTTAGTTTATTCTGTTTATGCAAATATTTAATAGGCATATCTAAATTTCATTGTTAAACCCAATCAGAAAAATTCCATTTTATTTTTCAGTTAAACTTTACATATATATATATATGTGTGTGTGTATATATATTATATATACACACACACATGTATATATATGTATGTGTATATATGTATATAAACATACATATATATAAAATGACAACCAAGTCACTTCTGAAGTTCATTTTTAAGATGAATAAAATATGATTAGATAAATAATGGATAGATAAAATAGGTAGATCTAATATTTCTTATCAAAGATGTGTCTGCTTTGCTATTAATTGATGTTCAATTAAAGGAGTGTCAGTTATATCATCAAACAAAAACAAATTGGACTTAAGTAAGAGATACTTTATTAGAAAGGAGGCCTTTCTGAATGTTGGGACTATAAGTGTCTCAAACATAAATTAGAAAGATTTTTCTTTTATAGGGAACTAAGCCTGACTAGAGAGAGATTGGGCGGGTGTGTGGTTGAATAATTGATCAGCAAAAACTTTTCTTGAGGTCAGTAGCTTCTTGAAGAGGCCTTTATAGGGGTTTGCTCTTCCAAAGCTTGCTTAAGTTTGAGGCTGTGTCAAATTTTAGGGTATTTGTATGGCAGGATGGAGGCAAGACTAAAGTTTGATCTAGTCTGCAGATATTCTGTCCAGATTATTCAATTAACTGTTTGTTTAGGAGGAAAAAGTTTATTTCTGTTGCAAACAATTCACTTAAGAGAGATTTGGGGTTGATGATTTATAAAAGTCTTTCTTTTGTGGAGTGGAGCAGAGGAGGAGAGGGAGTGGGGCAGGATCCATGGAGTTCTCAGGCCAGTACACCTGGAAGTGATGGCAGCGGACACTTTCCCGAGTGCTCTCCTTGCCTCTGTTCACCAGGAAGTCCTCATGTTTCCAGGTGGATGCTCCCTGCTTTAGGGGAGAGTTTAATGTGATTCTTGCCTTTTTTCCAGGTGTTGGAGTTTGAATTGACTCCGGAAGACATGAAAGCAATTGACGGCCTAAACAGAAATTTCCGATATTTTAAATTATTATTGTAAGTGACTTGTAGATTATTTTTCCTGGGTTCTTTCCTATAATATGTAGGCTATCAGAGGGACTCAGCTTCCTTAAATAGGAAATATGGGCCTGATTTCTACTGCAGAAGTAAATCTGGAGCTTCCTGGTGACCTCAGACCAAAAGTTTACTCCAGGTTCAGTCTCTGACCCAACAGAAATATGAGCAGGGCCCAGAACAGACCATAGGTAAAATCACCAAAGTCTGCATCATGGTAAATACATGACTTTTATGCCCTAATTCCTGTGTGTGGTATACATACCCCAACTAAATCTGACTTACCCATTTGACATAGAAGGCTCAGTGTCTATGCCCATTATATTTTAGGGGTGTTGATCCTATCTAATAAAAGGGTAATACACAAATTGACTATCACTTCAACACACAAGATGGCCGCCCCCATGTGGACACAATATGGCCTCCACAAAATGGTCAGCAGGGGGGCCTGGGAGAGCAGAGGAGGGCAGTTGGGGGTAACCAGGCCTGCAGGGCAGGACAGTTAGGGGTGATCAGGCTAGAAGGGGAGGGAAGTTAAGGGTGACTAGGCTGGCAAGGAAGGGCAGAGAGGGGCATCAGGCTGGCAGAGGAGCAGTTAGGCATTGATCAGGCTGGCAAGATAGTGATTAGGGGGTGATCAGGCTGGCAGACAGAAGTGGTTAGATGCAATCATGCAAGGAGGCAGGCAAGTGGTTGGGAGCCAATAGTCCAGGGCTGTGAGAGGGATGTCCCAGATTGGAGAGGGTGCAGACTGGGCTTAGGGCCACCCCCGCCCTGTTCCCCCCCAATCCATGAATTTTATGCACCGGGCCTCTAGTCCTATGTAATAAAAGGGTAATATACAAATTGACCCTAACTAAGGAACCATCGGGAACAACGTGCACTGACCACCAGGGAACAGACACTCAATGCAAGAGCTGCCCCCTGGTGGTCACTGTGCTCCCACAGGGGGAGCTTCACTCAGCCATACACCAGGCTGACGGCTGCAAGCACAGTGGCAGTGGCAGGAGCCTTTCCAGCCTCCTCAGCAGCGCTAAGGCTGTCTGACTGCAGCTTAGGGGAGCGAGCCTAAGTCGGCAGGTAGACATCTCCCAAGAGGTCCCAGATTGCGAGAGGGTACAGGCTAGGCTAAGGGAACCCCTTAGTGCATGAATTTTCATGCACCAAGCCTCTAGTCTAAAAATAAAAGGCCATTCAAAATAAGAAGGATCAAGTACTTGTTGAAATCAATAAGAATAGCTAATGGGAAAACATTAATTTAGATAGAAGCCCTAATAATGTTAAGATTGGTAGACAGAAGCATTTGGTATTTATAAGAAATGGAAGGAAAACAATAATTATATCTCCAGAAGGAAAGCAGTGATGTTTATTCTAACGAATGTTTTTAATTTTCAGTCTAGTAGTTATCTGTCTATTACTCGTGATAACTGTTTTCTTATTATCCTTGCAAAAGTTCCTGAGATAGTGTTGCTTATGCCCAGTCAAAAGGATATTTTACCCTTTTTAACATTCCATAAGTGTGAGGCATAAGACATGCTGGGTAATTAGTTCTCTGGTGTGACAGCTCTGGTCCTATTTTAAAGTGGCTCCATTTATACTATAAAATTTTATAGTATTGTCTAGAGGAGCTTATGAAAACGTTTCATCTTTAATGCTTTTTAAAATCAGGGGGAAACATGGTTATATTAATGATCATGTAATAATGAATCCAGACAGGACTTTATTCATTTTTGTCCTAATACAATTATAAAATGTAACGTTAATATTTTTAATGGAGGCCGGGCTCAGGAAGGCAAATGTATGTGGGTGTCAGAAAGTCATTCTTGGATCTGCTTCCACTTCTTCCCTGAAGGGTCAGTGGCATTTTTCCTTAACTGGGTATTCCTTTTCCAAGGCATTGTCCATTTCTTCAAAATTTCTTTTTTCGTTGGCCTTTTATCCTTATCACAAGCTCCATTTTCTCAGCCATATAATCTCATCAAAATGTATAAATGGGTCACAAAATTAATTGCCCCTAGTGATCCATGTGTCACCAGGGGTGTACACCAACATAAGATCCTCTAGATTTCTCTGGTTTCTGGATTTCGGACTTGCTCAGGGTCACCTTTGTCCATCAGGAGACTAGCTCCTGGCAGCTCCTGACTTCTTGACTTCAACTTATTCACAAACATTGCGGGTCCCTTATTCAGTTATTGCAGGAGGGTCTCAGGATTGAAGGAAGACTCATCAAATGAGAGGAATTTAGAGATAAGGGAATAGAATTTTAGTTATAGAATAAAGATTGGGTTTCAGCCCTAACTGGTTTGGCTCAGTGGATAGAGCATCAGCCTGCCGAAGGGTCCTAGGTTCAATTCCAGTCAAGGGCATGTATCTTGGTTGCGGACACACCCCCATTGGGGAGTGTGCAGGAGACATCTGATGGATGTTTCTTTCTCATCGATGTTTCTAACTCTCTATTCCTCTCCCTTCCTCTCTGTAAAATATCAATAACATGTGCTAAAAGAAAAAGATTGGGTTTCAAAAGAAAGATCTCAAAACTCTCCTTGTGTAGAAAGCTATGTTTGTGAATTTGAGAAAAGACATTATAAATGAAAAATGTGGGAGGTAACTTTTCTGTTACCAGGGCTTTAAAGTCAAAGTCTGTGATTGTTAACAGGCCTCTGATTATATGTACCTGTCTTCCTAGACCTTTGTCAACACACAGGTCCTGGAACACACAATTTTTCAGAATGTACTCTTTAATGAAATCAAATCAGAAAAGACAAATTTTAAAAGGAAAATAAGAACCTAGACAAGTACTTTTATAAATAGTATGAAAGCAATAATTTCATTTGGCGGGTATACATATTAGCTCTTCAAGAGAGTTACAGAAGGACCCTAAATTGTTGAATGAATTAGTTTAAAAGAACAGCAGAATTTTCACTGTGAATGTTCTCATAATCTAGGGACAAAAATGACACATGGGCTGAAACAACCTCCACATTTCAGCCCTGGCTCCTACATTCTATGGCAAACTCTAATCTAAAGCAAACTACCTGTCACTTGGCTTTTCTACCACATACGAATGTGGGAATTGAGCACATGGACCAGGAGCTGCATGTTTATGTGTTGAGGCAGAAAGAAGAGCATAGTTGGAAACAGAGAGTTTTTAGCCAATCCTGACTGCATCCACAGAGAAACCCTCTTTCACAGCATGGGTCCAAGTTAGTAAATGATTATCCCTCTTTCTCTTTCAGTGCTGTTGATCACCCCTATTATCCATTTTCTGAAGAATATTGAGGGTCAACTATCCACCATGAGTTCTCCCCAAATCTCCTGCTTCCAGGGGTGTCTAGAGGATTTCTACACTTTGGGGAGGTGATTAAAAACAGTTTTGAAGTTTCATGCTGGTTCCCTGTCTTCTTTTTAAAAATCTTTTTATTTTGTGAAATAATAAATACTCCCAAATAAGGATGTTTGTTTTTATTGAGAATTAAAAATAATATATACAAATGACAGAAAATTGGGACAATAAAAGGGAAAGAAAGGAAACAAAGATAATCTGTACTTAGCATATTTACAAATTCTGGAACTTGGGGGCATTTTCATTCATGGTTTCCCTCTACAAAATGTATGTGCTCATTTACAACATTGAAATAATCTTCAACCTACAGATTGTATACTCTTTTCTACTTAGCATAGGTATTTTCTCCAAATAACCAAATATTATTTAAAAATTCCAGTATTATATTTTGCTGTTATAAAGCAGCACATTTTATTAATTGATTAAATTTAATTTAATAATCATCTGCCTATGTTTTGGCATTGTGATTAGTTCTCAAATATTTTGCCATTCATTCATTTATCATTCAGCAGATCTTCATTGAACATCTTTTATGTGCCATTGTTTAATCAATAAATAACATAGACAAGAATTAAACTCAAATAAGAAATGTCTTGAGGCATGTAGTTGGAGCAACAGGGCCGTGAGGGAGCTGAGGAAAGGGAGAAGGAGAGTGAGAGCACTTGAAGGAAAAGGGGGCTCACTGTATTTACACCAAACACAGATTTTAAGGGCCCTCCCCAGACTGAGGCTCCAAGGCTTGTGGAGGAGAGAGAGACTATTCTGGGTCTGGGTCCAGCTGTGGTGCAGCAGGAGTCTTCTCTATTTGGGTTGCTGGAGCCCTGAGAGCCTCTAGGGAAATTTGTGGTGTGTTTTTCTGGAGACAGCACCAATGGAAAAGCTGAGAGCCTGAGTATGTGAGGGAGCATTGAGCTCAGTGGACATGAGAACTTGCAGCTGCACTGCATGTCAATGCTGGGCTTCCTCCTGTCCCACTTCTCGCTAAAAGTGTGAAGCATTGAAGGAGTTTCAAGATGGCAGTGGAGTAGGTGGACCTTTTTTGCACCTCCTCCCAGGGCCAGACTGGAAAAAAAAAAAAAGCTAAGCTGGGAAACATTCACCAGGAATTACCAACTGAGGACTATCTGGGAAGGAGACTTTAATAAGGGAAGGCATAAATCACCTGGAGAGTTGTAGGAAGGGCAGGGTCATGAGAGGGGCTGGCCCTGTTCCCACCTTGGAACAAGCTAAGAGTGAGCAAGGATATCTTGAGTCTGCATGGAGGTAGAGTTTATGGGTGGGGGTGGACAGGATCAAAAGAGTGTGTGTGTTGGGGTGGGGGGGTTCTCTGGGAGGAGCGAAGCCTGGACTTAAGGCTGGGCCCCCCAGCACAGAGTGCTAGAGCTGAGAACAATGGCCCACATAACACCAGCCGTGAAAGGTGGTGGGGTTTCTGACTGCCAAGGAGAGACAGAGCCAGTTGGAGATAAAGGCATTTTTTGTTTTTTACTCAGAACACAAGATTTTTGTTTACAACCACTCATCTGAGTAGGCTTCAGTGGAGAGAAGGGGGTGCATATTGGATTTGCCTGAGGAAAGGTTGGGGTGGGAAGCATTGTGGGGAAAGTGGAACAGTGGCAGCTGGGAGACCTGTTGTCCACCTCATACTGCAGTGACTATTTTTCAAGTGAGGCACAGGCCTCTCTCAACAATGCAACAAAAAATACAACAACCAAGCTTAGAAAAAGGCAAATATCCTTCCCTGGAGGATACAGCTTGTTCTACTCTGCATCTCAACCCCTGCTGAGGAAATGGCAGCAGAGTCCAAGCCTACAGGTTTGAACTGTATCAGGGGAGTCAGTGACTGGCTTTGTGGTGGGCCCATACTCCCCACTGTGCCAGAACTTGGTATTTCCCCCTACAGGAGGGCTAATAGAAAAAAATATAAAAAGATAAAATGAGGTTCAAGAAGAAAGATAAAAAATAAGGAAATGAAATGGCTTCCAGCAGATACCACTGGGCTGCATATGAGAGGATCCACCCAGCCAAGGGAAAGGATATATTCTTAAATAGTCTCAGAGGAGTGACTCTTTGATGAGGAAACATACTGACCATCTTCCCTGAAATTTAAACTATCCCTCCTCTTCATGGGAAACCAAGAGATTTCATACAGCTAATTCAGCCTAAAGCCCTTTGAGAAACAGCCTTTTCAATTACTAAAATTATAGTTGGCCAGCAGAGGGAAGTGTGCAGAAGCAGAGCACTAGCAGCCTTGGGATATTTGCTGGCCATTCCCTGGACACCATGCTGATAACAACATGGACCTAGAGCTCAACTTGGCCCCTCCTACTCATAGCCAAGCACTGTAGAGAATGACACAACTGTGGATTGCTTGAAGCTTTGAACAGGTTGCTGATGGCCAGATAAGGAAAGCTTCTGACAGTGGCTAGCAACACTTCCCAGGAAGCCCAGAAGTGGCAGACAAAACCAGAAGCCTCAGTCAATATAAAAGCAAAATCCAAAGGGAGCTCCAAAAAGGCACTAAATTCTGCTGAGATGAATACTAAGTCACTATTCTTCTTCTCCTCTTCTTCCATCACCTCCTCCTTATCCTTCTTCTTTGTTTTCTTTATTTTTTCTTCTTTATTGCTTTATTATTTTTTTCTCTTTTTTCTTTCATATATTTTATTTTTCTATTTTCTTTTCTTATACTGTTTTTTTCTTTCTTCTCATTACTCTTGTTTCATTTTCTTATTTTTTGTCTTTCTTCTTGAACCTCATTTTATCTTTTTATATTTTTTTCTTCCTCTTCTTCCTCTTTTATACTGTTTTTCTTTTTCTATTATTTATTTTTTTCTCTCCCTTCTTTTATATTCCTTTTTATCACCTTCTTTTTTCTCCTCATATTTCTTTTTTTAATTAAATCTTTATTATTCAGATTATTACATTTGTTTCTCTTTTTCCCCTACATAGCATCCCTCCACCCAGCTCCCACCCCTCCCTCTGCCCTTAGCTCCCACCCATTGATCTCATCCATAGGTGTATGATTTTTGTCCAGTCTCTCCCTGTACACCCCTCACCCCTTCCCCACTGAGAATTATCAGTCCACTCCCTTTCTGTGCTCCTGATTCTATTATATTCATCAGTTTATTCTGTTGATCAAATTTTTAATTCACTTAATTTTTAGATTCACTTGTTGATAGATATGTATTTGTTGTTCATAATTTTTTGGCTTTTACCTTTTTCTTCTTCCTCTTCTAAAAGAGTACCTTTCAGCATTTCATATAATTCTGGTTTGGAGTTGATGAACTCCTTTAGCTTTTTCTTATCTGTGAAGCTCTTTATCTGCCCTTCAATTCTGAATGTTAGCTTTGCTGGATAGATTATTCTTGGTTGTAGGTTCTTGCTATTCATCACATTGAATATTTCTTGCCACTCCCGTCTGGCCTGCATCGTTTCTGTTGAGAAATCAGCTGACAGTC
>JAAGEH010002534.1:20153294-20179182 GCA_011751065.1 Lasiurus cinereus | reverse complement strand
CCAGATGGGAGTGGCAAGAAATATTCAACGTGATGAATAGCAAGAACGTACAACCAAGATTAATCTATCCAGCAAAGCTAACATTCAGAATTGAAGGGCAGATAAAGAGCTTCACAGATAAGAAAAAGCTAAAGGAGTTCATCAACTCCAAACCAGTATTATATGAAATGCTGAAAGGTACTCTTTTAGAAGAGGAAGAAGAAAAAGGTAAAAGCCAAAAAATTATGAACAACAAATACATATCTATCAACAAGTGAATCTAAAAATTAAGTGAATTAAAAATTTGATCAACAGAATGAACTGGTTAATATAATAGAATCAGGAGAACAGAAAGGGAGTGGACTGATAATTCTCAGGGGGAAAGAGGTGAGGGGTGTACAGGGAGAGATTGGACAAAAATCATACAGCTATGGATGAGGTCAATGGGAGGGAGGTAAGGGTAGAGGGAAGGGTAGGAGCTGGGTGGAGAGGAGCTATGGAGGGGGGAAAAGAGAAACAAATGTAATAATCTGAATAATAAATATTTAATTTATAAAAAAAGAATGTTGAGAATAAGTATTCAGGAGGGAATTGCAGAGGGAAGGAATCAAGCTGGCTGTCTGTATTGGAGTGTAAAGTACCAAAGGTCGTTTTAAATTGCACAAGCCCTGGTGTCTTTGTGCCAACTCAAAGTTCTCGGAAGTATTTAAAAATCAGCAAGACAGAGGTGAAAGCAGTCCTAAGCAGGGGGACCAAGATCAGATGCCCAAGTGAGAGGCAGAAAAAGGCCCGATCAAAGGTCTTGGCAAACAATCTGTGAAGGTGGTATTTTAGGGATCTAAATACATGGAGTTTGGGCACATGCTGAGAAGTTCAATTCGCCAAATTGTGCAATTAAGCCTGCAAATCCAGGTAATTTTAAGATAAATTGTAATCTGTTTTTTCAAAAGTAATATATTTTCACTTTGAAATCTTGAAAATTGGCTTATAGATAAGAGAACAAAATCACAATGAAGCAAATGTTGTAGCAATTGTCAGCATTTTGGAGTTTCACACTCCTTGTATGCATTGTTTACATAGTTAAATCTGCTTCATTCATATCTCCGTATCCGTACTTTTATGTAATTAACAACTTAATAATTTCCCATTTAATTATAAAATCTGCATAAGCACCATTTGTATGCATTATTTTTACTCTTTGTACATTACTCTATCATTATGCTATAATATATCTATCATTCATGCCCTATAATTGCTGTACTGAATTGTAGTGATTTTGAAGTCCTTGGTCATTAAACTACTCTCCAGGTTTCTCTATTAATAGTAATGCTGCAATAAACATCTTTGTATATAAAAAGTTAGGTAGTTTAATTAGGATAGAATTGCAGGAATTAGATTGTTTTGTATCAAAGGTATGCTATATTTTGAACACTTCTCTGATATTTCTAAATCAATTTCTCAAAAGACTGTGCCCAGTGTTTACACTCTGATAAAAAATAAATAAAAAGAAAATTCCTGTCTCATTGACTCTGTAACAGTCTTGGAATATCTCTTTTAAAAATGTCTAAACAGATTGATTAAATTAATACTTCATTTTTTTGGCACAGAAATATGATAGTTATTGAGGTATAATTGACATAAAACATTAGTTCAGGTATACAGCATAGTGATTAAATATTTTTACATATTGTGAAACAATCTGCACAGTAAGTGTAGTTAACATACATTTAATGCATATTTCATATATGCAAGTGAGGTTGAAAGTATTTAATAGTAATTTAGACTGTTTTTTCAGGGTGTGGGATATGTCTTTTTTTTTCCTTCAATATAATTTAGTTTTTTTAATTTATTAATTAAGGTGTTATATATGTGTCCTTCCCCACGCCTCCATTCCCTTCACTCATGATGCCCTCACTGGTCTGTTATCTGTGCCCATTGCTTAGGCTTATATGCATGCATATAAGTCCTTTGGTTGATCTCTCCCACTTACCTCCACCCTTCTCTACCTTCTCTTTTTTAAAATTTTTTTTATTGTGTTACATGTATACATACATTCCCATTGCCCCCACCCCCAGGCTTACCCCAATCCCCCAGTGTCTTGTGTTTATTGGTTATGCTTATATGCATGCATACAAGTCCTTTGGTTGATCTCTTATCTACCCCACCTCTCCTTAAACTTCCTGCTGTAATTTGACAATCTACTTGATGATTTACTGCCTCAGTATCTATCCATTTGTTCATCAGTTTATAATGTTCTTTATTATCCACAAATGAGTGATATCATGTGGTATTTATCCTTCATTGACTGGATTATTTCACTTAGTATAAGGCTCTCCAGTTCCATCCAGGTTGCAGGCAAATGGTAAGAAATCTCTCTTTTTAATGGCAGCATAGAATTCCATCATGTAGATGTACCATAGTTTTCTTCTTTGTTTTTAATTAAATCTTTATTATTCAGATTATTACATTTGTTTCTCTTTTTTCCCCTCCATAGCACCCCTCCACCCAGCTCCCACCCTTCCCTCCCTCCCATTGATCTCATCCATAGGTGTATTATTTTTGTCCAGTTTCTCCCTGTACACCCCTCTCCCTGAGAATTATCAGTCCACTCCCTTTCTGTGCTCCTGATTCTAGTATATTCACCAGTATATTCTGTTGATCAAATTTTTAATTCACTTAATTTTTAGATTCACTTGTTGATAGATGTATATTTGTTGTTCATAATTTTTTGGCTTTTACCTTTTTCTTTTTCCTCTTCTAAAAGAGTACTTTTCAGCATTTAATATAATACTGGTTTGGAGTTGATGAACTCCTTTAGCTTTTTCTTATCTGTGAAGCTCTTTATCTGCCCTTCAATTCTGAATGATAGCTTTGCTGGATAGATTATTATTGGTTGTAGGTTCTTGCTATTCATCACGTTGAATATTTCTTAGCATTCCTGTCTGGCCTGCATCGTTTCTGTTGAGAAATCAGCTGACAGTCATATGGGTGCTCCCTTGTAGGTAATGAACTGTATTTCTCTAGCTGCTTTTAATATTCTCTCTTTGTCTTTTGCTCTTGGTATTTTAATTATGATGCGTCTTGGTGTAGTCCTCTTTGGATTCCTTCTATATGGGGTTCTGTTTGCTTCCTAGACTTGTAAGTCTATTTCTTTCACCAGATGTGGGAAGTTTTCAGTCATTATTTCTTTAAATAGGTTTTCAGTATCTTGCTCTCTCCCTTCTGGCACCCCCACAATTCTGATGTTGGTACGCTTGAAGATTTCCCAGAATCTCCTTACATTATCTTCACATTTTTGGATTCTTTTCTCTTCTTGCTTTTCCAGTTGAGTGTTTTCTGCTTCTTTATATTTCAAATTTTTTACTTGATTCTTGCCTTTCTCTAGTCTACTGTTAGGACTCTGTATAATATTTTTTTATTTCAGTCAGTGTATGTGTAATTTCTAGTTGGTCCTTTTTCATCTTTAGTTGGACCTTTTCCATCTCTAGTTGAATCTTTTGCATCTCTAGTTGGTCCTTTTTCATTTCCTCTTGGCTCTGCTAAGTTTATCCAACTTTTCTAGCATATTCTTGAAAAACCTTATAAGCGTGGTTTTGAACTCTATATCCAGTCTTTTGTCTTCCTCCATTTCTTTTGTTTGTGATCACTTCCCTTGTCTCAGCATTTTCACTATGCAGGGGAAACTTCTGTGTTGAATTCAGCCTTATGATACCAGACTTGCAAAACCAAAGAAGCCTCTGTTGAGCTTGGGATGGGTGAGTCTCAGAGGTTAAGGGACGGCCTTGCCTTCCAGTCGGCCCCGCCCTCCACGGCCCCTGCGTCTCATGTGACTGGGTAATCGCTGGAATGGTCTTTGTGCGCGTGCCCATAGTGCCTCTAGACTGCTGCATTTCCAGCTCCCCTGTGCTGCAGGACCACACGGGTCTAGGTCTCCAGGGTTTTGCCTGAAACAGGGGTTTAGTGGACTCAGAAGTGGCACAGTTGGGAGGGTCTGTCCCCCGCCCACTCATGAAAGCCAGCGGCACAATCAGCAGCCTGTCCTCTGTGCAGTGCCGTGCGAGACCAGACCTCTGATCTTTTGCGACTCCCCTAAATTTTGGTGCACCTCTCCCTTTTCACAGTCCAAATTCACCCCGTATGAGTTTCGGCTGGATATGGGGTTTAGTGTCGTAAGATAAGGGGTTCAATGTTGTTGGGAGTCTCCGTTTCCCTCCCGCCAGAGAAAGCCAGCCAGAGACTCCGGCACCGGCTCTCTCAGTGTGCACGTGTCTCCATACCTCAGCTTTTTGCAGCTCCTCTGGGTTTCTGTGAGCCCCTCTCTTTCCTTCTAGCTGTAGAACTTCCACTCAGCCAGCTTTCCTGTGGTTTTGGATGATGTCCGTTCTATCTTTTAGTTGTAGTTTTGAAATTGTTGTGCGAGGCAGCAGTGTAGGTGTTTACCTATGCTGCCATCTTGGATTCTCTCGTCTACCATAGTTTTCTGATCCACTCATCTGAACGGGCACCTAGGCTGTTTCCATATTGTGGCTATTATAAATTGTGCTGCTATGAACATAGGGGTGTATAAATCCCTTCTGATTAGTGTTTCTAGTTTCTTAGGATAAATTCCTAAGAGTGGGATTGCTGGGTCAAATGGGAGTTCCACTTTTAGTTTTTTGAGGAAACTCTACACTGTTCTCCACAATGGCTGCACCAGTCTGCACTCCCACCAACAGTACACAAGGGTTCTTTTTTCTTCGCATCCTCACCAAACACTTGTTGTTTGTTGATTTGTTGATGATTGCCATTCTGACAGGTGTGAGATGGTATCACATTGTTTTGATTTGCATCTCTCAGATAATTAGTGACTTTGAACATGTTTTAATGTGTCTCTTGGCCTTCCTTCTGTCATCTTTTGAAAAGGTTCTATTTAGGTTCGTTGCCCATTTTTTTTTATTGGATCATTTATTTTCCTTTTATTAAGTTGTATAAGTTGGCTGTAGATGTTGGAGATTAAACCTTTATCAGTGATAACATTTGCAAATATGTTCTCCATACAGTGATCTTACTTGTTATTTTGTTGATGGGTTCTTTTGCTGTGCAAAAGCTTTTTATTTTGATGTAGTCCCATTTGTTTATTTTTTTCTTTAGCTTCCATTGCCCTTGGAGCAGTATCAGTGAAGAAGTTCTTTCAGCATATGTCTAGATTGTGCTGCCTGTGGATTCCTCTAGTATTTTTATGGTTTCCCTTCTAATGTTTAAGTCCTGTATCCATTTTCAGTTTACTTTTGTATTTGGTGTAAGTGGGTGGTCCAGTTTCATTTTTTTGCATGTATCTGTCCAATTTTCCCAACACCATTTATTGAAGAGGCTGTCTTGGCTCCATTGTATGTTCATGCCTCCTTTGTCAAATATTAATTGAGCATAATGGTTTGGGTGGATATCTGGATTCTCTATTCTATTCCATTGGTCTATATGTCTGTTCTTGTGCCAGTACCAGGCTGTTTTGAGAACAGTTGCTTTGTAATACAGCTTGATAACTGGTGTTGAGGTTCCACCTACTTTATTCTTCTTTCTCAGGATTGCTGTGGCTATTCGCAGCCTTTTTTGTTCCTGATGAATCTTTGAAGAGATCTTTCTAGGTCTGTGAAATACATCATTGGTATTTTAATGGGTAGTGCATTGAATCTATAGATTGCTTTGGGTAGTATGGACATTTTGATGATGTTAATGCTACCAATCCATGAACATGGTATGCTCTTCCATCTGTTTACATCTTCCTCTATCTCATTTTTCAGTGTCCTTTAGTTTTCTTCATATAGGTCTTTTACCTCCTTAGTTAGGTTCATTCCTAAGTATCTTAATTTTTTTGGTGCAATGGTAAATGGGATTTCTTTTTTAGTCTCTCTTTCTGTAATTTCACTATTAGTGTATAGAAATGCCACAGACTTCTTGGAATTAATTTTCTATCCTGCTACATTGCCAAATTCATTAATTAAGTCAATTAGTTTTTGGATGGAGTCCTTCGGGTTTTTTATTTACAGTATCATGTCATCTGCAAATAAGGACAGCTTTACTTCTTCTTTTCCAATTTGGATGTCTTTTATTTCTTCTTCCTGTCTAATTGCAATGGCTAATATTTCTTCTTCCTGTCTTGTTCCTGTTCTTAGGGGAAATGGTTTTAGTATTTGTCCATTGAGCATGATGTTAGTGTGGGTTTATCATATATGGCTTTTATGATGTTGAGGTATGATTCTTCTATTTCCACCTTGCTGAGAGTTTTTATCAATAAAGGGTGTTGGATTTTGTCAAATGCTTTTTATGCATCAATTGATATGACTATGCAATTAATATCTCTCAATTTGTTTATGTGATGTATCACATTTATTGATTTGCGGATATTGTACCATCCCTGCATTCCTGGGATGAATCCTACTTGGTCATGGTGTATGATCTTTCTGATGTACTGCTGGATCCGATTTGCTAGAATTTTGTTGAGGATTTTGGCATCTATCTTCATGGGAAATATTAGTCTATAATTCTCTTTCCTTGTATTGTCTTTATCTGGTTTTGGTATTAGGATGATGCTGGCTTCATAGAAGGTGTTTGGCAGTGTCCTTCTTCTTTAATATTTTTGAATAGTCTGAGGAGAATAGGTTTTAATTCTTCCTTGAATGTTTGGTAAGACTCTCATGTGTAGCCCTCTGGTCTTGGGCTTTTGTTTGCTGGAAGCTTTTTGATAACTGTTTTAATTTCTTCCATAGTTATTTGGCCTGTTGAGCTGTTTAGATTCTTCCTGATTGAATTTTGAAGGTTGTATTTTTCTAGGAATACGTCCATTTCTTGCAAGTTGTCCGATTTGGTGGAATAGAGTTGTTCATATTATTTTTTTTAACAATCCTTTGTATTTCAGCGCGGTCTGTCGTTATTTCTCCTCTTTCATTTCTGATTTTGTTTATTTGGGTCTTCTCTCTTTGCTTCTTGGCGATCCTGGCTAGAGCTCCATCAATCTTGTTTATCCTTTCAAAGAACCAGCTCTTCATTTTGTTGATCTTTTGAATTGTTTCTTTGGTCTCCATGTAGTTTATTTCTGCTCTGATATTTACCATTTCCTTCCTTCTGCATACATTGGGCTTTTCTGTTGCTCTCTTTCTTTGAGTTGTAGGGTTAGGAAATTTATTAACATTGTTTCCAATTTTTTTTTTCAGTAGGCTTATAGCGCTATGAACTTCCCTCTCAAGACTGCTTTCACTGTGTCCCATAAATTTTGTATTGTTGTATTTTCATTGTTATTTGTTGCCATGATGTTTTTTATTTCTTCCTTGATATCTCGGGTTACCCAGTCGTTGTTTAATAGCATGCTGTTTAGTCTCCATGTGTTTGATTTCTTTGGATTGTTTTTATTGTAGTTGATTTCCAGTTTTATGCCACTGTGATCTGAGAAAATGCTTGATATGTTTTCTATCTTCTTGAATTTGAAGAGACTTTTCCTATGACCCAACATATGGTCTATCTTTGAAAATGACCCATGTGCACTGGAGAAGAATGTATATTCTGTGGCTTTGGGGTGAAATGTTCTGAAGATGTCAATTAATTCCATCTAGTCTAGTGAGTCACTTAGGATTGATGTTTCTTTCCTGACTTTTTGTTTAGAAGATTTGTCCAATGGTGACAGTGGGGTATTAAAGTCTCCTACTATGATTGTATTGTTGTCAATCTCTCCCTTAATACCCTCCAGGAGTTTTTTTTTATGTATTTAGGTGCATATATGTTTACCAGAGTTATTTCTTGTTGTTCGATTGCTCCCTTTAGTATTATAAAGTGGCTTTCTTTATCTCTTGTTATGTCCTTCACTTTGAGATCTAATTTGTCAGATATAAGTATTGCAACCCCAGCTTTTTTTTCATTTCCATTTGCCTGAAATACCATCTTCTATCCCTTCACCCTCAATCTATGTGCATCTCTTTTTCTGAGGTGGGTTTCTTGTAGACAGCAGATATATGGATCATGTTTTCTTATCCAATCGGTTACCCTATGTCTTTTGATTGGAGTATTTAATCCGTTTACATTTAAAGTTATTATTGATAGGTATTTATCTGTCACCATTTTTAGTCTTTCCTCCTGAGTTCCTTCTTTGCTTCCTATTTCTTTTTTTTTTTTTTTCAGCAGATCCTTTAACATTTCTTGCATTGCTGGTTTGGTGGTAATATATTCTCTTAGTCCTTTTTTGTCTGTGAAGTCCTGATTTCACCTTCAATTTTGATTGAAAGCTTTGCTGGGTACAGTATTCTTGGATTCAGACCCTACCTTTGCATGACTTTGTATATTTCATTCCATTCCCTTCTGGCCTGATGAGTTTCTGTTGAGAATCAGTAGCTAGTCTTATGGGGGTTCCTTTTTAGGTAACTTTCTGTTTCTCTCTGGCGGCTTTCAAGATTCTTACTTTGTCATTGGTGTTTGCCAATTTAATTATAATGTGCCTTGGTGTTGGTTTTTTGGGGGTTCATTTTGAATGGAACTCTGTGAGCTTCTTGGATTTGTGTGGGGTTTTTCTTTCCTATTCTCAGGAAGTTTTCTGTCATTATTTCTTCTAACAGATTTTCTAATCCTTGTTCAGTTTCCACTCTTTCTGGAACCCTAACTATGCGCATGTTATTTTGTTATCCCAAAGTTCCCTTAGGCTTTCCTTTTGCTTTTTAATTTTATTTTCTAGAAACTGCTGTACTTGGGTATTTTTTCCTACCTTGTCTTCTAGCTCACAGGTGTGGTCCTATGCTTCTTCTAGTCTACTTTTGATGCTTTCTATTGAGTTCTTTATAGCAGTGATGTCATTTTTCATTTCTTCTCGATTATTCTTCATTTATTCTTGCTTCTTCTTCATTTCCTCTTGGCTCTTACTCACATTGTTGATTTTGTCTTCTATTCTTTTCAGCCACCTTATGACCATTTTTCTGAACTCTTTCTCTGGCAGGTCTATTTCTTGTTCTATTTTGTTTACTTCCTTTTCTGGTGATACCTGCTTTTCTGTCATATGCAGGCTGTTTCTTCATCTGTCCATGGTCTTTCTTCTCCGGGTGTCTGGTTATATAGTTCTCTGTCTTACATTGACTTAAAGGCACAAACTACAAGACGACCATGTACAACACTCAAGGGTCTGAACAGAAATGTACTCATGATGTTAATAACCACAAATAAGGTGACCACCAATAAAGACAAATTGGGAGTAAGTAGAGAAAGAAGAAGAGAAAAATGAGGAAAAAAGAAAAGAAAGAAGTGCCAAAATCAATTTGGGAGAATGGAGAAAAATTAATAAATAAATAATAAAATAAAATAAAAATAAGAAGGAAAGAGAAAGAGAAAAGAAAGAGAACAAGAGAGAAAAGGGGAACAAGTTATAGATGTAAGAGGAAACTCCAATAGAACAGCCACTAATCCCAAGAAATGCCGGCAACAAGTACCTGGAGATTAATACAAACTACAAGTAACAACCAATATCAAGGGAGAAAAGAGAGGTAAATACAAACCAAAACAAAGCAAACAAAAAGCAAAATAAAACAGGTAGAATAAGCAAAAACAATCTCACAGAAAAGTATAAAAAATTGACATAATCACTGTTCAGGCAAACAACAACAAAAGGACATAGAGAAAAACAATTTTTTGATAGTGAAGACAAGAAGAGAGAGGTTTGTGTGGACTTGGAGTAGGGGATTTGAAATTAGATATATAAATGGGGTGAAATTTTAACCAGGTAAAAAGAAAGAATAGGGTGAATCTAAAGTTGGAAAAGGGAAAGAGAAGCAGGACAACAAAATGGGGAAAGTTAGGAAGAGAGTGTTGACATAAAGGTAGAGTTGAGATAGAGTAAAATTATGGCTAAAGGAAAGATGAAAATAGAATGTAGAACTCTAATCCCAAAGTGAAATTAAGAGCAAATGAAATGACACTTTTTTTTTCTTCAAAAAGGTAAAATAGTAGTAGTAATAATACTAGTTATATATGTAAAAAGGTAAAATCAATTAGGGAGAAAAGAAAAATATAGTTTTTTAATTAAAATATGCAAAAAATAAAAAATAAAAATAAATAGAATGGGCAGTAGTGGAGGTCATTCACTTCTACTATTGTTCTATTTGGCACTCCTGTTTCTCAGTTGGGAGGGTATTGCAGTTTCCTGTGTTCCACTGTTGAGGTGTGTCTTAATTTCTTTATTCTTTTGTGATTATGCAAGAGTCAATTTGTGAGTCATCCACTGGGTGGCAGTATTTTGAAATTGACCTCTGAGACTAAGCACAGGACCTCTCTAGGCTGTGTTTAGATCCTGCTACTCTGTGGTTCTGAATACCAGTTTGTGGGAATGGGTTGCCCCAGAACTGATTCTCTGATGGTTACTCTGTGCTCCTATCCCCAGGTTCCAGAAAAACACCCTTCCCCTGCAGTCTCTCAGGATGTTTCCAATTGCGTGATCCTATGTACTGGGCTTAGCAATCAGCAGCCAGGGTCTGAAGAGGAAAGTGCTGTCTGTGCTCTCTCCCTTCCCCACTCCTGTTTGAGCAGCCAGGACACTGTAATAATTCCCAGGCTGTCCTTCTGCCTCAGATCAAAATAGGTTGCTTTTTTTAGAGCTCCCCTCTGTTAATAGCTCTGTGGGCCCTCTTCCACATTTAGGGATCACACCCTGCTCCACATCCAAGGATTTCTCTTTAGAGCAGCTTTCCCCCAGTCCAGTTCCCACAGTGTGCGCGTCTCTGTTTCACCTTATCCCAGGTGAAATCTGACCTTTCCGTGTGGCATGTGGAGCTCCTCTGAGTCCAAGTGTCTGCACCAATTGGAGTGCGGTGTTCTGGGTCCCCTGGCTGTTCGGTGGGTGCTGCAGGTGTAGCTTTTCAGACTGCTGTAGACATCCACTTCTCCAAACACTCCCAGTGCTACTTTTCAGCTGCTCTCTCGGTCTGCCCAGCGATAAGACTCCACACACATCTGTCCGTCTATTCTGCTGCCATTTTTCCCCCAGGATATGTCTTAATGCACCAAATCAGGCATGAGAAGGAAGTGATTTAAAAGATTAAAACAGAGCTAGTTAGAATCCAGAAATTAATCTAACAACATTTGTCAGCCACTTTTAATGAAATCTCCTCTAATTATTAGGGATAATGCATGGTGGAAAAGAATTTGACAACCCTAATGCATTTATATTATTCTAATATGGTCTTAGAATGATTAATCATTAATTATTTTCTCGGTAAGCTATTTAATGAAGTTCTAACCCTGGACCCACCTACATTTCTAAGTTTAAATTAATAAATCAAAAGAGCAATTGAAATCCAGGCATAATTTGCCTCACAATGTGATACCATAGGAAGTAAAACACCCATTTAAAGAGTATTTTTGAAAAATAGATGAAAACAATCTAATCAAGCATTTAAAGCAAATATCCATTTATAGAAATTCCAGGGATGAAGGAAGAACTTCAGGAACCAATAAAACAAATCCAGAATGTGAAATTGAGGCAGGATAGTAAGAAGCTAGGAAAATTCCTTGGCAAGTGGAATGGGGTAACTGAAACAAAATAATTAAACAAGGCCAAACAATTTGAGCAATTTACAGTCAGCTAACAAATCACAAGGTCTTATCTTCCCTAACCAAGGACACTTAGGAGCAAATGATTTGCACATTCCAAACACTGCCAGGGTAGACCTGCATAGGTCCCTGTCCCTCGTCAATGACATTTGTCTTTAAATATGAAAGATTCTCTGAAAAGCCTGACCCCTCTGAAAAATTAATTTTGATGAATCAGTATATTGAAGGACACATCTGGAAAAATAATTAATATTCTGTTAAGACAACTCCTCTCTTCCCCAGCCTGCTCCTGGGATTCCTGCCTAAAAAAAAGAGAGAAAAAACCCTTAAGACAAAGGACCCAGTGTGGGCTCTTTCTAGAGCAGGCCCACACCTTTTCTTGGGCATGAACTTTTTACTCTGGAGTTTGCTTTAAAGTGCACCAGCAAAACAAAAACGAGAGGGAGGTGGAATAATATTGGTAAAATGCTGATAAATGTTGAAGCAGGGTGATGGGTATATGGATGGAGATTCACTATGTTATTCTCCATTTTATGTATGTTTTTAAATCTCTTATAATAAAATATAAAGCTAAGCACAAAATAGCAATAGAAAATCACTTCTGGCATGGCAGAATGAAGACCTCCAAAATGTGATCCTCACAGGAGCAATGAGAGCAACAGATAAAAAAGTCAAATCTATTTTAAAAACTCCTAGTTAGTTTGACTCAGTGAATAGAGTGTCAGCCTGCAGACTGAAAAGTTCCGGGTTTGATTCTGGTCAAGGGCATGTACCTCAGCTACAAGCTCTCTGCCCTGGTGAGGGCATGCAGGAGGCAACCAATTCATGTGTCTCTCTCACATCAGTGTTTCTCCATGCCTCTCCCTTACACTCTCTCTAAAAATTAATGGAAAAAATAATACCCTTGAGTGAGGATTAAAAACAAAAAACAAAAACTCTGTAAATTAACCAAGTCAAAATCCAAGAGTACTCCTTCAAGAAAAATCACTGAAAGTTATTAAGAGTGAGTTTTGTGGCATTTTAAGTTGCCCTATCCCCATCATTCTATCTCCAGCTCATCAAATTCTACAGAACTTCCCAAAGAACTGGCAGTTCCTTACCAGGAGCTCTGATGGGTCTGCCACAGTTTAGCCACGAGGGTAGACAGAGATGGTGACATGGGCTAGCAGATACCATAGATCCTTCTGTCGGCTCAGCACAGGGTGAGATGATAGAAAGGCCCAGCTCTCAGCTCCCCCTGGGGAAGAACAGAGTTAATCTATGCATCCTGCTTTATGCACCTTCTCTGTGGCTGAACAAAGAACTAGCATCTTCCGCACGGGTCTTGAAATTCTGATGGATTTAGCACAGTTGAAATAACAATATTGTATGTAAGCTGTAAGGTTAGCGCGCGCGCGCGCCCGCGCGCGCGCACACACACACACACACACACACACACACACACACAATACCTATAGAAGTTACCCAAAAGAAAAAGAAAGTCAAAGGATATCCACTACAAAAATCTACAAAACATGAGGAAGACATCAAGAGAGGAAAAGACAGATGCCTGAAACTAATACAAAATAACAATAAATGTAAACTATAATTGAAATATATTTTTAAAAAGGTAAAGAGAGATGAAAGAACAAGATTAATAGAAGACAACTACCAAAGCGATATAGTAGAACCTTCCCTATCAGTAATTAGTTAAATATAAATGGTTAAGCTCTCCAATCAAAAGACAGAAAGACTAATTGAATAAAAACAAACTAACAAATGATACCAAGACTTAATTATATGCTGTCTATAAGAGAATCACTTTAGATTCCAGAAAACAAAGCACACATGGGCTTAAAGTGAAGGAAGAGAAAAAATATAAAAATAATAACCAAAAGAGAACAAGGGAGGCTATACATATATCAGTCAAAATAGACTTTAAGTAAAAAAATATCTCAAGAGACAAAGAGGAGCATTATAAAACAACAAAAGGGCCAATCCATCAGGAAAGCATAACAATTATAAATATATACTGACCCAACACCTAAATATATAAAGCAAATGTAGGCAAAATTGAGGGGAGACATAGATAGTATCTGTATCTGGAACAAGACAAGGGTGCCCACTCTTGCCAATTCCATTCAATCAGTAGTGGAAGTCTTAAAGCAAGAAAAAAATATAAAAGTAATCTAAATCAAAAATCATTTGTGTTTTTATACACTAACAGTAAACTGTCTGAAAAAGAAATTAGAAAAACAATCACATTTATAATAGGACCAAAAAGAATAAATTGTTTAGAAATAAATTTAACTAAGGAGGTGAAAATCCTATATACTAAAAACTAC
Organism: Lasiurus cinereus; assembly: GCA_011751065.1. Classification (NCBI taxonomy): domain Eukaryota; kingdom Metazoa; phylum Chordata; class Mammalia; order Chiroptera; family Vespertilionidae; genus Lasiurus; species Lasiurus cinereus. The sequence goes on along the minus strand of JAAGEH010002534.1, from coordinate 20,165,326 downwards.
AAAATGATGAAAGAAATTGAAGATACAAATAGATGGAAAGCTTCATGTACTGGAAGAACTGAAAAGGTATGTCCACAGAAAAACTTGTACATGAATGTGTATAAAAGTATCCTATGTAATAAAGGGGTAATATGCAAATTGACCCTAACAAGATGGCTACCTACAACCAGGCTGGTAGGGGGGTTAGTGAGGGATGACCAAATGACTGAACAAGCAGGCTGCATGGGGTGACCAGGCCAGTGAAATTGTGGGGGAGGGTTGGAGGTGACCAGGACAGCAGGAGGACAGTTAGGGGCAACCAGGCCAGCAGGGGGGTGCAGTTGGGGGAGAACCAGGCCAGTTGGGGGGCAATTAGGGGTGATTAGGCTGGCACCCAGAAGCAGTGAGGGGTGAACAGGCCAGCAGTGGGGGGCAGTTAGGAGTGACCATGCAGGCAGGGAGGTGAGCAATTAGGACCCAGCGGTGCAAGATTATGAGAGGGATCAGGCCTCAACTGGCAATGGGACATCTCCCAAGAGGTCCTGGATTGGAGAGGATGCAGCCTGTGCTGAGGGGAACTCCCTCACCCCCCATGCACAAATTTCATGCATTGGGCCTCTAGTTATTCATAACAGTCAAAAAGTAGAAAAAGCCACATGTTCATCAACTGATGAATGGATAAACAAAATTTGGTATATCTATACAAAGGGATGATATCTATATATGAAAGCCAAACAACCAGAACAACAGAACAACTAAAACAACCAGAAGGACCGGTCACTATGACACGCACTAGGGAGGCACACCGGCCTTATCAGGGCCCCAATCAGACCCCTCAACTGCCTATGGCCCCTTGCCTGGCCAACCCCCTACACAATCAGCCTCCCCAACCCTGATTGGGAGCCGGGCCAGCCAGCCAATGCCAGGGTCCCCTCCCCCCAGTTGACTCCACCTAAGATTGACCCCCCCCACCAATTGGGGGTAAGGCTGGCCAACTGATAGAGGTCCCTACCAAAGGCTGGCCCCATCCCTAATAGGTCCCCACCCATCCTAATCAGGGGCGAGGCTGGCTGGCCAAACTCCCTCAGCCCCTTCTCCTGACTGGCCCTGCCCCTGATTGGCCCCACCCATCCTGACTGGGGCAGGGCTGGCCAACCAACATCCCATGTCCCCTCCCTCCCACCAGCTGGTTCAATTAACCCCCCATTGGGGACGGCCAGCTAGACCACTCTTGTACACTAATTCATGCACTAAGCCTCTAGTTTAGCCATAAAAAGGAATGAAATACTGATAAGTAAAGTGTAACAGAGCTTGGCCTTAACATGCTAAGTGAAAAAAGGTAACCACAAAATGCTACAAAGTGTATGAATACATTTGCATAAAATTTCCAAAATAGACAAATCTGTAGAGATAGGAAGTAGTTGCCAGGAGTTGGAGGGAAAGAGAAATGCGAGTTGTTTCTAATGAGTGTGAGGTATCTTTGGGGCTGGTAAAAATGCTCCAAAGTTCTATAGTAGTAGCAATCCTATGAATATACTAAAAGCTGCTGAATTCTGTAATTAAAAAGGGGTGATTTTATTATATGTGATTTTTACTTCATTAAAGCTGTTAAAAATAGTAATTATACTGTTTTTTTTTCTCTCTGCAAATGACTTTTAATAAAGAAAATATGTTTGTTTAAGGAGATGCATGCAATGAGACACTTTTCTGTGAAGCTGAATGATGGGCACTCCATGCCTGTTCTGGGATTTGGCACCTCAGCTCCTACTACGGTAATCATAATGGCCTTGGAGATGGAGGGGCAGCAGATAGGGTCCTGAGTAGAATTTGGGGAACACAGATGAGTATCTTATTCTTCATTGGTAGGATGTTTTCTCTCCAGGTTAGGTTATTTTGTGCAGTAAGTCAGTGCTTTTCAAATTTTAATAAGCATAAAATATCTAAGGATATTTTTAGAAATGCAGATTTAGATGCTCTACCCACAAAGTTTCTGATTGAATGGTTCCTGCAGAAGGCTCAGAGTTCATATTTCTAATAAGATACCAAGTGATTCTGCTGCTGCTTGTCCAAAGATCTCAGAGTAGCACTGTATCAAGGGAGATGAAGAGTGTCAGCTTTCAGCAGTTCAGGTGTAGATTAGTCTGTTTCTCACCTGCTGTCCAATTGTAGCCATTTCACAGTATATTGGAATAAATGAAGCTCAGTTATCATGTTACCATAGATCAGAGACTTCACAGCAAAATTGCTTCTGATGAAATTTCTCTGTAATTTCTAATGTCCAATTTGCCCCTGTCCTTCACTACACAGAATATTGAGAGAAATTTCAGTTATAAAAAGACCTGGAGGAAGAGAGACAAGATTCATGTTAGAGTTTTGGTGGTCTGGGTGGAAATAGTCTCTTAAAGCCAAGTTGTTAGTACTGTGCCAAGGAGAAGACCAAGTGGCACTTGGAAATTCTCTCTCTTTTTGGAAGACTATTTTTATTTTTTTAATTGAACTTATTGGGGAGACATCTATATATATAAAAAACAAATAACCAGAATGCTGGAATGACTGAACCACTGGTTGCTATAATGTGCCCTGTGGCTGGCAACCAGCCCAATCAGAAGGCAGCCCCTTCCCCTGCCTCCCCTCTTGATTGGTTGTGGGGCCAGCTGGCCAACCTCCTGCTTTCCCTCTCCCTGGCTGGCCCAGCCCAATTGGCCCTGATCGGGGTGGGCTGGCTGGAACCCACCTGTGCATAAATCTATGCACCAAGCCTCTAGTCCTATATAATAAAGAGGTAATATGCAAATTAACCATCACAACCTTGCAACAGATGGCCACTCCCATGTAGTCACAAGATGGCTGCCACAAGATGGCTGGCAGGGGAAGGCAGTTGGGGTGACTGGGCCTACAGGGGAGGGCAGTTAGGGACAACCAGGCTGGCAAGGGAGTAGTTAGGGGGTGATCAGGCTGGCAGGTAGAAGCAGTTAGGAGCAATCAGGCAGGCAGGCAGGTGAGAGGTTGGGAGCCAGTAGTCCTGGATTGTGAGAGGGATGTCCGACTGCCAGTTTAAACCTGCAGTCAGACATCCCCCAAGGGTTTCCAGATTGGAGATGGTGCAGGCTGGGCTGGGGGACAATTCCCACTGGGTTTCTAGTTGGTTAATAAAAGTATACAGGTTTCATATATACAATTCTACACTACATCATCTGTATATTGTATTGTGTGTTCACCACCCCAAGTCAAGTTTCAGTCCATCGCCATTAATCCCCTTCTTAAGCATATCTAACCACCCTTCCCTCTGGAAATCACCATATTGTTGTCCATGTCCATGAGTCTTTTTTTTTCTTTGCTTAATCCCTTTATTATTTCTACTCAGCCCCCAACCTCTCCCCTCTGACAGCTATAAGTCTCTACTCTGTATTCATGAGTCTGTCTTCATTTCTTAGTTTATTCTGATCATTAGATTATACATATAAGTGAAATCATATGGTACTTATCTCTCTCTGACTGGCTTATTTCACTTAGCATAATATTTTTCTAGGTCCATCAAACCCTTGCATGTTTCCTATTTAAGCACTACAACCTTACAAGAACTCAGCCTCTGTGCTTCCTGGTGAAGTTTATGGTGGTTTTAGGAAAGTTGTAGTATACATTTTCAAGTGTGAGAGCCATGTGGTGTGAATGTTAAGGACTGCAGCAAAGACACTGGTATGTGTTGCTTTTCCTTTGATTTGGCTCTGCAATCTATCTATAGCCATTTAATTTCCATGGAGATAGTTAACTCATCAGGAGTTGAAAATTTTAAACTATACCCAAGACCTTTTCATTATAAAGTGAGGTAGAAGGGAGTAATGGAGAGAGAATAATCACAGATAATTTAATAGGTTCAGCCTGGTGGGCCAGAAGAAAAGAAGGCAGCTATGAAAAATAACAAAGCTGTGAATCAAAAATTATCACCAAAAAATAATTATGAGGTATTTTTGAGTGAAAAGGAAGTTTATTTTCTTTTACAGTTTTGTCATACCTCAGATGTTGTTTGAAGTGTTTCTCCAAGTTTACGTAGATAAATCACTAATGTATTCCATCAAAAGTTACATCTTCATCACATTGATAGATAATTTTTAGCATTGGATTTCTGGGCTGAAACCAACTTCATAATCTCTTATTGAGTGAATTAATTTAGAAATTTAAATCTAAAGATTGTGTAAATCTATAGATCCCATAGAGAGTATAAATCCAGAAGCAGGGGTTTAAACACAGCAATGTGCTAAGGCCAGCTCATGGCTCAAAAGATTAACTTATAAGCATCTTCCCCCATATTGGTAGCTTGAAATTAGCCATGGGGGGAGTATTTGCACCATAGAAATTATCAAATACTAGAAATCAAGACTTTTCTTTAGTCAATTGTTAAACATTTATCACATGTTATAAGTCAACAGTTAGCTTTGTCATCTCTAGCTTCTAGACCTTAGAAAAGCAAGAGGTTCTGTCAACTAGCTCTGCTCCTGGAATTGATCATGTGTTTTTCAATAAGTGCGTCTTTATTTTTTATGCTCTTCTAGGTTGCTAAGAGTAAGGTGGAAGAAGCCCTCGAGAGAGCAATTGATATAGGCTATCGCCATATTGATTCAGCTTATATGTACCTAAATGAAGAAGAGATTGGGAGGGCCATCCGGAAGAAAATTGCCAATGGCACTGTGAAGAGAGATGACATATTCTACACTTCAAAGGTGCTCTGTAGAGTTGTATGTGTACCTGAGGGAAGCTCATTCTTAGCTAAATAATTTATTGGCAAACCTCTCATTAGTTTTATTTTGACTCACTCTCAGACTACAGAAGATTGGTTAGGAACATGCTGGTTGAGATGTGAGTTCTCTTCAGACTTCCTATATTTGAATCTTATTTGATGTGTGACCTTGGACTTAAACCTACTTAAATTCCATGCCTCAGCTTCCCAAGTTGTAAAATAAAGATGATATTATTTGCATCACAGAATTTTTATGGGTGTTGTATAATAAGTATATATAAAGCTTTTAGAAAAACATTATACACACACACACACACATACTAGTACCCCGGTGCATAGATTCATGCACACTGAAAGAAAATTAATTAGAAGATGGCTGATGGTATGGGACTAGGCAAGAAAGCTGGACATGCCCTGGAGCCAACCTCCCATGGTCCCTTCTCCAGTGGTCCCTCCCCACCTGGGGTGGCACTGCAGCTCAAAAAGTGTCTATGTAGTGAGTAGGATCCCTCTGGCAGGTGGGGTCCCTCAGCCTTGCCTGCAGGGATCAGGCTGAAACCAGCTCTCTGACATCCCCCAAGGGGTCCTGGATTGCTGAAAGGCGCTTCTTGGGTGATGCACCTTGGAATCAGGCTCCCTCTTCTCTGGTTCTGGGGTGCATCATCCGAGAACCGCCACTGTCAAGTCACCACAACTTGGCAGCTCCTGCTTTTAGCATCTGCCCCTAGTGGTCAGTGAACATCATAGCTATCAGTCAGAAGGTCAGATGGTCACTTAATCTCCATCCTTACCAGAGGACATGCTTAGAGAGAGAGAGAGAAACAAAAACAATGATCAGTTGCCTTTTGTACATGTCCCTGATGGAGAATTGAACCAGGAAACTTTTGGTGCACAGGATAAAGCTCAACCAACTGAGCCACTCCAGCCAGTTTCTCCTGTTGTTGCTGTTAATCCCTAAAGATTTCTTTTGTGTGTGTGGTTGTTGTTAATCCCACCTGAGGATATTTTTCTATTGATTTTTTTAGAGAGAGTAGAAGGGAGGGGAAGAGACACACAGAGAGAAACATCATTGGTTGTCTCCCAAATGCGCTCCGACCAGGGCCAAGATGGAGACCAGGGACAGGATGAAACCTGCAACCAAGTACATGCACTTGAATGGAGTTGAATCCAGGGACCCTTCAATCCATGGGCTGATGCTCTATCCACTGGGCAAAATAGGCTAGGGCTGAAAGACTCTTAAAGAAATAATCTCACATCACTTCTCTTTCAACCATTGCAGCTGTGGAGCACCTTTTTTCGTCCAGAAATGGTCCAAACTGGCCTGGAAATGTCACTGAAGAAACTTCAGCTGAGCTATGTGGATCTTTTTCTTATTCATTTCCCAGTAGCTTTGAAGGTTAGCAAAAGTTATTTTACTTTGGTTATCAATATAAATATTGTAGCCAAATGCAAGAGAGGAAATAGTTTGTAAAATGAGAAGAAACATACATAATACTTTAAGATTCCCTATTCTTTTGGCTGCAACTATCTCCATCTCAGTTCATTATTTCAGCTCCAGAGAGACAACCCCTGTGCTCCTGAATCTGAACCCAATGCCCACCTGTGTCTGGGGAATGTCCTGATGTGGAGGTCAGATGAGGTCCAGGAAATCCCCCAAAGAGGATGAGACTCAGCCCTTGAGAGGTGGACAGATTGCTCTCTCATATGACCACCTCCTGGTGGAAAGTAAGGTGGGAGAGCCCAGGAGAAAGGACCTTGCTGAGCCATGCTCCATGCCAGGTTCTCTCTAGAATGGTGTCCAAGGTGTCTCAAACTGTCCTGGACACAAACAATATTTATTAAACCTTAAATGGCTAAAAACAATTCTAGGAGGTGTACTTCCTTCCCTTTATCCTAACCTTAAAATTTCTTTTAAAAAAATAAGGATAGATTATTCCATTAGCCTCAACAGCTTGAGTTAAGTCAGACATGACTTTATACACCTTCTCCTTCTTGCCTGTATTTCAGCCTGGTGATGAGATTTTACCAAAGGACAAAGATGGGAAACTCATTTTTGACACAGTGGATCTCTGTACCACCTGGGAGGTGAGTATAGCTGCCCTGTGGGGAGAGAGGACAGATAAGAATTCAGGAAAGGTAAATTTACTCCAGTCCTGCCACCTGTGTAGACTCAAGGATGTCCCCGAATGCCCCTCTGCCTCAATGCTCTCAATTCATCCACTTAATTGTTCAATAAATACTTATTCAGTGCCCATGATGTATTCAGGCAACATCAGTGAATAACACTGAGGTCTCTGGCCTCATGAGAACTGAGAGTGCAGGGGTTGGAACACAGATAGGCAATTAAACACAGAATGGATAGGGTAGGCCCCCTTGAGAAGATGACATTTGATCAAAGACTTGTAGGAAATGAGAACATTGATTATATGGATATCTGGACAAAGAGTGATACAGGCCAAAAAAAGACCAAGGCAGAGTTTTTAAGATGGGAGAGACCTTATCATGTTCCAGAAACAGCAAGAGGACATGTGTGATTAGAACAGAGGGAGTTTGAAGGGCAATAATAGGAAATGGAGTCATAAAGAGGAGTCACCCTCTTTTCCTCTGTGCTCAGGTGCTTCACTTCCTGCAGCTGATTTTGCCATCGTTTCATCAAATTTTACCTGGTGTTCAGCTAATAATCATCTGGCTCTTTTAGCTCTGTCTTACCCAATTGCATTCTTTTCTTAGTCTTATATTCTTACCCATTTTCCCCTATTATTTGTTATTCTCCTCCTTTGGCCAATTCCTGTTTTGTTGATTGACACTTGAATATTTCAAGACTTTCTCTCCTGCTCTGGCTCATATTCTGTCCCATCCCCACCCCCTACTGTCATTGTGCTTCCATTATGCTTTTCTAGCCAGTTACACACATGACCTCTCACAACCCTTCCTCCCCAGGCCCTGGAGAAGTGTAAGGAGGCAGGATTGGCCAAGTCCATTGGTGTATCCAACTTTAACTTAAAGCAGCTGGAGATGATCCTGAACAAACCAGGACTCAAATACAAGCCTGTATGCAACCAGGTGAGCCCCATCAATGCACCACTGACTTCCTCTTGTCTTGTTTAGCTTACTTTTTTTTCATTTCCATAAGTTTCCAAGGACACTCCCTCTAGTGTATTATAAGTTTGGATATCAGCTGCTTCAAGAGAACAGAATGTATTTCAAGTTGTTGTAGACCATGTCATTTTATTAAAAAACAACAACAACAACAAAACAATAACATGTAAGGATCAGGATGAGTACATCTACTAGGTGTTATGGGGATTGGTCCTAAAAATTTAGAACCAACACACTACTGAGTTTTCTTATCTCATTAAAGGTTGACAAAGTCGGAACACTCATGTATAAAGGTGGGTGATACATCTTTAAGTCTAAAACCTTTTGAGTTCTGTGCATCAGAACCATTGAGCCCCTTGATAGTATAAAATCACTGACAAACAATGTGAATGTACTTAATACCATTGAACTGTACACTTAATAATGGTTTAAGTGGTAAATTTATTATGTATATTTTACCACCATACATTTTTTTAGTTAAGAAGGCTACTGTTAAAATAAACCCACTTTAATGAACAACACATACACCTATTTGTCTTGAAGAATAGTGAAAGAAACCAGAAGTGTTGAAATGGACTATACTCTCATCTCCTTTTAATTATCTTCCATGCAAACTGAGAGGATGGTAGTCAATCAATATATTAAATATTAGTAAGATATATTTTTTTCTTATTTTTCAATTAAAAATACAAATAAAAGTTCTAAAAAGTTCTATTTTGTGTCCCTTGGGAAGTTTACTTTCACTTTGAGATCACCAATTGACAGAAAGGCAAGAAAGTTGGTTAGACAGGAGTAGTTGGTGAAAAATTAAGGGAGAAGCTGGGTATTTCCTGAGTTCTAATGGATGACAGTGTTTGGCCAACTTGAGGCTTCTTGGTTGGAGGGAGTTTACATGAAGAAGACCCAAGAACACCACCGTGGCCTCCAGCCTGAGAGTTGGGAGATCTGTTCATCTCACCATCTGAACTTGTCTTCCACAAGAGTTACTGGGAAACCCCTAGTTGGACTCGGGCTGTGTTCCTGGGTCCAATAACGAAACAGGGTTGAATCATATAAGGCACTTATTGAGAAGGCTAGCCAACCAAGAAGACAAAAACACTGACAAGCATCTAATCCTGCCTTCCCTCAATGTGCAGGGGACAGGATTATAAAGGGGAAGAGTCTGGGGTAAGGAATACAGCTACGTGCAAATGTCAGTTATTGTAATTAGTCATCAGGCAATGAGATGATGTTGATGAGATGATGGTTTGACTCCTGATGGGTCGGCCTGACCATGCTTATCAGTTCTTGCTGGATTCACAGCTGAATCACCTTCCCAATCACTTCACACAGGCCTTGAAAAGGACACTTGAAGAAAAACTTAACCCCTTATTCACATAAGTATATGTGTTCTAAGATTTAAAATGGTATGATTACTTTTCAGATTAATTCAGGTGCTCTATCAGATTTAGGTTCCCCCTATCACAAGCACTGAACTCAATATTGTGATGGTATCTCTGGACAGGTAGCCAGAGTTGAGACTTGGGAAGCTCTAGTGGCACAATTGTGTGTGACAACCATGTGTTTGTCCACATAGCTGGTATTCCTAAGTATTTTTGACACCATGCAAAACAGCACTGTATATTCCTTGTAAACTTGGTGTTGGTGGTTCTGTAATCCAATGCTTCTGTTTGTGTTCTGCAGGTAGAATGTCACCTGTACCTCAACCAGAGCAAACTGCTGGACTTCTGCAAGTCCAAGGACATTGTCCTCACTGCATACGGTGTCCTGGGCTCTGACCCTGAAAAGGAGTGGTAAAAAGTTATTCTCTAAAAAGTTATTCTCATCTTAGATGCCATTTTTCTTGGAGTCCTCTCTCAACTGTCTGGGGAAAATTAGTAACTCATTTTTGTCAATCCTTTCCCTAGGCTACATTGTAAAGACTCTATAAAACATCCTATATAATAAAAACCTAATTTTCTATGTATTTGGTCATTCAATTGGCCATTCAACCAATTAAAGCATAATATGCTAATGATGTGCTAAGGCCATTCAACTGCTCACTGTGATGTGCACTGACCACCAGAGGACAGACACTCCCATCGATAGGTTAACTTGCTGCTGGGGTCCTGCCAATTGGGACTGGGCAAGAGGGCCAGACACACCTTGAAGCCCTTCCACAGTCCCTCCCAGCTGGCCAATCTCCTGTGTCCCTCCCCTACTCTGATCATGCATCGGTGCGGTCCCTCGGGTTGGCCTGCACCTTTCACAATCTGGGCTGAGGGATTTTTCCACCCTCCGAGTGTACGAATTTTGTGCATCAGGCCTGGTACACGGAATTCATGTGTTGGTGGGTGGTGTGGCCTGCTGTGGGAGCGCCACTCATCCAGGTCAGCTGAGTATCTGTGGACCTGCCCTCTGATCGGCTGCTCTCCGATCCAGCAACTTCTGTGGAGCTGGAGTACTCACCTCTCCAGGGGACCCAGTTGGGGCATACCAAGGGGCAACAGCACTGAGAGAAAGCAGAGTAGGCCTCAGTCCTGCGGTGGCCATGAACCCGCCTCCCAGCCCCCAGGGTCAGTTTTGTGAGCCAGGCTGCAGCACTGCATGGCCTGCAGGTGTCTAGAGGAGGCAGCAGAGAGCAAGGGGGAGGAGAAGCCTGGGATGAGGAGCCTGTGATTGCAGCCTGGTTTCCTGCCCATTGTCCCCAGGGTTTGCAGCAGGAGCAGCCACTCATCCTGGTCAGCCATGGCCCTGGACAAATCATCCCTTAATTTCTTCAGCTATAAAATGAAGGAGTTGAATGAGACAAGATTTGGGCTCAAATATTTCTAGAACTCCTTTGCTACATCAGCATAGCCACCCCATAGAAGTCTTTGAGGGTGGACTGAATTGTCACTCCCACTATGGTAGCCTACTGACCACCAGGGAGCAGCTTCTGCATTCAGTGTCTGCCCCCTGGTGGTCAGTGCACATCATAGCAACTGGTCTACTGGTCGTTCTAGTCATTCTGCCATTCAGTCTCTAGGGCCAGGCATTTATTATATAGGATAACATTATGAGTAAAATTTTCATAAATTCCAGAGTTGGCTATGAAGAGTGAAAAAAACTAGCCCAAGCCATAATCCTGACACTTAATAGTTGAGTGATGTGATATAAGTGACTCCTTCTGCAAGTTTCAGTTTATTTCTTCAAGAGCAATTTAAATTATGCAACTTTTAGTGCTGGATGACAGGACTGAGAGAATTAATTGAAACTATGTTTTTGAAATAGCAAATTCTTATAAATAGGTAGTTATTTTTTATGATGGTGGTTATTGGTTTTTATTTTGGGCAACCATTGACTTATTCAAACTTTTACTAAATTTCTCAGAAATGTTTTTTAAAATATACCTGGTTTCCCTTTCTGTCTTACTTTCTCTTGTTCTTCTTTGGATTTATCAAAAGAAGTAAAACTGAATCTTGAGGTAGCCAGAAGATAATGAGGATGATTCTAGAGGACTAGCCTCCCCCAACCCAAATGAGAAGGCTCCACCCACACATCCATCGTAAAATGGATATGCAGCCTCAGACAACTCAGAGCATTCTGCCTCTTTCTCAGGGTGACCAAGAACTACCCAGTTATCCTGGAGGACCCAGTGCTCAAAGTCATTGCTGAAAAGCACCAGCGAACTGCAGCTCAGGTGGCCCTGCGTTACCAGCTGCAGCGGGGATTGGTGGTCCTGGCCAAAAGCTTCACTGAGAAGAGAATCCAAGAGAATTTCCAGGTACAGGGTAGGGCTGTGGGCAGCAGGGACTGACAGTATAGCATTGCCCTGGCATGGTTATTGGTGAGGCTATCAATGTTTATTGAGTCAAATTTGTCTCATTGTACTCTGTGCATAAAAGTGTTGCATTTAATCACTTTGTCCTCTACCTGCTGCAGGGTGAGGGGTGCAAAGAGGGTTGGAAAGAACATTAAAAAGGGTCAGTTTTTGGGGGAGGAGAAAATGGCAGCGGAGTAGACGGACGCGTCTGGAGCTCTGTCGCTGGGCAGAGGGAGAGAGAGCTGCTGAGAGTTGCATTGGGAGTGTTTGTTGGCAAGCTAGGAGTCAGTTGTCCTCCAGGGGAAGGCGGGGAACTGCTGGAGGGGGCTCTCCCGGCCAGGCAGCCCCACTGCCACGGGGTTTTTGTCGGCCGGAGCCACCAGCGCGAACGCGGAGCCCGAGCCATCTTGCAGTGGGAGGTGGATGTCTGCGGCG
>JAAGEH010002534.1:20110040-20144055 GCA_011751065.1 Lasiurus cinereus | reverse complement strand
GGAATTTATCCTAAGAAATTACAAACACCAATCAGAAAGGATTTATGTACCCCTATGTTCATAGCAGCACAATTTACAATAGCCACAATTTGGAAACAGCCTAGGTGCCCGTCAGCAGATGAGTGGATCAGAAAACTGTGGTACATCTACACAATGGAATTCTATGCTTCCATTAAAAAGAAGGAATTCTTACCATTTGCAGCAACCTGGTTGGAACTGGAGAGCCTTATGCTTAGTGAAATAAGCCAGTCAATGAAGGAGAAGCATCACATGATCGCACTAATTGGGGGATAATAAAGAATATTATAAACTGATGAACAAAGGGATAGATACAGAGACAGTAAAGCTTCGAACAGACTGTGAAATTACAGCAGGAAGATTAAAGTTAGGTGAGGTAGATAAGAGATCAAAGGACTTGTATCTATGCATATAATCATAACCAATGAACATAGACACTGGGGGGTTGGGGTATGCCTGGGAGGGAGGGGGGGCAATGGGGAGATATGTATAAAAAATTAATTTAAAAAAAAGAAATGCAAAAAAAAAAGGGTCAGTTTTACTCTCAATACTGATTTCTAATTCAAATGCATGCCCCCGCACAAATCATCCCTTAATTTCTTCAGCTATAAAACAAAGGAGTTGAATGAGACGAGGTTTGGGCTCTAATATTTCTAGGATTCCTTTTCTACATCAGCATAGCCACCCCATAGAAGTCTTTGAGGGTGTTCTGAATTGCCAATCTCAACTATCAGAGTGGAAAATTTCCATGACTTTTGCCAGAAAATGTCCCTCAAGTTAATGACAATTATCTCACAAAACCTACATAAATTCCTACTTCGATTTTTGTGTCTGTGTCTGGGGAGATAGAAGGTGGGGAGCAATTGCCTCAGGGAAATTTAATAGTTCTTCTCACATTTCTACTAGGTTTTTGATTTCCAGTTGACACCAGAGGATATGGAAACTCTACATGGTATCAACAGGAACCTTCGCTATTTTAAAGACACTTAGTAAGTAGCTTGTTCCATTGTAGACACTGAAGAGCATAACAGGGAAAGAATTCTGTTGATTCCCACCCACAAAGGACAAGGTATTCTTTCCCTCTTTCTTTAGGAAACTTGTTGGAAATCATTTTTCTTCAAGCCTTCCGACCACCTTTTTACTGTTACCCTCGTGTTCCCTCTGTCCTAATGCTACTTAAATTCTATGGTCAATTTATTAACATCCTTTGCATAGTGCCTCAAGTCTAGCCCTTCTCTCCCCATCTTACTCATTGATTTAAACAAACCTGGTTAAGTCCCATCCCTACTCACATCAGCAGTTTTTCACTCCTCACAAGATTATTCCTTAAGGGCATTCAAATGTGTGCTCATCTTAAAATAAAATAAAAAATCCTCAGTGGAGCCTACCTCACTTCTCAGGTGCTTCAGCTCCACCCACATCACCTTTTATAGAAAAGTTTCTAGGAGCAGGCTAGGCTTGTGCCTCCAGGATCTCTCTTCTCCATCTCTTTCGAATCAGGCATTTGCTCTCTACTTTGCCAACACTCTTATCAGGTTAACCAGAACCTTGTCTTTGCTGAAACCTGAGTGGGCCACTCTCTTCCAAGCCACACTTGCTTTCTTTGACTGCTATGCTTTGCCCTTCAATCATGTTAATATCAAGTCACTACTGGATTCTCACTGGCTTCTCTACTTCATCCCCAGAGCCAAGGGGTTACACTGTAGACCTGGCCAGGCACTCCCCCTTGTGGTACCTGGTGGCTGGCCATGTCACTCAGAACAAAGGCCCAATTCCTTACACAGACTACCAGAGCCAACAGGGTGTTCCCTCCCTATGTCTCTGCCCCCAAAATCTACTGCTTCTCCCCTCTGACTCCAGCTAACACAGCTCCAGTGACACATTGGCTGCTTGTCACATATGTCAAGTCAGTCTCCGGGCCCTTGCACTGGCTTTTTTCCCTGCTAAAATGGTCCTCCTCCTGCATGTTCAGTCGTCCACCTCTTGAAGTCCTAACTCAGATGTCACCTCTGTAATACCTTTTCTGTCTACTTTATCTAAAAATGCACCCGTGTCCAGCATTTTCTTTCCCTCTACCCTGATTTATTTTTCTCTTGGCACCTATCCCTAATTAACATGCTATATAGTTCACTAACTTATTTGGTTACTTTTTGTTGAGCACAGAATGCTAGATCCTTGAGCATGTTTTTATTTTATTTTAAAAATATTTTTATTATTTTCAGAGAGGAAGGGAGCGAGAGATGGAAACATTAATGATGAGAGAGAATTATTGATTGACTGCCGTCTGCAAGTCCCACACTGGGCACAGCCTGGGCATGTGGCTGAACTGTGACCCTCTGGTTCATGGATCGAAGCTCAACCATTGAGCCATGCTGGCTGCGCAGATCCTAGGGCAGGTTTTTAAATAAGCTACTCTTTCCTTTAATACTCAATATATATTGGTTGAATTAATAGGTAGAAGGGTAAGAGGAAGAGAGAATAGAGAAGCAATAATAATTATTCAATGATTTAGCATTTTCCTTTTTTATGATTTTAGAGAAAGAGAAGAGAGAGGGAGAGAGAGGGGAGGAAACCAACAAACAAACATTGATCAGCTGCCTCCTGCATGCTCCCCTCCATGGGTCAAAACCTTGGCTCAGAATTGAACCAGCAACCTTTTGGTACACAGGAGAACACCCAAACATCTGAGCCATACCAGCTAGGAATGATTTAGCATTTTTTCTCTCAAAAATTATTATATATGTAGTGCTTGCTAATTAGAAGCTCTCTATCAAAGTGACTTATTTTATAATCATTGTATCCATCTTTAAGTCTAGTATATACTTTTCTGAGTGATTGGAAAAAATTAAACAACAGTTATATTTTTATCACATTCCTCATCATCAACTTGAAATGTTTATTAACTTCATATGTTTAAGCAGATTAACATTGCTTTAAAGGAAGGCATAATTCATTTCTGCCCTTTTGGGAGATTAAAATAGCAACACCAATAGTTTTATCTCCTTAATTTGTAGAATAATATATCTGCAAAAATAGAATACAATAATTTATTTTTGTGTAGGTGCTCAAGTGCAAGTAAGTATATTTGTATTTTACAATATATGTATTACATTGTAATGTAGCAGCACATTGTTATTATAACAGTAGGTGGGTTTGCACTTCCTCATTAAGAAGATTATATTAATTTTCATACTTAAACCAGTTTAAAAGAAACCTCTCTATTCAGCCCAGAAACAGTGACTTGACTAAGGCTCTCCTTTTATCTTTTAGTTTTGCTGATCACCCAGATTATCCATTTAATGATGAATATTGACAACAGTGTCAGAAGGTGCTCCAGCTTTTTATTTTGGTTACTGATTTGAGAGCATCAAGGACAAGAAGATGTCTGGTTCATTTTGTGCCCCTCAGCTTGACCAGTCACAATATGGCTTGAGTCCCTGGACCAGGAAATAAAAGTCTCTAAACTTGGTCTTTCCCTCCCTGAAGTAAATAATTATACAATTTGAACAACCTAAGCTACCACTGCTTTGGCTATTTTGTTTGTTTTGTTTTGTGTTTCCCTGTATCACTGAGGTTGAAATGCTGACATCTCAGGAAGTAACCAAAGTGAATATGAACTCTCAAAAAACAAAAAAACAAACAAAAAACACAGAAAAGTAACCACTTACTATACTAAATGTTCAAAGTTCACTTTTTTACTTGTCTGTAGTTCTTGTGTTATTTTCTCTTTTGTTCTATGTATTTGCCACACCATACAACTTTATGAGACATTTTAAGGAGATCTTAAACTTAACATAAATCTGTGAAAGGTCCAGATTTCAATTAAAAATTACTCACAATACCAAGGAAAAGGGAGATACCAAATTGAATGAAAGATAAGCAACAGATTCATGCACCAAGATGACTCAAATATTAGAATAATCTGACAAAGGTTCCAAAGCAGCCATCATAAAACTGTTTCATCAAGCAATTACAAATAAATTTAGGACAAATGAATAAAGAGAAAATTTCAACAAAGAAACTTCAAAGCAATTGTTGCAGCCTGAAGAGAAATGGTGCTGAGGAAAACCAGACACAGTGAAGCATGGACACTGGTGGAATAGTACACACATTTGAAGATATGCAAGATATTTCCCTCATGGCTGAAATTCTTTAGAAGAACAGTGACTATTTAAAGGAAAAA
This sequence comes from Lasiurus cinereus, assembly GCA_011751065.1. NCBI lineage: Eukaryota > Metazoa > Chordata > Mammalia > Chiroptera > Vespertilionidae > Lasiurus > Lasiurus cinereus. The sequence goes on along the minus strand of JAAGEH010002534.1, from coordinate 20,139,854 downwards.
TAGGACGAGAAGAGAGAAACCAAAGAACTTGTATACTTAAAATATGTATAGGTCATGGACACTGACAAATAGTGTAGTGAAAACCTGGGAGTGGGGGAGGGTCTGGGAGAAGGGGGGTAAAAAGGGAATGGGAAAAATCTATAATACTATCAACAATAAAAACATTAAAAAATAAAAATAAAGGAAAATTATAGCATTGTATTGTGTATTACATCTTGGAGGAATCAGTATAACAATGCACAGGGCAGGAATGAATGTGTACAGCTTCCTGGTGCTTCCATCTAGATGGTCTCATTTCACTTCAGAGAGAAGGGATAGATTAAGGTGCAGATGAGTCCCAAAGCCACCTCTTAAATGTCCGCTGAGTAGGTGGCCGAAGCCCTCATTAAGTAGACCCGGGTCTCATAACATAGTTGAGGAAAATACCCCCACTACCCAATTTCTGTCTTTTTACTGCTTCCTCCACAATCTCCTGTTTCACTTTATTTACCAATTGTCTATAAGGCCTGGCCACAAGTGGCCACATCTTCTTATTTTGCTAAGGCTGTTTTCTTCCCTGCTGTGTGTGCCTCTCATTTTCCATGTGTCTTTGGGGTTTCCATCCCAATGAAAGGAGAAAATGTCCAATGGGACAGGTATCCATTGCGATGAGCACTTTCACCCCATCCCATTCCCAAAGTCATCAGGAACACAAACCAGTCATTTGACACACTAGGCTCCTTGAAAGGGACAAGCGTCTACCTTTCCTCACAGAGCCTGTGTCTGCAGGCACATGGGTGGGAAAGAATTCCCACAGAAGTCAGGTTATCCAGACAAGAGCAGGGTCCCAGGGTAGGAGGGCTTGTGAGACAAGCTGCACAGAGCTTTTCAAGTACCATGTGTAGGAAATTGATGGAGAATGTGACTACATAAATTCTGTGAAACTTACCAAGCTTTATACTGTATTTTTCCATGTATAAGACGCTATTTTTTTTTTCTGAAATCATCAGACTGAAAATCGAGGGGTGTCTTATACATGGAACTAAGTCAAGGAGGGAGCTGCAGGTGCGTAGCTGCCCATACCTTTTCAAACAGGCTTCCTCCAATCACGAGCCTTATTGTTACTGACAGCAGCTGATGATGCTATAATTGGATGTGGAGGCGGAGTGTGTGCACAGATACATCAGAGAATTGAGTGTTCTGAGCCCATAAAGATGTCAAAATTAAAAAGGTAAATACTGGTAAGCAATTGTCTTACTCTGCAAAATTCAAACTGAATGTAATCAGCTATGCAAAAGAGGATGGAAATAGAGCTGTAGAGAGACAATTTGGACCACCTCCCACTGAGTGTATGTTCAGACAGTGGAGAAGACAGGAAGAACAACTCCTTAAGAAGCCAAAAAAGAAGAAGGCCTTAAGAGGAAAACCAGCAAAATGGGCAAACTTGGAGCAGAGGCTTAAGACTTGGGTTATGGAGCAGCGCCAGAGTGGCTTATGTGTGTCAACCAAGCTTATTCAATGTCAGACAATAATGTTTGCAAGATAAATGAACATTGTTGGTTTTACAGGAAAGGCAACATTCAATTTCATGAGGAGAGAAGTGTTGGCCATGAGAACATGAACAAAGTTAGATCTCACATGTATACTAGTAGACAGTGACTCAGAAGACAGCAGTGATACAATAGAAACTGGAGAAATTATATGTCTGGAACTAATAGTGATGAAGAAGAGAGCAGTGATGCAATAGAGAGTGAATAAAGTGATATGCTGCATATCATAGTACTGGTATGTAAACATTACTTTCAGTAATTACTAAATAAAAATATGTTCTGTTTTATGTTTAAAATATTGATTTATTAATTTTGGGTTGGAAAAGTAGGAGGCATCTACATGGGGGTGTCTTAAACACAGAAAAATACGGTAATTCCCTTATTTTTGCTACCTGTTGTTTATTTCCTCACAATGACTCACAAAGTGTTTAAAAGTAAAAACAATAACAACAAAAAACTTTAAAATCTAACAGGCATTGTAAAGGCACCTTTTGTAGGAAGCACCGCATTGAGCTTGAACGTTAGTCAGTCTCTTACGCCACCTGGTGGTCAATGTACCCAACAGCTCTGATGCTGGCTGGGAAATAAATTGTAAATACAAAGACAGGTGATGCATGCATTATTTAGGATTCCATATTTAAGTATTTGCTTACAGGCTAAAATTTATTTGTAATATTGAAATCAACATTCTTGGGGCTTCCCTAATCATTTTCAGACATGCATAGTGAAACAAAAATTAGGGCCCCCTGAGCTGATTGCACTGGGCTGCAAGAGGCACTGCTGTGCCTCTTCAGCACTCACTGTGTCCCTTACAGGAAAGATCTGTTTAGTGCCAAGTGATCCTCATTTGTATTATTCTTGTTGGTTATTTTACTATTTTAAGTGGTCCTAGTAGAAAATCTATTTAAAAGTTTGTAAAACCTTTCCTATAAAATATAAAGTGATTATAAAAGTGGTAGCTATTATTACAACATGATATCCAGACACAGTATAGCCTCTCCACACTTGTGTATGTCATCAGCATCCAAGCTTAAAGTATAAAGATGCACATTCTCTCTCCAGTTTGCAGGGTCTTTGAAAGGAGTCAATTATTTATGGCAATGAGACAGTGTAACAGGTGGAGATCATTTAGATGATACTATGATAAGTTAAAATTAGGTAGTTTGAAATATACAAAATCAAAGGCTCCATGATGTTTATTGATGTTGCTAATCAAACTATCAAGTGAACTGTATGCCCATATGTTTGTCTTTTTAAAAAGAAAATTACAAATTACATGTTCTTTGTGACTGGTGTGTGAGATATGTTTATGCACATTTATTACATACTAGGGGCCCAGTGCATGAAATTCATGCACTGGGAAAGGAGGGGATCCCTCAGTCCAGCCTTCCCCCTCTCACATACTGGGAGCCCTCAGGGGAAGTCCTACTGAGGCACCCAGGCTGATCAAGGGAAGGCACCAGCCCCATCACTCTGCTGCTGCAGCCACTGCCAGTCACCGCAGTCACCAAGGTGTTTTCATCAACACAGACTCCAGTCCCTTCACCATGAAAAAATGACAATTTTTTTAGGCATTTTCAAGATGTGGCTTTCATAGAATATGACATTTCTTTCTTTATTTTTCTTTTTATCCTTACCTGAGGATATGTTTCCATTGATTTGTTAGAGAATGTGGAAGAGAAAGGGAAAGACAAACATCAGAGTGAGAGGAACACTTTGATTGGTTGCCTCCTGCATGAGCCCTAATCTGGGCCCCAGCCAGGGAGGAGCCTGCCCAACATCAGAATCAAACCAGACCCTGCGGTCGGCAGCCCAAGGCATTATCCACTGAGCCAAAGTGGCTAGGGCAGGATATGACATTTCTTAGCCCTCCAGCAGCAGACCTTCATTTTATTCTCCAGGAGTATGGTGGAAAAGCCCTAGATCATCTTTTTGTATTCTTATACCCAAGTTACTAAGAATATTACCAGTGGCAAATAGGGAGCTTAGCCAATGAGTGGTCAGAAAAGGTATTTCCTCTGTAGTTCACCTCTGGCTCAACCCCTGCCAAGGCCTAAAGCCTTGGGGCCTGGGCAGGCAGCCTCCAGCTCCCTCTGATCACCCAATCACCTCTGATCTCTGGCTCCACCCCTGCCCAGGGGACCCCCAGCTCCCTCGGATTGCCTGATCACCCTGCACCACCCTTGCCCAGGAGTCCCCTGGCTCAGGCCCTTCCTAGGTTTCTCAGGACCCACGGAGGCCTACCTCGAAGAGACCTGGGTGCTGAGAAAGTTCCTGGGACCCAGGGTACTGGGCGCCTACATATGCAAATTAATCTCCATCTTTGTTGGGTTAATTTGCATATTCACTCTGATTGGCTGTGGGTATAGTGGAGGTAGGGTCAATTTACATGTTTGTCTATTATTAGGTATGATGATTTTATAAAACTGATCTATCTCTATGTCATAGACATGAACAAAGATTAGAAGGATCAAATACTGAAATGATTATTCTTGAATATTGGTATTTTAGGCCACTTGTATTTTTTTTCCATTGAGCTTTTCTGATTCCTTTGCATTCTGAATCAAGTAGAATGATTTAATTAAAGAGAAAAATATTGTCAGTATTAATAAAACACTCTATTAGGCAATTGTGGAGAACTTTTCTTATACTTAACTTAAAGAAGAAACACCTGTCAATCAATTCATGAAAATAAGCCTTTTTAATCTAACATAATAAAGTATTTTATAGCAGCTTAAAATGTACCCAAAGTAGTGCTGAAGTGCTGCCTATTGTTCCTAAGAGCAAGAAGGCTGTGCAGTGTTTTATGGGAAAAATAAATGTTTGATAAGCTCTGTCCAGGCATGAATCACAGAACTGTTGGCTGAGTTCAGTGCTAATGACTCCACACTGTAAATGCAAAATAAAGTATCTTTAGACAGAAGCACACATAGAACAGGTGGTGTATGATTGGATGATGAAAATGCTGTGACCAGAAGTTCAAAGCAGTAGTTCAGTGCCTGCGTGTTCTGTGTTTGTGGTGACTTTGTAAAACACAACCGCTGGGAGTGTTACTAGTGAGACAGCAAGACTTGTCCTCTTGAAGGAAAGATTTCAATAAAGAGACAATGTGTAGCAAAGTATGTAAGAATTTATTGACTGCAGCAAAAATATATTTAGGACAATGAAACAAAGAAGGGCAACAGGAGAGCCTGGGCTTGGCTGCTTTGGCTCACTGGGAAGTCAGAGAAAAGGAGGTCTGGGAGACAGGTTCAGGAGGTTAGCCCAGGAGGAGATGCCCCTGCCCATTGCTCCCCTGGTGGCAAGTTTCCTGGGGTCCCTTAGAAGAAAGAAGTGGGAAGGAAATGGTATCTGCATGCTCGCCTGGTGAAAGGCTCCTCCTGGGCCTTTGTGTTGAGTACATTTCTCTCTCTCTCTCTTACAAGTGGAAATCTTAGGGAGGTTTCAGGGGAAGGTCTCAATAGAACATGCATCAGCTTCCCAGGTGTGATCTTTCAGGGACATGGTCTTCACTGATTGGTCAGCACCACGGCAGGGGATCATTAGTCAATGGCAGCTGGTCCTCAGTCAGCCACAGCCACAGTGTCACTTTCCTGGTTTTGTTGCTTTTCTGGGCTGGAAGCTGAAATACAACTGAGGCCTAGATGCCATCTTTAGGGAGGGAAAGGTCAGGGCTTCCAAAATGCATGACCAGCAATAGGCTTGAGGAGGAAAGGTTACTCTGGGGACAAGGTCCTTCTTTCCCTGGTATTGCCCCTTGCTAGGGATCCTGGGATTTCTGCCCTGGTGAGTTTCTGTACCTGGCCCATAGTCCTTGCTCTGCCATGTCTGTCTAACTGCTTATAATACGGGTAATGAGAACCTGCTATGCCTTTGGATGGGTTGAGATGCAGGCTTCTGTCACTCAGGAACAAAGACCCAGACTCATAGCAGAGCCATCCTCGCCTCTACAGTCACACACTCAGGACCAAAAGAAGAGAAGACCATAGACTTTGTCCTTGACATTCCAGTAGAGAAAGCTTGTTTTTCTGTCACTGATGTTTTTATGTCCTCTGGGTGTCATGCATCGACTGGAAACCAAACAGAGACTCCTAGACTGTGTCCATGCCCCAACCCAGTAAAAGGAGAGGGGTCTGGGTGGGTGGGTGGGCCCCTTCTCCCGTGAGCCCAACAGAAGAACCCAAGGCCCCTAACAGACCAGCAGAGTGAAAGCACAGGCAGGACGTGCGGGCCATACCTTCAGGGCTTGAGGACACCTATGGCTTGGTTGGATCAAACATTTGTTCCCCAGAGAGACCAAGGCCAGTGTCTGCTGCTTAAGCCACAGGTCAGGCCAATAGGGAGCTTGGGAAGAGCCAGGATACTGCAACTTTGCACATTAGAGTCTGGGGCACGTGCTGCCCATCCCTTTCCTGGCACTCTAGACCACCCTCTGCCTGTGTTAGGAAGTATGTCTCCACCCACCAGGTGTAACACACCCAGGCCATGTGGGTGGGAGATCCCTGGGACTGCATCCCTGGACCCTCTGGCGAGTTGGCCTTAGGAGCAGATATAGACAAGCTCCCCTATTGCTCCTACCACAGGCCGGGGGTTCAGGGCCACATGTCGACTCCCTGACTAAGCACTGAGGCTGGAACATCAAGGGGGTATGGGTGGTGCACTGAATTCTGAGAACACTCAAAACAGCAGGAAGGATGGCTTCACAGATGAGGAAGACCCAGTGAGAAATAGGCAGAAAACACATCAAGTCTGTGACTGGCTGGCCTTCAAACAGACAGCTTCACCACTGGGTGAGGAAGCCCTGGCACTGTGCATGGATGGTAGCCTGAGGTGAGGGTGTCTGGGGCAACAAGTGGAAGTAGCTAAGTCCTGTGGAGGCACAGTCTTTTGAAATGCCCAGTGGATCAAGTAAGTCCCATCCTTGGAGATGTGTGTGGGAGTGGGGCTTGGAGCTGGGCAGGATGTATGGTGGATTGTATCCAGAAGCCCTGGCATCAGGTCCCAGGGGGCAGGGAGCTCCTGGGCCAAGTTGGAAGGAACGTGCACGGGGCAGGAGTCACACACTGCCCTGCGTGGATACCCACCCTGTCATTTCCTAAGCGGGTAGGACCTGCCCCAGATCTGCTCCACTGTCTTGGACTGAACACCAAGAGCATGAGGAGAAATGACCACATCCATCTCTGGTTTGTTTCCACAGGTTTATGCCTGATTAAATCTGATCTCCCAGAAACCTTTCTCAAACATTAGCATTTTAAAATTAAAATTTAGATTGTAAGTAAGAAAAAAAAGGCCTCTGTTGAACTAAGACTGCTCACCACTTTCACCCAGTCTTCCTTTCCAGGTGTGAAGGTAAGGGTTTCGCTGTGGGGATTGATAGGCGGCAGAGAGGAGGGGATCATAGCTGAAGCTGAGTTGCAGATGTAGAGGTTCTTCATGCTGGTCTCCCAGTACTCCGTGGGGCAGCACACTCTCAGACGCTTCCTCCTTCAGTCTCACTGAGTCCGATGGTTTCTTGGGGAGCTTAGCCTCCGTCCCTCCCATTCCTGGCCAGTGGCCAGGCTGTCTGTGCCTTGAGGCAGAGCCCTGTGCTGCTGGGCGGGAGTCCTTCAGCCCTGGATTTGTTGGGTGGTGCTGGGGGGAGGGAGCGGGAGCCGGCTCAGTACTCTATGTGGAAAGGATAGTCCTTGTGATTTACAGCTCTGGAAACCGGGGATCAAGTCAAAGACAAAAACAAAGAGGGATTACTATTTTTAAGAGAAACATTTTTAAATGACACAATTATATATTTTTATACTCTCTAGAGTCTAAAATTCATCCTTGGGTTCCCTTACCAGCCCATTCCCAAATAAAAAAGAATTCTGAGATGATTTCATAACCTAAAACATATGATAAATATCCATGGCTCAATCTGAATATTGCTTCCTCTATTTCCAGAGTAGTGAAGGAGCTGTTCTTACGTGGAGAATTTGGTCAGTCGGAGGTTCCTGTCCAGGCTGAGAAGGGCATTCATATCCTCTTCTGGTAATTCAAAATCAAACACCTGGAACCAAAATAAAGCGTTCATGAGAATGTCAGTTCAATGAACACCTAACCAAGCACGTACCACCTGCTGAGCACTGTGCTGGGCATGTGGGGGACACTAGGATGTAAAAGAAACACTTCATGTGGCATCTGGCACATTCACTGGCCTTCAGCCTCAGTTCCCAGGATGCACTGGGACTTACAAAGATGAGATCTTTGCTGTGCTCGTCTCACAGGAGTGAGAAGCATACCAGGACAGTCAAAGGGTGCAGTGAAGGGTTTTTCCCAGTGCTCACAAAACACACAAAAATCAAAACACCACAAATCCAAAACACAAATTTGTGTTCCACATGCCCCAGCAGTGAAGGAGAGTCTGGACCTCAGAGCATTAACTCTAATAATAGCTATAACAGGTAGGGAGGCTCTAGGGTCAAGCCTGGGGCTGACCTGTGGCAGGGCCGCAAACAAGTCCCAGCCAGGAGGCCAGAGCTGGCCTAACATTGTTAAGCCTGACCTTGTAGCCCTCCCTAGTTCCTTCCTAAACAGCTAATGGGCTGTGGGAGGTGCAACAAGTGTTGCCAAAACAAGAACATTTGTATACATGTTAATCTTGTTATAATCAGACTATAAAATAAATGCCTATGGCTCTGTGTCACTGTCTCTCCATCAGAGGACAGTTGACCCACCTGGCCCCAGCTTTTTCCTTCTATCTCTGTGTCTGTCTCTTTCTTTCATTTTCTCAATCCCCAGCCACCCCTACTCAGGAACCGGATCGCTCTCTCTAGCCTCGCGCTGGACGCGGAAAAAAGAGAAATATTTGTAGTAACACACTGTACTTTCTTCTAAAATGTATTCTAAGCTGCCCTAGTTACTTGGCCCCTAACAGGCCTAAGGACCTGCTTCTACAACCACAGCTTTTCACATGGGAGAGCCAGACCTGAGCTGCTGCTAAGGACCAGGAAAGAAGGTACAGGGCCTGAATCCATCTTCACTCAGGACGGGACAGGCCCCAACCCACCCCTACCCACCGGAGATCTTCCATAGATGCCTTGCAGAAACCATGGGCTCCCTGTTAGCAGTTCTGCCTGGAATGGAAGCTGGCCCTGGGCAGTGTGGGTTAAGGGGAGAAGTGAACAGTTTGGAAGGGTCCCTCTCATCAGGGTGGGCAGCCCTGGGACAGCACTAGTGAGTGGTGCTGGGCACAGAGCAGGCGCTGGGTGGCAGGTGGCCTGGCTGGCACCCTGGTCCCTCATCACCTGTCCTTCTCCATTTAATCTTGTTTGCATCTCCCAAGTGGGTGACTGCTAGGCGCAGCTCTGCGTGCCCTGGGTGTGGCCTGTGCTTCCCAGCCCCTCTGCTGTGTCAGAGCCTCGCAAGCCGGCCTGCTTGCTGCAGTGTGTAGCTGCCTAGCTCATACATGACCCCAAACCCACTGATGTAAGAGAAGGAGAACACTTCCCTGGATATTCTCAAGAATCCGCTTTGGGTTAACGGATTTGGGGATGGCGATCACATTCCTCTGGATCTGAAACCGGATCAAAATCTGCTGGGGAAAACGGGTATTATGAGACCAAGGGATTCAAGCAGAGTAAGAAGCCAACTGCTTCCCCTACAGGTCACATGTTTCACTGTGCAGGGAAGCCCAGTAACCTGGGCAGTAGGCACTGCAGTGCCCAGTGCCCCAGTCCACAGTCCTCCTTAGGAGAAAAGTGGCATTTCTGCACTGTCCCATAGAATGTCTGGAGGGATGGCCACTGGCCCTCGAGCTCAGAGAACCTGCCAACACTTTAACAGAGTCCAGTCCCATGAACTGCTGAACATTAGAGCAAGGAAGAGAGTCATAAACTCCTTTGGGATCTACTGGTGGGCTGTGGGAGGAAGCCTGGGACCATGGCATGTAGAGAATTGATCTTGGGGCCTGAATGAATGGGACCACAGCGCCCTCAAGGGGCTGGCGAACTGGTACCAGACAGTTTTATTAATCACTGCTGGGCCATAGCGAGGCATCCTCTCATGCTCATGTATGGCTCCTGCAGTGAGCAGAGAGGGGCCCTCCCAGCCCAGCGGATACCCACCTACCTGAGCTGCAGACTTCTGGTGCTTCTGTGCAATAGATTGGATCACAGGATTGTCCATCAGGTCCACACCCCGACTAGGGAGAACATTGCGGGGGCTGTGAGACCAAATCTGTGCACCTCCTTCTTTGAAAAAAAAAGACTTGCTCCCAAATGGAAACTCTAGATCTACTTTTGTCTGATCATGATACTTGCTCAGTGTGGGAAATCTAAATGGTGCAGAAAAGCTTGTCACCAAATCTAGTGATAACCATGGCTGAAATTTGGGAGGATGCAGTTGAACACTTGGCCTTCATATCTATTTGGTGCTTTGTCTGGAGACCCAGGTGGCAACACCGAGTGTCTAAAGCACAGGCTCTCCACTGTGCTGTGCCCCTGGAACTTCTGACCTTTTCTGTATGACCTAGAGTATTGTCTACAGCACCATCAGCATAAATAGATAATGAATAACATCTCAGAAACTTTCTCCTCAAATCCCAAGAGAAAGCTGAGAGAGTGCAACCTTTATGCAGAGACTGTGGTCTGCCCTTCCATGATGTCAAGCAGCCAGGCCCTAAGCCCTTGGAGAGCTATTGTTCTTAGTGAACATTTTTTTTTTTCATTTTTTTAATTAATGTATTACATGTGTACATATCTTCCCATTGCTCCCCCACTCCACTCCCATACACACCCTCACCCCCCCCATTGTCTTGTGTCCATTGGTTATGCTTCGATGCAAGCATACAAATCCTTCAGATGATCTCTTATCTACCCTACCTCTCCCTAACCTTCCCGCTGTAAGTTGACAGTCTGTTTGATGCTTTACTGCCTCTTTTTGTTCATCAGTTTATAATGTTCTTTATTATCCATAAATGAGTGAGATTATGTTCTATTTTTCTTTCATTGACTGGCTTAGAAGATTTTTTTAAGCAGTTTCTATGTTTCAAGCAGTTACTGAGATAAAAACCATCCTCAATGTCTATGAAGGAACCAAACAGAACCCACCCTACTTGGCTGTGGTACACCCACCACCTCCCTTCTCTCACATGGCTCCCACCACCAACTCTCTCACTGGCTTCCTCCACCCCAAGCTCAGCTGTGAATATAACCCAGACCCTAGGAACTCCCTCACTCTACCCACTTCACACACATCTGCCCCACTTCACATGGGAAACACAGGCAATAACAGTCCAATAATCTCAGCCTTCCCTGGACCACTAATACATCCCAGACCCTGAGCTAGGGGCTGGTATAAGAGTTATGACTTAGATGCACAACTCAAATAGTTCTGACAAGTAGAAGAGAATGAGAAGAAAATAATGACAAGATAGTGTGATAAGGACTGTGGATGCAATACAAATAAGAGGGAAATCGGGAGGGTGGTGCTGAATTGAGCCTTATATTAGAAACTGGAGTAAGGCAGGTTAAGAAAAAAAGATAAGAAGAAGATTTCCAGGTAAAGAGAACTGTATTTGCAAATGCACAGAGACTAAAAAGCAGGAGCTCCAAACAGTTTCATATGGTTGGCGCATAGCATGATGCAGGAATAGGTAGAAATAGGCAGGGGCCAGACCAGGAGTTGAAAGATATGTAAGCAGGAGAATGACAGTCACAATGAGGTGGCTCCCTTCAGCTGTTGTCTGGATAGTGGCTGAGAACCAGGCAAACCCGGGAGGTGTTAAGAGGCTGCTGTAATCACCAGAGAGAATTCATACTTAATGAAGGCATTATGTGAGAACAGAGATCAAGAGATAGAATCCAAGTTTCCTGGCAAAATAACCAGTGCACCTTGCTGTCAAGTTGGATTGGGAGTAGGAGATCAAAAAGAGAATAAATTTCTGGCCCATGTGACCAGTGGGTGGTGGCTCATCTGCTGATGTAGGGGACACAGAACACAGTTCAAGTTCTGGGAAGATGATTCTGTGGAGATCAGAATGTCTGTGATCCATCCCTAGAGAGGTCTGGCAGAGCACAGGAGGTACCAGGAAAGAGCTCAACAAAGAGGTTGCTTCCTGCTGGTTATGGCCCTTAAACATCACTGCCCTTCTGAAGGCAGCAACTGAACATGACTGTCCTATGTGCACCAGCTCCTCCCTCAGCCCAGCCCACTGAGGCCAGGGTGCTGGCAGTCCTACCTGCTGGGGGTCTGTGGTCTCTACAGCCTGCCTACACCTTCCTTAAACCTAACTCTGTAAATGAGACTGAGGCATGCATGCATTTCTGGCAACAAACCCCTACCTGGAACCCCCGAGGGGCTGGTAGGCAGTCACGGACACATCTCTGGACTGGCAGAAGCTGATCAGATTCTTCTGAGCGAGATATGGGTGGCACTCAATCTACAAAGAGAATCACAGCTGACCAGAGACAATTGTGACTAACAGGGCACTATAAAAGAGGACCCACATCAATGCTCCATCATGGATGAGCTATGTGGCCCACCTTTAGGTTTGCATGGCCATCCCTGGGAAGCACCAGGCTGAACTGAGGGGTCTTTGAGAGGCTGCCCGCTGTAAGCAAGCTCAAGAACACCTTTCCCATCTGAATGCTCAAGAATCCCTGCTCAGCAAGGCTCTCCCTGACCACTTGAGGTAAAAGTGTGGCCCTCCCACCTCCTCCTTGCTTTTACCATACTCTGTAGCACGGATCATGAGCTGACATCTTACATGTTGTCATTCTTTGAAACTATCTATTATTGCCACTAGAGCATAAGCTCCATGAAGGCAGGGATCTGGGTCTGATTTTATTTTGTTCAAGACATGCCCCCAACCTCTGGAATAAGCTAGGCATAGAACAAAGCTCAGTAAGTGTTGAGTAAATGAAGGACGCTGGGGAGTTACGTCTGACAAACATGTGATACAGCTGATTCCAAAGGATGATGTTAGAAAATCAGGAGCAGATTCCTGTCTCCTCCCCACTCTCTAAATTCTCATGTGTGATTCCAGGTTCTGTGTGAACTCAAAGTTAGTACTAGACTGGTAGAAGCTGATCAGGAGGGAATTCAGAACTAGGGACAGTGCCCTCTCTGGTTCCCAGCTGAGCTGTCAGGACCCATAGGCAGAGCTGTCAGGGACCCCAAATATAAGCCACTGGCTCTGTGAGAACTCCTCTGAGAGTGCATTCCCAAAGGGTTCCCCAGGGTATTTAGGAAACAGACCCAGAAGCCCCTCCTCATCCCATAGACCAGGCCACACCCCTCCCCATGATTTAAAGTGCCACTCAACAAAAGTCGACACAGAACAGAACTGAATGCTTATGCACAGACAGGAACAGTCTGTGAGGTTTTAAAGCAAGGGAGCTCAGCGAGCTGCAGATCAGGACACCGACCACTCCTCATTGGTGATGACCAGAAGAGCTTCCAGAAGGCTGAGGACTTCCAGCTCTTGCCCTGGATACTGAAGACTTGAGTCTGGTCACTTGTGAAAATTCACTGAGCTGCGTTCTTTAAGATTCGTGCACTCTTCCGTATGGGTGTTATACCTCCATTGAAAGAGTTTATTTATAAAAAGAATAAAATATGATGTTCTATTATTAATATCCCTACACTGGAAACTACCCCTGTGCCCATCACCAACTGATAGGATAGTCACAGAATGGAATACCACAGGGAAACAAGGATGGGCAAATCACACTTGATACAGGTGGATCTGACACATACAATGCTGAATAAGGAAAGCCAGATGCAGAAGAGCACATAGCATGTCACATCCTATCTAATAAAAGAGTAATATGCATATTGACTGTCACACCAAGACACAAGATGGCCGCTCCTATGTGGTCAAAGATGGCTGCCCCCATGTGGACACAAGATGGCCACCACTAGATGGCTGTCACAAGATGGCCTGCAGGGGAAGGCAGTTGTGGGCAGTTAGGAGTGATCAGCCAGCAGAGGAGGGCAGTTGGGGGTGACCAGGCCAGCAAGGGAGGGCAGTTGAGGGGAACCCAGGCCTGCAGGGGAGGGCAGTTGTAGGGGGACCTGGCCTCCAGTAGAGGACAGTTAGGGGGGATCAGGACTGCAGGGTAGGGCAGTTGAGAGAAACCAGGTCAGAAAGGAAGGGCAGTTGTGGGCAATCAGGCCAGCAGGGAGGGCAGTTATGGGTGACTGGGTCAGAAGAGGAGGGCAGTTGCGAGAGACCAGATCAGCAGGGGAAGGTAGTTGGGGGGGACCAGGACTGCAGGGGAGAGCAGTTGGGGAGGCAGGCCTGCAGGGGAGAGCAGTTGGGGGGGCAGACCTGCAGTGGAGGGCAGTCGGAGGGACCAGGACAGCAAGGAAGGGTAGTTGGAGGGGGGGACCAGGCCTGCAGGGGAGGGCAGTTGGGAGCCAGCAGTCCTGGATTGTGAGAGGGATGTCCAACCGCCAGGGTGGTCGGACATTCCTCAAAGGGTCCCAGATTGGAGAGGGTGCAGGCTGGGCTGAGGGACACCGCTCCCTCCCCCCCCCCGCCCCCCCGCCCTGTGCACTAATTTTGTGCACCGGGCCTCTAGTTTTCTATGTAAAGTCCAATCTGTGCTGTCAGAAATCAGAACAGTGGCTGCCCTTGGCGAGGACTGGGGACTAGAAAGCAGCAGGGTGGGTGCTCTTAGTTGTTTCTTCCTCTGAGTCAGGGGTGGGGAACCTTTGTTCTGCCAAGGGCCATTTGGATAATTATAACATCATTAGAGGGCCATACAAAATGATCAACTTAAAAATTAGCCTGCTGTATTTGGTCAAACATTTAATTAACTCACCCCTAATGCCTTGGCAGGGCCACACCAAATGATTCCATGGGTCTTATATGGCTCGCTGACCAGAAGTTCCCCATCCCTACTCTGTGGGCTGGACCAGAGCTAGGTCCAGTTATGAGAACTTATCAAGCTCCATCTTTATGTGTGCACTTTTTGCACTGTATGGTATACAACATGTTAATAAAAGTTTAAGTAAAATAAGTGGCCCTTTTTATATAGGAAGGCAGCTAGTCTAGAAAACACTGTAACCCTTTCCTCACAAGTCATTTCTCAGCATTAAAGTCTTGCAGAGGCTGTGATTTTGCAGAGGGAGGGTCCTGGTGAGGCCCCAGGAAGCCAGCACCACCTCTGACCATCATTAATGAGAGATCAGGACCGGCTAAACCCTTTGCCACTTCTAAGCATACCTTGTGATCACCCACGGCTGAAGTGAAAACCTTGCCTTCCAAGGACTTCACCTCACCGGACAAGCCTTTTAAAAAGGTCTTGCCTGTACACCTGCCATTTGCCTAACTGCTCCATGGTCATGACTTTCTTTGTTGTTGTTGTTAATCCTCATTTGAGGATAGTTTTCCATTGATTTTTAGAGAGTTCAAGGAAGAGGGAGAGACAGAGAGAAACATCAGTGTGAGAAACACACATTGATTGGTTGCCTCCTGCACTCATCTTGACCAGGACCAGGAACCTGCAATCAAGGTACATGTCCTTGACTGGAATTAAACACAGGGCCCTGCTTTATTCACTGAGGCAAAACGGCTAGTGCCATAGTCATGACTTTTGACAGCCACAGGAGAAAATGCCTACTGCATGCTCCAGCGTAACCATGTAGAGGCAACAGATGAAAAGCTGACTCCATCCTTTCAAGCCGCTTAGCTATCCATGCTCACCTGGTTAGTCAATGGCTTGAACCTCAAGTTGGGCTTATTCAGAAGCCTCTCCAGCTGCTGGTGGTTGAAATTGGACACCCCAATGGCTTTCACCAGCCCTGCAACCACCAGGTCCTCCATGGCCTAGAGAGAACAATATAATTATTTTGGGTGCATGGGCTCTGTCTACTCCACTAGTAATTTGTGACCCCCAATCCTTTGCACAGTATTCTAAAACTGGCTCCACCAAAAATCTTAAAATATCTTAAAATATTTGACTTCATGTGTTATAGGCATTTCTGTACTTGAATTTTCCCCCCATTTCATCATGATATGACCTCACTAAGCCTCCATTTTCTCATCTGCCAACCTTACCATGTCAAAGGGCTAAGGATTACATCAAATAAGGAACACAGGGCATTTAGCTCACACTCAGCACATGTACCTATTATTTCTGTTACTCTGAATGTCTGTTGATATGATATTGGCAAGGATGTCCACTGCGTATTGTATCTGCTCACCCAGTTTCTACCCAAATGACCATCTTTCTCAGCATGATGATGCACCATCATTCTAACTTACCACCTTTTACCCTGTAAGGGACTTGAGGGCAGAATCCCTACTCTGTGAGGTCCACTGGCCAGCAAGCCAGACTAACTCTCAGATTCAGGAAGAGCATGGCCTGGTGCCAGACTCAGTAGTCAGCATGAGTCCTAGTGGCCAGAGGGCTGGCAGCCAATGTCAGTGTGCACTGCACGGTCACCCTGACCTCACTCATGCTACAAACAGTCCAGAGTTGCAGCCATGCCTTTCAGGAGAGGCAGTGTCTGTGACCCTGTGACCAAAGGGTTGCAGCCCCCCAGGCACTGTTCCCAACAGATCAGACACCTCAGTTAATCTCTGTGAAGTGAGGTCGATTTGCCCATTTAGAGGACGGCCTGACCCGGAAGCTCCTCCCTAACTGTGCTCCCCTCCTCCCTCTACCTGGATGACCTCTGGCACTCCCATCCCTGCACCTGTCCATCTCACACCAGTGGCTCCAGCATCTCGTCTCCCTAAACTCAGCAAGTTCCAATGTGAACCTGCTTTCTTCCCATGCCTCACACCCACCGTCATGTTGATTTGTAAGATTATAGGCACCTGGTGGGCTGGGCTAGAAGCCAAAGTCAGCAGGAACCTCCTCTCCTCCTGCCACACTGTCCATTCAGTGCCACACCTCACACTTGCCACTTCCCCTGACTCCCATGCTCAACATTCTACTTCAGGCCTCATCACTTCCTGTGCGGACACTGGAGGCAAGTTAGAAACGTGGTCCCTTCCTCCAGCATCTCTAAGACACACCCCAATGTCACCATCTGTCAAAGTTTTCATTCTGAAATGCTTACAAAAGAGCTAAAGGAGCTATAAAGTACTAGAAGTGGCCATGAAAAATGGACTTTTGATTTTCTTTTTATACCCTTCTGTAGTTTCTGTAGTGGCCATGAGATGTTTTTCAATACAAAAACAGAATAAAGGGAGGTCTGTCTGGGTGAGTTATTCTTAAAATACACGTTTCAGAGAGATGGGCAATAGGAAACTGGGCTGTGAGTCCCACAGATAGGTGTCCCTTCGTGCTGCACCCCTGCCTTTTGAGGAGACAACCTGGTATCTCTGAATGCAAGAAGCTCAGGATCCCCGGCTTCCTATTTGAGGCCCAGCAGTAGGAGGAAGATGCTGCTGGCCAGCTCAGCTTACCTCCCACGTGTCCAGGTAATCAGTGTCACTGGGAATCACCATGCCGCTGCGGTCCAGGGGCAGCTCTTTCCCCCCTGGCTGTCAGAACAAGAAGACAGGAACTTAGTGGGGGCTTATTGGTAGTCACCCTCTAAACAAGAGACTGGATGGAGGGAGAATCAAGACATGGGGAAAGAATGCTAGGCCAAAAGGTGTGGGTCCGAGCACAACCTCGCCATGTGACTTCCTTTCTCCATGCTCTACCTCCACCTTTATAAGACCCAAGGTTGGGTGGACTCGGTGGCCAGCAAAGTTCCCACAGCCTGAAAGTTCACTGCCCACCTCTCACATGTCAGGAAGGGAGGACCTAGGATCCTTGCCCTGCCCATTGTCAGAACATTGTTTAGCAATTACAGGTAAAAAAAAAAAAAAGAGGGAAAGGGGTCTTGCTTTCTTATCCTAAGAGCTCAGTCAACTTTCTCCCAAGTCCACTGTGAGGCTCTTCTCTGCTTTTCTTAGAATTCATATCACGGCGAGAGATATTGAAACCAGAATACAAGGGGCTTCAATAATTCTCTTAAGCAATAATGGGAACAATGTCTAAAATTGCAGCTTGATCCACATTTTTTAGGAATTTTCATGATGAAGCAGATAAGTGTCTCATGTCAAAGCAACCTCTCATGTTGACATATGTCCAGATATCTGTACAAGTGCTACCTGGCCTTGTCCTTGAGGGCTGCTGACCAACAGGAGCCAGTCAGGGATCTGTTAAAAGGTGAGGGCCAGGCACAGTCTGACAGAGCATCTGCTTCTGGGCCTCGATGATGACATTAAGTCTTTCTGTGCCTCAGTTGTACCCTTTGTGCAATGGGGGTGTTAACAGTACCTGCCTCACATAATTGTTGTGAGGATTAAATGAATAATACTTGTAAAGTGCCTGAAACAGTGCCTGGTTCAATGCTAAAAGAACACAGACAGCTGACAGTAAGTGTGACACAGCTACTGTCATCACTTACCCATTATTCTCTGGGTGCCCAGACAGATTTTACAGACAGAAGTTATTTCTGAATCATCCTCTCTCATTTCACTTTCTGGGCATCTTCTGTTCTCCACTAGTGGTGTGACTAATGTGCAATTGCTACATCCTTTATTGGAATTAAACACAAAGCCTGAAAGTAAAGCTGTGTTAGGAATGAAGTGGGTTTTGTCCTTTAGTCTTAAAAGAAACCTATCAGCTCAACACACACCATGAGCTCCTCAAACAAGGTGCACACGTGGGACATTCCAGTGCAGCCACCACTCCCTCCGGCATAGGGAGAGCATCCTCTTTTAGGGCTCGCAGTGCCACCTGTGTGTGCCTGAGGCCTCAGTCAGGCAGGATGTCATCTAGGCCTGGGGCAGTTGCACAGGGACATCTTGGCCAGGACTAAACTGTGACAGGTTGGGAAAGCGGTGGAGGGGAGGGTGTGAGACACTATCAAATGGAGAGAATAACACCAAATGGAGACATAATCTCCCTCCAGAACCCTCTGGACCTGCTGCAGGTAGATAAGCAGGCGTCTCCCCTATGGCAAAGCAGCTTTCACTCCCCAAAGAGATCATAACTGCACAAGGAGATGGGGCCAAGGAACTCCCTGGGACCCGGGAAATTACATGAGCAGCCGCTTTGAGTAGCAGTATGTCCTCTGTCTGGATACCTGTTTTCACCTAAAGACCTATGGGAAAAGTGGGCTGCTCTGTTGGCTTGGAGAAGAAATGACTGGCTTAGAAGCAAAACCCATAGTTAGTTAGAGGTCCTTGAGGCAAAGCTTCTCTTGAGTTGAGATAACTGAATGTGTGTGTGTGGCCGGCACAGCCCTGGAATCTATATGCCCTGGCTGCTGGCCCAGCTTTTTACACCACCCACCAGGGCATGACCAGGAAAGAAGTCTGCCAATGGAGGATCTCACCAGGCTTGGGCAGTACCTTGAAACCCATGGGCCAGTGTATGAGGTAGAGGTCCAAGTACTCCAGCTTCAAGGCCTTCAGAGTATTGGAGCAGGCTGGTCTCACCAAGGACTTCTTATGGCAGGTGCACCAGAGCTACAAGGGAGAGGAGAAGCATACAATCAGCTACAGAGCCAGTGTTGACACATCTGCCTTTGGGTCCCATAAATCTAGTATCTGGAAGACAAACAACATCCAAGACCAGGTGGCCATAAATACAGCAGGCCGTGACATTATTCTCCAATGGTCCAGGGCATCCACAGGGAGGGAAATTCAGCTCCTCCTACCTGATTTCTCCTTAGGGAAAGTGGGAGGGGAGGGAGGAACACTGCGAAATTATTTGATGGGAGAACTGTTTGGTTATTTGGATCCACTGATACACACACACAGACACATACACACACCCATGGGCAGAAAAGATATGAGAAAAAAATCAGAAGAATTTATATATTGAGTTTCCCACTTGAACAGACTCTATGTTAAAAGTTCTCTGTTATAAAGGCCTCATTATCCTGCAGATTATAGTAAGTAAGTAAATTAACACACACGGCCTTATACTTAGTATTTCCATCCACACCCTTTGTAAAGTAAAAAGTTTGTAATTTGATTTCTCCCCATTGTATCCTTTATTATACTATTTAGGCACCAATGCAGCAGGAGAAAACAAACAAAAAAATAAATAAAAGAAAGAGGATAAAATATATGAAACCAAATTACAAGTACAGTATGTTTACAAAAAAAGAAACTAGAATACATCATATTGTTAAGAACAGCACTTTCTAGATAGTGAATATATCAGTGATTTTTTTTTAAATTATATTTCCAAGACTTTTCTAAATTTCAGGAATAATGAGCACACATCCTCTGCTGGCTATGATCCCACTGGGAGGAAACGTCCCCTCTGCTGGCTAGCCACAGGAACCCCAGATACCCATCTCCCTAACTGAAGGATCAGGAGAGATTTGGGTTCCTTGGCTAAGGTCACTTGGACCTTGAGTTATAGCATTATATCCAAGTAACACATAAAAGCACCAAAGCTTGCAATTATGGAAATTCATTTATTTTTTAAATATATATTTTATTGATTTTTTACAGAGAGGGAGAGGGACAGAGAGCCAGAAACATCGATGAAAGAGACATCGATCAGCCGCCTCCTGCATGCCCCCCACTGGGGATGTGCCCGAAACCAAGGCACATGCCCCCGACCGGAACCAAACCTGGGACCTCCCAGTGGGAAGACCGTCGCTCTATCCACTGAGCCAAACTGGTTTCGGCTATTTTTTAAATATATTTTATTGATTTTTTTTTTTACAGAGAGGGAGAGGGATAGAGAGTCAGAAACATGGACCAGCTGCCTCCTGCACACCCACTACTGGAGATATGCTGGCAACCAAGGTATATGCCCTTGACCAGAATCGAACCTGGGACCCTTCAGTCCACAGGCCGACTCTCTATCCACTGAGCCAAACCGATTAGGATGAAATTACGGAAATTTAGGTGTGGCAATCACCCGGGAGATTGTGAAATCCACTGTCTCCTCTTCCACAAGGGAGCCAGGTTCCTGAGCCAGCCTCGGGAAGGACAGCTACCATGTAAACTCACTGCTCCTGGCCTAATGGACTTAATATTCTTCTTCAAAGTCAAAAGCAAAGGAATTCTTTAATTCTCCACTCTCTTGGTCTGTTGCCAGCATTTCTTACAAGGGCACACCTCCTGACTGTCCCAGTCATCTCCTTGCCATCTGACTAGTGTTGTCCTAAGGTAGGCTATCACCGCTCCCACTGACAGTGCTGTTAAGGTCTCATGCCTTCTGCCTCCTGTTTAAAGGCACTCTGCTTTCACCTTCACAAACTCCTCAAAAAAAAAAAAAAAAAACTCTTGTTCAACAGAAGGTAAAACCTTCAGTGGTGCTCCTTTGTCTGTGAGAAGAGAACTCCTAAAATGGTGATCGGGTCTTCTGTGCTCAGGCTTGTCCAGGGCTCCAACCTCACTGCTCCTTCTCTTTGCTGCCAACACTGCTCAGTCCAGGAACACCCAGCTTTTCAAGAGTCCCAACGCTCCCCGCTGCCGCCACCACCACCACACTGCCCCATGCCTCCTGCCTTTGCTCAAGTTGACCCTTCTGTTTGTCACACTGTCCCCAGCCCCTTCACCTGCACCACTCCCAGCATGTGCACAAAGCTGCAGAAGCCTTTGTCAGGTCTGGTTCAAGTATGAATGAAGTCCGCAGCTCTATGCGAGCCTGGAAAATCATCCCCGTGCTACATCAGCTGTCTCAACACCCAAGCCCCGAGCAGCCTGCATCTGCTCTCCTTGCAGGTGAAGTCCTACCTTGCTGACGATGAACAGGTCCTCCCGCCGAACCACGCCCTCCTGGATCTTGCTCTGGATCCCGGCTCCGACCTCACTCTCATTGTGGTACAGGTAGGCACAGTCAAAGTGCCGATATCCCACATCTATTGCCACCTTCACTGCCTCTGTCACTTCCCCGGGAGCCGCCTGCAGAATGAAGAAGATCCAAGGACTTGCCCGTCTGACCTCCTGCACCAGTAATAAACTAAGTGCTTGGAAGCCATCTAGCTTTTGTGGTTGGTGGTTTTGCAGCACTTTGTGGGCCATAGATTTCCATGGCATATTTGTACTCTTACAAGATTAAAAAGAAATAAAACGAGGCCTTTCCATGGATCAGGGAAAAGTGATTAGGATTAATCCAATTCTATACCACAGAAGTCCAACAGCTTTCACAGCCCTGTGCACAAGAACATGTGGACTCGTACACCCAGCTGTATGCAGAAGACATAGTGCATACAAGAATTAAAGTCAAGACAGTTAAATCTATAGAGTGCTTATTGAACAGTTGCCAAATGCA
Organism: Lasiurus cinereus; assembly: GCA_011751065.1. Classification (NCBI taxonomy): domain Eukaryota; kingdom Metazoa; phylum Chordata; class Mammalia; order Chiroptera; family Vespertilionidae; genus Lasiurus; species Lasiurus cinereus. Next base: position 20,118,094 of record JAAGEH010002534.1, on the reverse strand, counting down.
TGGCCTTGGCTAGATGCTGAGAACCACCAGTGAAACCACATCCTTGGCCTCTAAGAGTGGTTAAGTGAATAGAGGAAATGAATTTAAATAATATTTAGGTGATCATTCTAATTCCTACTCTAATAATTTCCTAGGTGCCTTCTTAAAGGAACATATTTTGTGTCAAAGACTACATTTAAAAAAAAAAGAAAAGAAAAGCAAATTTGAAAGTAAGTTAGTGCCAAGTGTCAAAGCACTAACAGATCAGAAAGCCAAAGTAGAGAAAATTCCCAACTTCACTATCAGGTTTTACATAGGGGACATTAAGTTACAAAGTTCTGTTTAAAGCCAAGGTGACAATGGCAGAATTCTTTTATCTTTTTGATACAGACAACTTTCCAATAACAGTTGCCTCTGATCTAGTTAGGTGACTGCCACTCTTTCTGTCTATACGCAAGCCCAAGAATCTTTTCTTCTGGGCTTTCCCAAACATTATTTCTGAATAATTATGATTTGGTTTCAATATGCAATACCAGAGAGACAACTCCCATTTCTAGATCATCTGTGATCCACAAATTCCATCTTTCAAACATTGGAAGCCTCCCAGGGAGTTACAGGCGACTAGCTGGGCTGGGGGCTGCAGGTGTGTCTACACGGGTTTCTCCGGAGCATCCAGGAAGGTGTCCCCAAGGTTGTCCCTGCGGGTGTCCCCTCCACATCAGGGCGAACTGCAGTAAGGAAAGACTCGAATCTACTGGATCCCAAGGCTGCCTCACCTTCCAGGTGCCCAGGCCCAGAACAGGAATCTTCTCCATCCTTTGGAGCGGCTTCTGCGGCTGCCCAGCTGCTCTGGAGGTGAGCCACCGCGGCGGACTCCAGATTGGCTGGCAGCTCCGAGGCGGCAGGTTAATAGACTTCTCATCTAGGGGGGCAGCGCCTGCGGCGGGGACCGTGATTGGCCGGTGGCTCTGAGGTGTCCGGGTAGCAGACCGCGCCGCCCGGGCCAGTGGACACGCCCACATCTCTGGAGAAAGTTGGACGTTAGGAAGCGGGGTGCGCGCGCGCTATCTATTGAGGTCCTGGCAGGTCCTAGTCGTCAAGCCAGGCGGATGGGCAGGGGTCCCCAGGGTCCCAGGGTGGGCAGAGCTAACCCCAGGGCAGCCCGGAGAGGACCCGGTCTAGGGCGCTCTGTGCATCCCTTGGGCGCCTGGGACTAGGGTGGGTCCCGACCCTCACCCCATGGGGCGGGGCCTCCAGGATAAGGAAGGGAGGCCGATTCCTCCTCGACAACTGGATGTGCTTAGGGCGGGGACCCTGAGGATTCCACCGGTCCCTAGGAGTGGGTAGTGCTTTCTTCCCATCGATGACCTTTTGCGCTGAGGCCAGCCAGTAATGCTTTCTACACCCTGAGGTGCTTGGGACAGGGCGGCCTGGAGGCCAGGGCAGGGCACTGGGCCGCTCCTTCGGGGACCAGGGGCAGGAGCCCCCAGGTGGAACTGGGTGGAGTTTTGCCCTGGCTGAGCAATGGAACTGGGCACCCCATGACCATAATAGACGGAATTTGGGAGCATAGAGTATTCCAGATCTCTCTCATTCCCTCCCGCCCCCTCCACCCACGGCCTGGGACCCTACTGCCTGGATGACTCCAACCAATAGTGTGTTTTGTTGTTTCCGGCTTGCCGCTGCAGTGCTGGGGCTGACCAATAGGGGGCGGGAGGGCTGTGCCCACTGGGCTCAAAGGAGAAACTGGGGCAGGGAAGGGGTCAGCCATCCTGGGCGTGGCCCTGCCTCTGACCCACCTGGTACCTTTAATTATAAGCTTCCATCTCCTTGATGATGCGAGCTGCTCAGAGGCGGGAGAGGGCTGTGAGATTCTCTCTGATTTATTCAATTACTGTGGGGAAAAACACACACCCATAAAATTACTTTTTATTTGTGGGAATATCAGAAAATTCTTTATAGATTGCTTTCACTTCACAATATGGCCACTAGTATTTTTGCATCTGGTACTGTTTATATTGTTTGATCTGTCACCTCTCTTTTGTCCTACTCCAGCGTGAAAATAAGTCATCCCTGAACCTGGATGAGACTTGCAGGGTGGGGACCATGCAGGCAGACCACACTGCAAAAGCTGGTTAAGTACCTGGTGTCTGCCTGCCAGAGCAGACTACTGTGTCCCGCCTCCCTGTCTATCTACTGAAACTTCTCCAGAACCCAACAGGTCACACCTGCTGTGGAAAAGGTGGGTGCTTCTTCCCCACTACAGCACAGTGGTTACTCTGCCACCTCCTAGCTGGATGTCTTGAGAATGTCACTTCAGCTCTCTGAGCCTCAGTTTGCTTGTGTGAAAACTGGGGTGCTAAGAGGACCAAACTCAGAGGGCTATTGTCAGGACTAAGTGGGATAAGCCATGGAGAGTGCTGACCCTGTCTGTGCCTGGCCCTGTGGAGAGGGCTGCTAAGGGTGGTGGTTTTACTTGGGATTTTTCTCTTCGCCTTGAAGCTCTCTGCCTCAAGCCTTACTTATTCTGTGGCCTGGGAAAAGCTGCTTCCCATTTGTAAAGGAGGTGTCACATTCTATCTGGGTGGTCCCCTGTGCTGGGTGTAGCCAGAGCAAAGACTCTTAGGGGCTTGCTGAGGGGCCTCAGGTACACTCAGATATCTGAGAAGGTTCATTCTATTAACAGTAGATCTAGTAAATGCCTACTGTGTGCAGGCCCCTTTCTAGACACTTGTCATAACTCAATGAATGGAGCAAACTAAAATCCCTATCATTCCTTGCTTCCATTCCAGTTGGGGCATCAGCCAGTGTCACTGGACATTACAACAGGTAGAGGACACAGGATGTTCAATGTGACACCATGCTGGCCTTCTCTAGATATGGATTCCTCTGCCCTAATTGTTAGAAGAATGAAAGACCCGAGGAACAAACTAAAGGAGTGAGTGGGCTTTGAGTCAAGAGAGAAGGCTCCTGTCTCCATGGTGGGGGACATTTGGGCTGAGGCCAGTGGGGGAAACCTCTGGAGGATGTGGACTTCACTGGCCTAAACCAGTTTATGACTTACATGCAGCTCAGCATGCCCAACCCAGACCTGGAGCACCATGCCCACCTCCTTTTGACCCAACTGGATGACCAGGAACCCACTGAGGCAGAGCCCTAGGGTGAGGCGGTAGAGTGGATGCATGTGAGCGTAAAGGGAAGGTTGGTGCTGGGGCTACTCAGGGAGAGCTGCCAGAAGTTGGTGTAGGGACAGGAACAGACTAGCCTCAGACCACCCATTAGGAGGACGCAGCCTGGGAAATCATCCCAGGATAGGTTCTGTCTTTGGAGAAGCATGTGGGTGACCTTTCCTCCTCTTGCAGCTCAAGCACCATCTCCAGAGTGGCTCTGGCTCCAACATCAGTTCCTATAGCATCTTCAAAGCCAGATCCAGCTGTATAACTACAGGACCCAAGCCTGCGTAGAGCTGGAGGCACTATTGTCATTAGATTTATGCCATCTCCAGCAGCAGGTCCAGAGCCAGAGCCAAGTATACGACCAATTCAAACACAATTCCAGAGCTAGAGACTGCTCCAGAAGAAGCTCAGAGTGGCCTTGTCTTCCCACATATGGAACAGGCGCTACACCTGGGGCCTCCCTCCAAGCCAGCTCCTGAGCTACACCCAGCACCAGACATGGCCTCCTCTGCCTTCTGGTGGTAGCACTTTTTTTTCATTTTTCTTTTTATATTTAAATTTTTAGAAAACATTTTGTGAAAATTTAAGTTCAGTATAATGTAACCTTTTAATCATTTTAAACTGCAATTTAGAGGCATTAAGTACTTCTCTATGCTGTGCAGCCAGCCCCACTATCTAATTGCAGACTGTTTTCATCTCTCCTACAGGAACCATACCCAGTTGCTGGAAACCAAGATCAACAGTAATTAATATGTGAGAAGTCCAGCAGAAGGTTGTTTGGACTCCCCTTTGATATTCACGGGGTGAATATTTGTATTTTATTACTGCTCATTGGCCTAAAGCAGTGGTCGGCAAACTGTCGCTCTTGAGCCACATGTGGCTCTTTGGCCTTTTGAGTGTGGCTCTTCCACAAAATACCACGGCCTGGGCGAGTCTATTTTAAAGAAGTGGCATTAGAAGAAGTTTAAAAAATTTGGCTCTCAAAAGAAATTTTAATTGTTGTACTGTTGATATTTGGCTCTGTTGACTAATGAGTTTGCCAACCACTGGCCTAAAGCAAACTCCCCACAACCTGATAATCTTTACTATAAACATTACCACTGATATGTCTGTTTGCATTCCTAAAAGGCAATTGTGTATTCTAGTAAGTAAAAGCAGTTGGGAAAAGGAGACTCAGTGGAACTTGACTGCTATAGTTGAGTTTGCCCTGGCCTGCCCTCATAATAACAAAATTAATCTTGTCTTGTGTGTATCATTTGTGCATCAGCTCTTTCTCCAACCTTTGAACCTGAAAGCCACACTGGCTGTGGCCTTTCACACCCAGTGGTCACTGCCTTCCCTTATCCCCAGCAACAGCTAACCTGTTTTGCCTGTTTCTTTACCTAGTCTGGATTATTCATATAAATGGAATCATACTATGTGGCTTTTTATGTATGCCCACATATTTTTAAAAGGACTCATTTTTGCTTTTCTTAAAATTTAAAATAACACTTTTTATTTAAAAGAGAAATCCCAGATGAAAAAAAGATTATATGTGAAAACTGAAGCCCTTATAGTAGATACTAGCGGCCCGGTGCATGAAATTTGTGCACTTGGGGGCATTCCCTCAGCCTGGCTTGCGCCCTCTTGTAGTCTGTGAGCCCTGGGAGGATGTTTGTCTGACAGCTTAGTGGGCCTAAGTCATCAGTTGTACATCCTTAGCATTGACACGGAGGCAGGAGAGGCTCCCACCACTGCCGTTATGCTCGCCAGGCATGAGCCCAGTTTCTGGCTGAGCAGTACTCTCCTGTGGAAGAACACTGACCACCAGAGGTAGCTCCTGTGTTGAGTGTCTGCCCTATGGTGGTCAATGTGCATCATAATGACTGGTCATTCCACCATTCATTTGCATATTAGCCTTTTATTATATAGGATACACTATAGATGAGGGTCCCTAGAACCATAAGAAATGCCAAAAATTCAGTTAACTCATTCTCAAATTGCTCCCACTTAAAATCAAATTGCCCCCCTATGGGGCATGTGCCATACCTTGGGAACCACTGCGCTTGACACTTTTCCTCTCTGAGCTTCATTTTTGAATACATATGCATATACCATGGGAATTGTAATCTCTTCTCTGCCTTCCTCACTGGGTTGTCATGAAGAGGTTCTGAGCTAATAAACCTAGAAATGTTTCATCAAGTAAATGATGTCTAAACAGGAAGGGATTGTTATTTTTAAGCTCACGGGTATCCTCGCAGGTAGCAGTTGCTGATTAGGGAAGGAGGGCATGATTATTTTCTGGGACTGTAGCTATGGTAGCTTTGCAGAGGGTTCTGCAGGTCTCAGAGGGGCGGGCTCTGGCCAGCAGCCCTATAATGAGTCATCCCTGGAGGTGCTTGGTGGGGGGGGAGTTGGAGGGCGATAGGAGGACAGTGAGGCCGAAATGGGAGTAACCATCAAACCTTCCCGCTTGGTGCCATTCTTTAAATTGTACGCAGCTGTTTCACAGCTATACCTGCTCAGGGCAGGGCTCCAATCTCCTGGAGCCAGTGGGGGCTGGGCCAGGGTAGAGCAAGGAGGGCTATAAGTGTGGGTTTAGACCCATTCCTACTAAAGTCAGCATGCTTCACTGCAGAGACAGCACTACTGCTGTTGGGTGTTGGGGAGAGAAGGGTCTGACCCTGGGAGGCTGCTCAGGCCTGCCTCCACCTGGGTCTGGAGTTGTAGGGAGGAGAGGCGTGCCTGGCTGCAACAAGCTGTGGGCCCTGGGTGCCTTGGGAGTGCTGATGGGTAATTGCCAGTGTGCCATTGTTGTGGGTGCCCCTGGCGGGGGTGGCAGGGGAAGAGATTGGGAGTCGGAGGTATGGGCTGCAGCTACCCGGAGACTGGGTCTTCTCCCCATCCAGTCAGCCTTCCCGTCCACCAGGGGGTGCAAGAACTGTGGTAGGCTGTCTGTGCAGAGGGTTTGAAAGAGCTGCTTCCTCTTTATTCTTTGCAGTCCGAGTTCTTGTCAGGCCCTCTCCTCAGAGCCCTAGGAACTTGGCTCCAGCCTCCCACCCCTTGCTGTGTGTGCATCAATATGCAAATTGGTCATTACAGGGACACTGTAATGACAATTAGCATATTACCTCTTTATATATATATACAGATGTTCAAAATGTAGGTGGGGGAACTGTTGTTCTAAGTGTCACCAGGATCCAGAAGCCATAAAGAAACAGCTGGCTCTTTGATGGCCATCTGAAACAAGGAGAACATCCCCAGTGGAAAGACAAATGGAAACGCTAAAAAACCAGTTTAATGAAACATGCTGTGCAAATGAGAAGCCGGGCACATGGCCTATGTGCCAGAATACCCACCTCCCTGCTGCGGACACACACTGTTAGATAGCATGTCATCATCACTAGCAGGTTTTATGTTGGGTGATAACCAACTTTGGGGACAATGTGAGGAAGCAGAGGCCCCACCAGATCCCTGGAGAGAACTGTGAAAGGACAGTTATCTCTGGGAGGGCACATAAAGTCCATAGGTACAAAGGTACAATCTTTACCTAGCAGTGCTGAGCCTAGGGATGTATCCAGAAATGCCTGCATAATTTACCAAGCTATATTTATAAGGCTACTCATTAAAGTCCACACAGACTATTCATAGCACTGGTCTTGATGCCATTCATGCCCCTGTCATTCTTGCCCCATAACCTAGCTTCTGAGAACAGTGGGTCTGCTACCCGGGACAGATGGGGGAAATGGCCTGGCTGCCTGCAGGCTCCTTCTTCTTCCAGGCACAAACCCCTTCCTCTCAGGAAAGCACATTAAGGTCGAACAGGGATGACCTTGAACATGCTTAAGGGTTGGTGGTCTAAGGCATGTCTAGCTATCCCCTCCAAAAATAAAGATACTTTGCTGCACCTCGCTCTCAAGAAAAAGCACAAACCTAGTGGCCTCTCAATTTTGGAGGCAACATATTCCTCATTTTGGTATGTGACTCTAGCCCATTTACACATTGAACTGAAAAGCTGCTAGTTTTGATCTGGGCCCAGAACAAGAGAAGGTTCTTCAATATTCCCAGGCTACCACACAGGCTTTTTTGTCCTTGGGCCATGGGCTCCAGAAGGTCCATGGTGCCTGAGTGCCAGGGCCAGCCAGGCTGTTGTGTGGAGCCTTTGGAAGCTCCTTTGGTGAGTCAAGGCAAGGCCCTTGAGATTGGGAGCAAAGCCCTGCTATGCTCTTTAGATAACTATCTAGATATATAAAGAGGTAATATGCAAATTAGCCAGGATGTCTTAAGGTGTCATGAACAGCTCAGGAGGAGCTTTGTGCATAGATGGGCAGGAAGGGACTGTGTGCCATCCCCAGCCCCAGCGGCTGTGGGGAGGCTGAAATTGGGGGTGATCTATGGTTTTTCTACCTCACTCCTGGAGGAAAAAACAAAGGTCCACTGCTGGAGGGACTAAGAAATATCATATCCTGCCCTAGCCAGTTTGGCTCAGTGAATAGAACCTCAGCCTATGGACCGCAGGGTCTGGGTTCGATTCTGATCAAGGGCATGAACCTAGGTTGCAGGCTCCTCCCTGGCTGGGCTCAGGTCAGGGCTCATGCAGGAGACAACCAATTGAAGTGTCCCTCTCACATGAACGTTTTCCTTTGTCTTTCCTGCTCTCTTCTCTGCTCTCTAAAAATCAATGGAAACATATCCTCAGGTGAGGAAAAGAAAGAAAAGAAAGAAAAGAAAGGAAGGAAGGAAGGAAGGAAGGAAGGAAGGAAGGAAGGAAGGAAGGAAGAAAGAAAAGAGGGAAGAAGGGAGGGAGGGAGGGAGGGAGGAAGGGAGGGAAGAAGGAAAGAAGAAAGAAGGAAGGAAAGAAGAAAGAAGGAAGGAAGGAAAGAAGGAAGGAAGGAAGGAAGGAAGGAAGGAAGGAAGGAA
>JAAGEH010002534.1:20086167-20100085 GCA_011751065.1 Lasiurus cinereus | reverse complement strand
AGTATAAAGGTAAACATCAAAGCCTCCTGTGACTATTATAGCCCCTAAAGCCCAAGTGTTAAATTCTTGGTCTGTGTTACCATGATAGGAAGAAACACCTGAATTCAACTGATAGGGTTTGAGAAAAACCCACAGAGAAAGAAAAAATGGTAAACTATCAGCTTACTGAGGAAGAAACACATAACTAAAGTAATAAAATTTGTAGTTAACATTCTTCAAAGAAAATTCCAGACTTAGAAAGTTTCACTGGTAAATTCTACCAAATATTTAAGGAAGAAATATTTTACAGAATTTCTTCTACAATGAAGAAATTTTGGGGACGCTTCTTAGTTCATTTTATGAGGACAGCGTTATCCAAAAACCACAACTAAAGTCATCATAAAAAAACAAATGGACAGAGCAATAGCCCTCATAATTGTAAACATAAATATTCTTAAAAAATATTGGCCAAGTGAATTCAGCAATATGTATAAAGAGTAAAATGTGGGGTTTATTTTGGAAATGGAAGACTGGTTTAATAGAAATCAATCAGTATAATAAACCATTTGTAAGGAAAGGGTATGGTCATTTCAGTAGATGCAGAAAAAAAAATTGGCACAGTTCAATATTCATGCAATAAAAGAAGTCTTCCTCAACCTGATGAAATAGATGTACAAAATACCTTTAGCTAACATTTATTGGTGAAAGACTGCTTTCTTCCTAAAATTGGAGCAACAGTAAGGCCTCCAATAAATACTTTTATTAGTCATATAAGTAGTGCAATAATGGGAGAAGAAATAATCAATACAGCTTGAGAATAAAAAATACTGTCTTTATTCACAGACAACTTAATTGTCTAAGTAGAAAAACCCAAAGGAATATGCAAAAAGAGCTAATAAAATAGATAAGTGAAATTAGCAAATCAATATTTTAAAATCAAGTGCACGTCTGTATGCTAGCAATGAACAATTGAAAATTGAAATCGATATATAGACCATTTTCAGATTATCACAACACTTGAAATAATTATGGATCAATCTAACATGTGCATAATCTGTATGTGGACACCACAAAAACACTTATGAGAGAAGCGCCAATTAAAGGAGACCTCAATGAACATGGTAGTGTGCTCTTTTTCATGAATTGGGCAGCTCAATAATGTGATAATGTCAATTCTCCAATAATTAATGCATAGATTTTAAAATATAGTTTGAATAAAAATCACACTGGATTTTCAAATAAGAATTGGCAAACTATTTTCATAATTTTAACAGCAACTCAAACAGAATAACCCAAGCCATTTTTAAAAAGGGAGAACAAAATTGGTGGGTTCCCACCACCTGCTTCCAAGGCTTATTACAAAGCTGAGGTAGACATGTCAGTGTGCTATTAGCAAAAGGATGGACACATGAGTCAAAGAACAGAGAAAAGTCCAGAGATAGAGCCACTAAATGTTGCTGATTGATTTTCTACAAAGTTGTAAAGGTAATTCAGTTGAGGAAAAACAGTGTTTTCAACAAATGGTCCAGGGATCTTCCATAGGTAAAAATACTGAACTTTGGCCCATACATTGCAATGTAGACAAAAATTAACTCAAAATGCACTATTAACCTAAACATTAAAATGCATCAAATTTCTAGAAGTAAACATAGGAGAAACACTTGGTGACTTTAGTTCAGAAAAGATTTCTTAGGCATAACACCAAAAGCACTACTCTTAAATAAATAAATGAATAAAGTTAAATAAATGTGATGGCAAAAATAAAATAATATTTAAAACTAAAAATGGAAAAAAACTGGATTTTGAAAGACAGTTATAAAAATGAAAAGTACTAAACTAAGAAAATAACAAAACATATATTAACTAATTAGCATTCAGAATACATAACAAACAAAATTCAATGGTGAATAAGCAGGAACAATAAAAAAAAACTGGCTGAAAAATTTGAAGACTCACTTCACCAAATAGGATATTTAAATAGCAAATAACATAAAAAGATGCTCAACAACTCTAATCATTAGAGAAATCAAATTAGACCACAATGAGATACCCCTGCATATCTGTTAGAATAAACAGCAATGAAAAAGACTGGCCAAATAAAGTGCTGGCAAAACTGCTGAGGAGATGGACTCTTACCCTTGGCTGGTAGGAATGCAAATGGTATGGCCATTTTGGAAAAAGAAGTTTGTAGTGGATGTCTTTGTAATCCTCCCGCCCCCAACTATAAACACATAAAGTGACATTGCTACCATTGTAACGTATTTACCCACTCTCAATCTTTATTTTACTAGAAATCTTTTAATGGTAAGCATATTGCTGATAATGACCAAGAAGAACTTAAAATATTAAAAATTGAACTTTTCAAATTCTGAGGATTAATGATAATGTCCATGTTGGCACATTTTTTAAAAAAACTTTGGTGCACTTTCTCATTCTTTTAAAAATCAAAATCTACATTAATCCTAGGACTACAGTCTCTTTAGTTCATCTTCACATGATAAATTCCAGGAAAACTTAAAAACATTTACAAAGAGCATGATTGCAGTTCTTGCATGCTTTTCAGCAGACCTAAATTCAGGATATAAATTATTTCCTTGAAAAATTTAGTTGGCTCAACATATTTTTTTAAAGAGGAAATTCCAAGGCTTTGAAAAGCACATCTGTGTTACAGAGAAAACACTGTCTAAGCAGAACATGTCTTTCTGACTATGTAAAATATCAAAATTTCAATTTCATGTTTTGAGATTATCTGTCTCTAAAAACTTTTTCCTTCAGTCAGAATGGTTCAAAAATGTTGACAGGCAAATCACTATCATGTCAGAGGCTTAGCCAAATAACTATAAAAACCAAGTGCTATATCAAATTATTTTCTTAGGACAAATAGGCCTTTTCAAATTAAGATCTGCCATTCCCAAGTAGTGAGGATTCGAGTTGAAGATGACTGTGCCTTTCCAAAGCATTTAGAATTAAATGAAAGACAAATCAGGCAACTGGGAATTGAAATATTCATTACTACAGAAGTTGTCAGAAAACATGACTTAGTTGTGTGGCAACAATGATTTTACATATACCATGACAAAGCCACAGCATTTAGTGTCAAAAATTGTTGGAATTAAGGCTTCAAAACAAACATCTGAACTCTAGTGATTCTGGCCATATCATATATCCTTGTTTGAACCTCAATTTCATTATCTGTAAAAAGAAATAAATATAATACCAACCCTATAAATACTCCTGTAGTTTTTTTTTATTTATTAGCCTTCAGAGGAGGATATGTTTTTATTGATTTTTTTTTTTTAGAGAGAGAGGAAGAAAGAGATAGAAACATTGTTGTGGGAGAGAAATGTCAATCAATTTCCTCCCAAACACAACCTGACTGGGAATCAAATCTGCAACCTAAGTATGTGCCCTGATTGGGGATTGAACCTGAAAACTTTTTGGTGTATGGGACAATGCCACCAAGCCAGGGCTCTTGTAATTGTTTGATGGACTATTAACGTGTAGCACATTCCATGTATTTTTATGTAGTGTAGACATTTTATTAATTATTAGAATAGCAATAACACACCATACTATCCCTGAGATGATGTGAGTCTTAGTAACTTTAGAGTCTGAGAGCTGCTGGCTCTAGGGCACTTTATGCACCAGGAACTCTCTCAGTGTATACTTCTGTGACAAATGTATAGTTCCAGATTTTGTACCTTGAATACATTTATGTGTATTTGCTGATTTTTCTTCTGTGTTTTAGTCAGCCATGCATTTGAGTATCTTCAACTCATATCAGTTTATCATATTGTATAAAGAGAATTCATCTGGGATACCTTCAGTTTTTTCAAAATCTGACCAAATGCATTTGCTCAGTTAGAAAATATTTCATTGTCATGAATACTTTGTCTACATCACCCAGTTTATCTTCTACTAAAGGCCTGGTGTGAGCGGGGTGGGGGAGAGAGGGGGTGTTGTCCCATAGCCCAGTTTTCACCCTCTCCAATCTGGGACCCCTCGGAGGATGTCTGACTACCCATTTAGTCAGACAGGCAGTCAGACATCCCTCTCACAATCCAGGACTGCTGGTTCCCAACTGCTTGTTTGCCTGCCTTCCAGATTTCCCCGAACTGCTTCTGCCTGCCTGCCTGATCACCCCCTAACCACTCCCCTGCCAGCCTGATTGATGCCTAACTGCTCCCCTGCCAGTCTATTTTCCCCTAACTGCCTTCCCCTGTGGGCCTGGTCACTTCTAACTGCCCTCCCCTGCAGGCCTGGTCCCCAACCAACTGCTCTTCCCTGTAGGCCTGGTCACTCCCAACTTCCTTCCTCTGCCAGCCTGATCACCCTTAACTGCCCTCCCCTGGAGGCTTGATCACCCCCAACTGTCCTCCCTTGCAGGCCTGGTTCCTCCCAACTGCCCTCCCCTGCTGGCCTGATCGCCCACAACTGCCTTCCCTTGCAGGCCTGGTCACTCCCAACTGCCCTCCCCTGCTGGCCATCTTGTGGTGGCCATCTTGTGTCCACATGGGGGGAGGATCTTTGACCACATGGGGGCAGCCATCTTGTGTGTTGGAGTGATGGTCAATCTGCATATTACTCTTTTATTAGATAGGATAGAGGCCTGGTGCATGGGTGGGACCCAGCTGGTTTGCCCTGAAGGGTGTCCCAGATCAGGGTGAGGGTTTCCTTGGGGTGTGGGGTGGCCTGGGCAAGGGGCCTGAGGTGGTTTGCAGGCCAGCCATGCTCCCTGGCAACCCAAGCGGAGGTCCTGGTATCTGGGATTTATTTATCTTCTACAATTGAAACTTTGTAGCCTGGAACAGAGCCAAGCCTCCTGCTTGCTCTGTGGCAGCAGCCATTTCTGTTGGGATTTATTTATCTTCTATAATTGAAATTTTGTTGCCTTGAGCAGAGGCCAAGACAGGCCAGAAGCTTGGCTTTCTCCTTCACTGGGGTAACCCTAGCCTCCTGCACTCTCCAGCTCTGTGACTGCCATTTTTGTTGGTATTTATTTATATTCTATAATTGAAACTTTGTAGCCCTTGAGTGGAGGCCTGGGCCCATCAAGGTATGTGGAAAGCTTGGCTTCCTTCATTGCCTGGGAAACCCAAGCCTCCCTCTTGCTTGCTCTATGGCTGCAGCCATCTTGGTTTGGGTTAATTTGCATAATTGCTCCTGATTGGCTGGTGGGCATGGCTGGTGTGTAGTAGAGTGATGGTTAATTTGCATACTACTCTTTTATTATATAGGATTCTGTTTATTTTGAGCTTCATTTTACTAGGTGGTTAGTTAAATTCTGATTTTAGGAACCATTGCAGCCAACCCCACCCCCTTTCCCTTCCAAAGATACAGAATGTTCTGTAGACTGGTGTGTATGGAAAAGGCCTGTATGCACTCTTGTACATGTGTTGAGTTGAAGAAATAACAGGACAGCTACGTGGAAAGCTGTAACATTCAATTTTAGATTTGCATGTGAATTTGAAGATAGATGTTATAAATTAAGGTATGGTTTTGAGTATCTTCAATGCACACTTATTATTTCTCTGTTTTTAAAGGAATCACTTCCCAAGGCTTATCTACTCTGATAGCTGTGTTGTTTGGGCATACTTATTCTCTACTTCCCTCTTTCTTCATAAATGCACCTAGATTTTTGTTCCAGGATTTTCCCACCCCTCAAAATCAGTGTGTTTCAGACTCCCCTACAGGTGTGAGCTCCTCAGTGCAATCCTGCTCTGCCCTCAGCCTCAGTCAAACACATTATTTTAGGGATTTAGGCAATTACTCCTATTTGTTGAGGAAAACTGGGCAGCGGGCTTGGATGCCAGCAAGAAGATTGGAAGTCAGCCTGATCAAAGCCTGGAAAATGCAGAATAGGGCTCTGGTACAACTGCGTTGGAAGCCTGAACTTCTTCAGACTTTACATGTCCATTACTTTCCTTTACAGCTTCAGCCAATTGGATTTGTAGCCCACAGATTACATTTTTGTTGCATTGATACATTTGCTACTATAACTGATTCATGAAGTGGAATTTAAAGATTGCACAAGATATTCAAATCATGCAGTAACATCATATATTTATAACTATATGCAAGAAAGCCCTGGCAATTTTATCTGAGACCAACACACTATTAGGGACCTCGAAAATCATATAGTTCAACCTCTCATTTCATGAATGAGAAACTGAAGTCATCAAAAATAATTGAAATTGTCCAATTTAATAGACTTGGATAATGACATAGGATTAAAAACTAGTTCTCTACATTGCAGAAATCACTTCTCCCAGCTCAAGCATTTTTCATTATGTTTTCCATGAACTGTGAAAGCCCAGTGCAGGTAACAAAGCTAAGCCAGCTAAGAGAGCTTGCAAAGGTGAGGGCAGAGTGGGCCATCCTCTATCAAATCCAGAGCAGAAGTTCAGGAACAAACCATGAAGGGGAATCACAATAGTAATCCTAGTGCTCAATGGTGATAAGGTGCTCACTCAAGGTAGGAGATTAGCATTGAAGATGGGGACTGGAGGCCTCATGGTTTCAGTAGGCGGGGAAAGAACTCACAGAACAGCATCCCTGCATCTGCAGCTTTTCCCTTGGTCCCAAGGTTCCTGTGGGCTAATTTTAAGTTCTGAAAATATCTGTGATTCTTGTTACTAATATGAATATGAATAAGAATTTCTAGGAAGTGAAGGTAACTCACCAATCAAGGTTTATCAAGGCCCAAGGCCAAGATACCAGGGTTGATATGGGAAAATGATTTGAAACAGTGCTTGACATTCATGAAATCAACTAGTAATGTCAATTGCTACTTGAGGTAAACATTTCTTTTCTAGGGTAAATGTTATAGCCTTTGTGTTTTATGATTGCACGTCATTCAAGCACTTGTCTAAAGGACAGAGATACATCTTAGAAATATCTTCCATTCCTAAAACATATTTGTGTTTAACTATAAAACCATTTAACCCACTAGCTTATTGTAATTGTCAAAACAAAGAACACAGAAAACATTTCTTTCATTATAAGAATAAAACAAAACCAAGTTCCTTTCTTTGTTTTAGCACCCTTTTGAATACTAATGCATAAAAGCCTAGATTAAATTAATCTCAGTTGTCAAAGTCACACTTAGCAAATGAATCATAAAATAGTTTCCTCTTCATATGACAAATTGTCCTTGACAGCAAATTAAAATCTTAATAAGGGTTTCTGGAACACACATGCATATATACATGCATAATCTGTTGTCAGTGTCCCCCCCCCCCCCCCCCCCCCCCCCCAGCCTCCCACATCCCCCGTGGTTCAGGTTCATGGTTCGGGCTCTGGAGGAGACCGAAAGCAAATGAAAGAGACTAGAAAATTTGGAAATATAGGGGGCCAGGTGGGAACCCAACTCAAGGGGAAGGATTCTACCCCCTACCTCACTCTGGCCTTGCTATCCCTTATATTAAGACTATGTGATACACCCATAGCCTTTAGGCAGGCAATTTCAATAGTAGCCAATCAGCAAGGATTTACATAAGACTAAAAGGTGGAAGTTGCTTTAGCTCTCTTTGTCTCAACTCCACAGTGGCTGGTTGGCTCTAACCTTTCAGAGCCTTCAAGGTTAACCAGCCTTCTGGTTTCCTTGTCCACACCTCTCTGCTAGTAAGGACAATGGGCAGCTTCTAACAATCTCCTTTATTGGAGCTCATTGTCACAATGCAAATTATTTTGCTTTGTATTTCAGAAATTGTGAATTTTAAAGAACATCTTCCAGATCATTTTATTTCAAATTATCTATACACTTGAATACTTTTACTTACCTATAAAATAATTGCTTTTGAAATCTTTTTGTTTTTAATTTTTTATTTCTTAGTTTGTTTTGGACATCTTTCTAGGGTTGTTAGATAATGATTTTTTTTCTTTTTATTAATTTTTTTATACATATCTCCCCATTGCCCCCGCTCCCTCCCAGGCATACCCCAACCCCCCAGTGTCTATGTTCATTGGTTATGCTTATATGCATGCATACAAGCCCTTTGATTGATCTCTTATCTAGCTCGCCTAACTTTAATCTTCCTACTGTAATTTCACAGTCTGTTTGAAGCTTTACTGTCTCTGTATCTATCCTTTTGTTCATCAGTTTATAATGTTCTTTATTATCCACAAATGAGTGAGATCATGTGATGCTTCTCCTTCATTGACTGTCTTATTTCACTAAGCATAAGGCTTTCCAGTTCCAACCAGGTTGCTGCAAATGATAAGAATTCCTTCTTTTTAATGGCAGCATAGAATTCCATTGTGTAGATGTACCACAGTTTTCTGATCCACTCATCTGCTGACGGGCACCTAGGCTGTTTCCAAATTGTAGCTATTGTAAATTGTGCTGCTATGAACATAGGGGTGCATAAATCCTTTCTGATTGGTGTTTGTAATTTCTTAGGATAAATTCCTAAGAGTGGGATTACAGAGTCAAATGGGAGATCCATTTTTAGTTTTTTGAGGAAACTCCATACTGTTCTCCACAGTGGCTGCACCAGTCTGCATTCCCACCAACAGTGCACAAGGGTTCCTTTTTCTTCGCATCCTTGCCAACACTTGTCGTTTGTTGATTTGTTGATGATTGCCATTCTGACCGGTGTAAGATGGTATCGCATTGTCGTTTTGATTTGCATCTCTCGGATGATTAATGACTTTGAACATGTTTTCATGTGTCTCTTGGCCTTCCTTCTGTCATCTTTCAAAAAGGTTCTATTTCGGTCCGTTGCCCATTTTTTTATTGGATCGTTTATCTTCCTTTTATTAAGTTGTATAAGTTGGCTGTAGAGTTATTTATAGTAGCGATGTCATTTTTTATTTCTTCTTGATTCTTTATAATTTTCTCTTGGTTCTTACTCATATTGTCAAATTTGACCTCCATTCTTTTCAGCCACCTTATGACCATTTCTCTGAACTCTTTCTCTACCAGGTTGTTTGCTTCTAGTTCCTTTACTTCCTTTTCTGGCGATACCTGCTTTTCTTTGATATGCGGGCTGTTTCTTCATCTGCCCATGGTCTTTCTTCTCCGGGTGTCTGGTTATGTAGTTCTATCTCCTTTCTGTGTGGTGGGTGGAGGTCCTCTGAAATCGAGTGTTTGCACTGATTGGGGAGCAGTGTTCTGGGTCCTGCTGTTCGGTGGGTGTCACAGCTGTAGCTTTTCAGTGTTCCGTAAACATACACTTTCCCCTCCAACATGGCATGATCTCTGCATTTGCGCTGGTAGCTCCGGGAGAAAAATTCCATGACAGTGGGGCTGCCCGGTCAGGGGAGGCCTGTCCAACAGTCCCTCATCTTCTCCTGGAGGATAACTGTCCTTTAGCTTGCGAACAAACGCTCCTAGTGTTACCCTCAGCTGTTCTATCTATCTGCTCACCAATAAGGTGCTGGAAACTTCTGTCTATTTCCCTGCCATTTTTTTTTTCTCCTCTGATTGAAGTTTTAGATGGAGTTTTTTTTTTTAATTAGATCTTTATTATTCAGATTATTACATTTCTCTCTCCTTTTTCCCCTCCATAGTTCCCCTTGACCCAGCTCCCACCCTTCCCTCTGCCCTCACCTCCCTCCCATTGACCTCATCTATAGGTGTATAAATTTTGTCCGGTCTCTCCCTGTACAACCCTCACCTCTTGCCCCCTGAGAATTATCAGTCCACTCCCTGTCTGTGCTCCTGATTCTATTATATTCACCAGTTTATTCTGTTGATCAAATTTTCAATTCACTTAATTTTTATTCACTTGTTGATAGATAAGTATTTGTGTTCATAATTTTTTAATCTTTTACCTTTTCCTTCTTCCTCTTCTAAAAGAATACCTTTCAACATTTCATATAATACTGGTTTGGTGTTGATGAACTCCTTTAGCTTTTTCTTATCTGTGAAGCTCTTTATTGGCCCTTCAATTCTGAATGATAGCTTTGCTGTATAGAGTATTCTTGGTTGTAGGTTCTTGCTATTCATCACGTTGAATATTTCTTGCTACTCCCATCTGGCCTGCATCGTTTCTGTTGAGAAATCAGCTGACAGTCATATGGGTGCTCCCTTGTAAGTAATGAACTGTTTTTCTCTTGCTGATTTCAATATTCTCTTTGTCTTTTGCTCTTGGCATTTTAATTATGATGTGTCTTGGTGTAGTCCTCTTTGGATTCCTTTTATATGGGGTTCTGTGTGCTTCCTGGACTTGTAAGTCTATTTCTTTTACCAGATGTGGGAAGTTTTCAGTCATTATTTCTTTAAATAGGTTTTCAGTATCTTGCTCTCTCTCTCTTCCTCTTGCACCCCCACAATTCTGATGTTGGTACGCTTGAAGCTGTCCCAGAGGCTCCTTACATTATCTTCACATTTTTGGATTCTTTTCTTTTCTTGCTTTTCCAGTTGAGTGTTTTCTGATTCTTTATATCTCAAATTTTGACTTGTTTCTTGCCTTCCTCTAGTCTGCTGTTAGGTCTCTGTATAATATTTTTTATTTTAGTCAGTGTATGTTCAATTTCTAGTTGGTCCTTTTCCATCTCTAGTTGGTTCTTTCTCATCTCCAGTTTGGTTCTTTTTCATCTCCTCTTGGGTCTCACTAACTTTATCCAACTTTTCTAGGATATTCTTGAAAAACCTTATAAGCGTGGTTTTGAACTCTATATCCACTTGTTTGTTTTCCTCCATTTCTTTTTTTTGTGATCCCTTCCCTTGTCTCGGCATTTTCACTATGCTGGGAGAACTTCTGTGTTGGATTCAGCCTTATGACACCAGACTTGCAAAACTGCAGAAGCCTCTGTGTTGAGCTTGGGATGGGTGGAATCTCAGGGCTTAAGGGACCTCCTTGCCTTCCAGTCGGCCTCGCCCTCCCTGGCCCCCGAATCTCACGTGACTGGGTAATTGCTGGAGCGGTTCCTGTGCGTGTGTACCCTCTTGCAGTGCCTCTAGACTGCTGCCTTTCTGGCTGTCCTAAGTTCTGGGACCATATGAATCTGGGTACCCAGGGTTTCGCCCGAAACCGGGGTTTAGTGGAGTTACAAGTGACACAGTTGGAAGGGCCTGTCTCCTGCCCACTCATGAAAGCCAGCGGCACAATCAGCAGTCGGTCCTCTGCGCCCAGTGCCATGCACGCCAGCAGACTTCTGTACTTTTGTGACTCCCCTAAATTTCCGTGCACTTCTCCCTTTTCACAGTCCAAACTCCTCTGGTATGAGTTTCGGCTGGATCTGGGGTTTAGTGTCGTAAGATAAGGGGTTCAACGCCCTTGGGAGTCTCCGTTTCCCTCTTGCCAGAGAAAACTAGCCAGGTACTCCGGCACCCGCTCTCTCAGCAAGTGCCTCTTCGTACCTCAGCCTTTTGCAGTTCCTCTGGGTCTCTATGAGCTCCTCTTTCCCCTTCTAGTTGTAGAATTTCCACTCAGCCAGCTTTCCTGTGGTTCTGGTTAATATCCATTCTGTCTTTTAGTTGTGGTTTTGAAATTGTTGTGTGAGGCAGCAGTGTAGGTGTTCACCTATGCCACCATCTTGGATTCTCCATTAGAGGAGTTTTTGACATTTTAACTATTTCCATATGTTAGCCTTGATGATGTTTGGCTCACACTAAATCAGTCTGGGTATACATAATAATCTCTAAAAAATAAATTTATGACTAAAGTCTTATATGAAATTAACTTTTTTGTTTGAAACCCTGAAACATTATGGCCTTTGCTGAGAGGTGGTAAAATATAGTAGGATTGGAGGTCAGGGGCTCTGTCCCTTAGTGTCTGTGTAACCCTGAGGAAGTAAGTTA
Source organism: Lasiurus cinereus (assembly GCA_011751065.1). Taxonomy (NCBI): domain Eukaryota; kingdom Metazoa; phylum Chordata; class Mammalia; order Chiroptera; family Vespertilionidae; genus Lasiurus; species Lasiurus cinereus. The sequence goes on along the minus strand of JAAGEH010002534.1, from coordinate 20,088,357 downwards.
AACTCTACGTTGATCTGTATTTTTATATGTAAAATTGAGATAAGAGTATTGATTATCTTATTTACTTCTCATGGAGATTAGAGGAGTTAATATACATGTCATCAGAAGAGTGACTCAACTAGATGCTCAAGGAGTATTTGCTGTTATTTTAAAACTTCCTTGGATAAGGATTATGCTGCTCTGGGAGTACATGGAAATGTTGTTAAAGCCAACTGTTATATTTGGTAAACAATATAATCTAATTTTAAAATATAGATGAGTATCTAGTTTAAAATATAGATGAGTATTCGTAGTCCCCCCAAATATAGCAGTGTTTGAGTCATTGGTGTTTTCTTGCCCCCATGATGCAAATTTGATCCCCATGAACAAATACTTCTCTTCATAACTGCCATTATTGTACCTTGATGAATTTTCATGTCTTTATCATAGAGTTCTATCTTTCCAACTTCACTCATCAGCAGTATTTCCTGGGGTACTGGCTAAACATAGCAATTCCTAAATCTCTCATCTGAAGGTCTAGAATGTGGAACCTCAATCTATTTTTAATAAGCACCTCAGATATTTTTAATGACTAGCTCAGTTGAATAAATATTGGTCTAAATATTTACATAATAGTTGATTTATATGCCTCAAAGAGAGTTGTAAACAAGCATATTTTCCATATATATTGGAAATCATGTTAGAAAATTTAATCTCTGAAGTTATTGAGAACTTTCTGTCTTTTGTGATATAATGATGTGGTTTAGGTTGATTCTCATTTGTTGGCAAATGAGAATCAACAAAGCATTCTTTTACATAGTGTGAGTGTGGTTGGCAGAATAATACCTACCTCCCCACCAGATATCCACATCCAAATCCACAGAAACTGCTACTAGATTATGTCAGATGGCAAAAGAGAATTAAGATTGCCCATGAAAGTGAGATTGCTATTTAATTTACCTTAAAATAAGGACATCCTCCTGGATTACCTGGGTGGGCTCAATCCTATATAATAAAGAGGTCATATGCAGATTGACCATGACTCTGCCACAAAGATGGCTGTGCCCACAGTAGAGGTGGGGTTTCCATAACACAAGATTACTGCACCCACAGCGAAGGCCGAGTTTCAGTAATGAGCCTTAATGAGTAATAAGAAGGGACATGAGGTTGCACCTCCCCCTCGCTACCATGGGACTTGACAGAGGATCTTAGGCCACACACCCCCACCCAGCAGGGCTTGACAGGGTACCTCAGGCCACATCCCCATCCCTAGCACCAGGCCAGGGGAACTCAAGCTGTGGGTCCCCGCCCTACTCCCCCACCCCCCAGCAGCGCTTGACAGGAGACCTCAGGTCATGTCTCCTGCCCTGGTTCCAGGCTGGAGGACCTCAGCCTGCACCCCCTTTCCAATGGAGATTGAAAGAGGACCACAGGCTGCACCACCCACTTGGCAGAGTTTGATGGGAGACCCTGGCACTGGGCCAGGGTACCTGAGGCTGTGCCCCCTGCCTGACAGAGCTTGACAAGGGTGGGACCAGCCCGGTCTAGATCTAGCCCAAAGAGTGTGTGTATGGGGTGGCCTGATCTGGGTCTCATGCGATTTTGAGGTGCACGTGTGTGGTCAGGGACTTGACTCTGGGTCCCGTGATGCACCCCAGACTCTGACAGGAGGAAGATTTTCATACACATTTTACAAATTTTCTTTCATCTCTGACACTTCTATTATAGAGAAAGGGTAAACAGCAATATTAAAATATTTCTTCTAATTAATCCCCTTTTAATGTGCATGAACTTTGTGCACCTGGCCACTAGTATAATTATAAGTGTCTTTTGAAATAGAAGAAAGAGACAAAGAGCAGAGCAGAATCAGAGACAAATTTGAAGATGATTGGCTGCTGGCTTTGAAGATGGAGGAAGGAACGAAGAACCAAGGAATGCAGGCAGCCACTAAAAGCTCAACAAGACAGAGATACAGATTTTTTCAAAAGTCTTTGAGGGAAACATAGCCCTGCTAACCTGATTTTAGCTCAGAGAGACCAGTTTTGGACTTTTATCCTGCCAAACTGTAAGATAATAAATTTGGAGAAAATTACTTGACCTTCTGTTTGGTGATGAATTTCTACAGCTAACTCCAAATGCATGACCCATTAAAGAAAAACGATTGGTCTCTCTATCTTCCTCTCTCTCTCTCTCTCTTTCTCTCTCTCTCTC
>JAAGEH010002534.1:20054845-20086067 GCA_011751065.1 Lasiurus cinereus | reverse complement strand
CACACACACACACACACACACACACACACACACACACACACACAATATGAGAGATAAACCTTGGTATTTTAAGCCTTTCAGATGGAAAGTTGTTTGTTACCAAAGTAAAAGAATAACCTCATCTCTTTTGACTTGTAAGAGCTAGAAGAACCCACCCTGTGGCATGTAGTGTAATCACTTAGGAGCATATATGGGACCAAACCTCCTTCTCTCACCTCAATTAGTAGACCCTGACCTTTGAAATACTAGTAGGAGAAGTAGACCCTACCATTAAGATGTCATGGGGGGATGTTACTTCAGCTGACAATATTTTATTTGGAGATGAAATGCAAGAATGAACTCTCACCATGGAGCACTCAGTTACTTTTAGCTGTTACTCCATTATTATACCCACTAGTGGCCCAGTGCATGAAATTAGTGCATGGGGGGGGGTGTTCCTCAGCCCTACCCATACCCTCTCCAATATGGGACTCCTCAGAAAATGTCTAACTGTCAGGTTAGTCCCACAGAGATTGGGCCTGCCTGCCTGTCTGATCACCCCTAACCACTCTGCCTGCTGGCCTGATTGTCCCCAACTTCCCCTCCTTGCTGATCTGCTCACCCCCTGCTTCCCCGCTGCAAGCCTGTTTGCCCCCAACTGCCCCTTCACTGCTGGCCTGCTCACCTCCAACTACTCCCCCCGCTACTCTGATCGCCCTTAACTACCCCCCCCCCTGCCGCTGTCAGCCTGATCACTCCCAACTGCCTTCCCCTGCTGGCCTGATCACCCCCAACTGAACCTCCCCTGCCAGCCTGATCACTCCTAACTGCCTCTGCTCTAGCTCTGCCTCCATGGCTTTGTCCAGAAGGACATTTGGAAGGTCTCTTGGAAGGTCTCCCAGTTTAATTAGCATATTACCCTTTTATTAGTATAGATATGTTGGAAGGAGGATATAAGACAAATGAATAACAAAAGCAACAAATTAAAAAAAAACCTTTAATTTGAACTTTACACAGCACATTCTGGGGGAAATACTGTTCTTAACCTTATAGTTATACTAGGGCCCAGTGCATGAAAATGTGCACAGGTAGGGTCTCTAGGCCTAAATTGTGATCAGGGCCATCTTCCAACAGCTCATCAGTTCCCAGTCCTGCCCCACTGCCTCCACCCACCCTGGTTCTTTGTGGTTCCCCATTGGCCAACCAGCAATCAGAGCCTGGAGGCTGCAGGGAAGTCAATGCACCTCATAGTGACTGGTCGATTGGTTGTTCCTGTTGTTATACCATGCAATCACTGGCCTTTTACTATGTAGGATAGAACTTTAATGTGCATCCACAGCACCTGGGAATCTTGTTAAATGTAGTTTCTGATGTAGTAGATCTCAGGTAAAGAGTAAGATTCCACATTCACAAGCATTCCATGTGATGCTTAGCCATGGACCACACTTTGACAACCAAGGTGTAGGATACACACATGTAAATAGAATATTTTTATTTTGTTTGAAGGTATAATTAAAATTTTAGAAAATAAAACTGTATCTAGGCAGGTAATTATGGTACTTGTAGTTTCTCCAAATATGATGAAATAGCCAGTTAAATTAAAATCCTGTTTGCTACCAATTTTCTTTGAATTATCAACATTGACTTAATATCATCTTATCGAATAAAAGATAATATGCAAATTGGCCATACCTCCCCTACACCCACAAGCCACACCCACCAGCCAATCAGGAGGAGTATGCAAATTAACCCCAACCACAGAGAGAGCAGGAGGGAGGCTTGGGTTGCCTCAGTGATGGAGAAAGCCAAGCTTTCCACACACACTGACCGGCCCAGGCCTCTGCTTAAGGCTACAAAGTTTCAATTATAGAAGATAAATAAATTCCAACAGAGCCAAAACTGGTTTGGCTCAGTGGATAGAGCATCAGCCTGCAGACTGAAAGGTCCCAGTTTGATTCTGGTCAAGGGCACATCCCTAGTAGGGGGCGTGCAGGAGGTGGCTGGTCGATGTCACTCTCTCATCGATGTTTCTAACTCTCTATTTCTCTCTCTTCCTCTCTGTAAAAAATCAATAAAATATATTTAAAAAAAATTCCAACAGAAATGGCTGCTGCCACAAAGTGAGCAGAAGACTTGGTTTTGCTCCAGGCTACAAAGTTTCAATTGTAGAAGATAAATAAATCCCAGATACCAGGGCATCTGCTTGGGTTGCCGTGGGATGTGGCCGGCCTGAAAACCATCACAGGCCCCTCACTCAGGCGACCCCACACTCCACGGGAACCTGTACCCTGATATGGGATACCCTTCAGGGAAAACCAGCTGGCCCCCACCAGTGCAGCAGGCCTCTATCCTATCTAATAAAAGAGTAATATGCAAATTGACCATCACTCCAACACACAAATTGACTGCCCCCATGTGGTCAAAAGATCCTGCCCCCATGTGGACACATGTTGGCCACCACAAAATAGCCAGCAGGGGAGGGCAGTTGGCAGGGACCAGGCCTTCAAAGGATGGCAGTTGGGGGTGATCAAGTCTGTAGGGGAGAGCGGTTAGGGGTGACCAGGCCAGCAGAGGAAGGAAGTTGGGGTTGACTGGGCCTGCAGGGAAGGGCATTTGGGAGGGACCCAGGCCTGCAGAGGAGGGCAGTTAGGAGTGACCAGACCCATAAAGGAAGGCAGTTAGAAGAAAACAGACTGGCAGGGGAGCAGTTAGACATCAATCAGGCTGGCAGGGGAATGGTTAGGGGGTGATCAGGCAGAAGCGTTTAGGAGCAATTAGGAAAGCAGGCAGGTGAGCAATTGGGAGCCAGCAGTCCTGGATTGTGAGAGGGATGTCTAACTGCCTGGTTAGGCCCAATCCCACCTGGATTGTTTGACATTCCTCCAGGGGTCCCAGATTGGAGAGGGTGCAGGCTGGGCTGAAGGACACCTCCCCCCCACCTCATGCACAAATTTCGTGGACTGGGCCTCTATTAATATATAATTTCCACCTGGCTCAGAATGAATTCCTAAATGAAAACTATTATTGCAGATAAAAACAAAAAGAGGAAAATAATAATGTCAAAATATAAATTAAGAAAAGCATAATCTTAAAATGAATCAGCTTAATTCTGTTTTATTTTGCTTTGTTGAATGGAAGAAGATATGATATTTTATATTTACCAAAAATTTAAAATAAGGATTTGTAATATTACAATTTATTTTTTAACCACTTTTCTTGGAGCATTAAATAAGATGCTCAATGGAACAAGTGCATATTCAATTGTAATACTAATGTTCATGCCAGGTTAAAACTCAAACCCAAATGCCAAGACATTTAGAAAATAAAATTCTTAGATGTTATCTCAGCACTTTATATTTTTCCAAGGATAGAAAATTGTTATTGGTGCTTTGACCTTTCTCCCAGATCCCAAACTCAAATGATTGTTTAAAAAGCAGCATTCTTAGAGTCAAACTTCAAATTAAATTATTTTTTTAATGTTCCCTAGCAATTCTCTCTTTTATAGATATTTTTAGAATAACAAAGTTTGTGGACTACAAAATTTGTTGTTATCTTTATTTGTAGAGTGGAGAATAGAGGCAAAAATCCTGAGACATCCAAGGTCACACTGACAATTCAGGAAAGCTTAAAACAAAGATCAGGTACCCCTTCATGTACTTATTTTCCAGACGAGTCATATAAAACCATATGGAAAGACTAGAATCAGACATATTTGATGTTGAATTTAAGTTTATTTTCATCATATTCTAATTATACATATGTTACATTCTTTAAAATTGTCCTTCCTTCTCTTTTTAAAAAAAATTTTGTTGTTTAAAATATTAAATGTAGTATTATATATCTCTCCAGTTTTCCCCCATTGATCTCTCCCCAGCCACCTCCAACCTCCAGCACATGCTCCCACCCCTCTACTGTCTGTGTCCATGGGTTATGCTTATATGTATGGATACAAATCCTTTGGTTGGTCTCTTACTCCTCCCTCCCCAACCTCTTTGCCACCCACCTTCCCTCTAAAGTGTGACAGTCTGTTCCATGCTTCCCTGTCTCTGGATATCTTGTCCCTGGATTCTTAAGTGTTCTTTTTTTTTTTCTTTCCTTGCATTTCAGTTTGAGAAATTTCTATTTGTGTGTCCCAGCTCTCTGACACTTTTCTCAAGTGTATCCTGTTCACTGATGACCCCTTGGAAGGCATTCTATATGTCTGTTATTTTTATTTAATAAATATTTATTGTTCAGATTATTAGAATTGTTCCCCTTTTTCCCCCTGATAGCTTCCTTCCACCTGGCTCCAACCCTTCCCTCTGCCCTTACCTCCCCCCTCAATTATCCTCATCCATAGGTGTATTATTTTTGTCCAGTCTCTCCCTGCATACCCCTCACCCCTTTCCCCTTGAGAATTGTCAGTCCACTCCCTTTCTATGCCCCTGATTCTATTATATTTACCAGTTTATTCTGTTAATCAGATTCTTAATTCACTTGATTTTTAGATTCACTTGTTGATAGATATGCATTTGCTGTTCATAATTTTTATCTTTACATTTTTCTTCTTCTTCCTCTTCTTAAAGAGTACCTTTCAGCATTTCATATAATACTGGTTTGGTGCTGATGAACTTCTTTAGTTTTTTCTTATCTATGAAGCTCTTTATCTGACCTTCAATTCTGAATGATAGCTTTGCTGGTTAGAGTAATCTTGGTTGTAGGTTTTTGCTATTCATCATGTTGAATATTTCTTGCCACTCCCATCTGGCCTGAATCGTTTCTGTTGAGAAATCAGCTGACAATTGTAGGGGTGCTCCCTTGTAGGTAATGAACTGTTTTTCTCTTGCTGCTTTTAATATTCTCTCTTTGTCTTTTGCTCTTGGTATTTTAATTATGATATGTCTTGGTGTAGTCCTCTTTGAATTCCTTTTATTTGGGGTTCTGTGCACTTCCTTGTAAGTTTATTTCTTTTACCAAGTGTGGAAGTTTTCAGTCGTTATTTCTTCAAATAGGTTTTCAGTATCTTGCTCTCTTTCTTCTTCTGGCACCTTCATAATTCTGATGTTGGTACACTTGAGGCTGTCCCAGAGTCTCCTTATATTATATTCACATTTTTGGATTCTTTTTGCTTTTTGCTTTTCCAGTTGAGTGTTTTCTGCTTCTTTGTATTTAAAATCTTTGACTTGATTCTTGCATTTCTTTAGTCTGCTGTTCGGTTTCTGTATTATATTTTTTATTTCAGTCAATGTATGTTTAATTTCTAGTTAGTCCTTTTTCATCTCCTCTTGGGTCTTCCTAAATATATCCAGCTTTTCTAGGAAATTCTTGATACACCTTATGACATGGCTTTGAACTCTATATTCACTCATTTATTTTTCTCCATTTCTTTTGTTTGTGATCTGTTTCTTTGTCTCTGCATTTTTGCAGCTAACCCTGAGTTGGTAGAATAGCTTTGTGTATTAAGTGTCCTATATGGTCCAGTAGCTCTGACTCCCCAGTTACCAGAAGTGGACTCTCTTGGTGCACCCCTTTATGGACTGTGTGTACAGCCTTGTTGTAGTTAAGCCTTGATTATTGTTGGTATCACTGGGGGGAATTGACATCCAGGCCAATTGCCTGTGAAGATCAGCTGTGTTTACGCTGGGAGAACTTCTGTGCTGGAGTCAGCCTTATGATACAAGACTTGCAAAATTGCAACAGCCTCTGTGTTTAGCTTGGATGGGGTGGAGTCTCAGGGATGAGCAGACAGCCTTGGCTTCCCATCAGCCCTGCCCTATGAGGGCCCTGGGTCTCAGTGTTCCTCAGTAATCGCTGCAGCCATCTCTGCGCACTCGTACTCACGCGCCTCCAGACCTCTGCCTTTCCGGCTCCTCTGGGGAGCCATATGAGTATGAGTCCCCAGGGTCTCACTCATAACTGGGATTCAGGGCAGTCGGAAGTGGATTTCAGTGCAGTTGGGAGGTTCTGTCTCCCTCCGGCTAGAGAAAGCCAGTGGCACTATAAGCTGTCAGTCTTCTGTGTGTGCACTTGGTTCGCACGCCTCCAGACCTCTGTCTTTCTCGGCTCCCCTAAGTTTCTGTGCACTCCTCCCTTTTCACAATAATCCAAACTCCCCTCATATGAGTCTTGCTGGGAACTGGGGTTCAGTGCAATTGGGAGTTTCTGTCTCACTTCCACAAGAGAAAGCCAGCCAGGCCATCTGCCACCTGTCCTCAGCTTTGTGAAGCTCCTGTAAGTCTCCATGAGCCCCTCTCTTTCCTTCTAGTTGTAGAATTTCCACTCAGCCAGCTTTTCTGTGGTTCTGGATGATGTCCATTCTGATAGTTGTAGTTTTGAAATTATTGTGCGAGGCAGCAGTTTAGGTGTTCACCTATGCTGCCATCTTGGTCTCTCCTCCTATATGTCTGTTACTGTTCTTTATTTCTAGCACTTCTTTTTTGTTCTTAAAGCTTCTGTCCCTCTGCTTACATTATCCATGTGTTCTTGTATGCTCTCCACTTTTCCCATTAGAGCCCTTAACATAGTAATCATTGTTATTTTAAATTCCCTATCTAATCATTCCAATATCTGTGTCACATGTCTCTGATACTGATGTTGGCTTCTTCCCCTCACATTGTATTTTTTCTTGTCTTTTAGCATAATTTTTTGTTGAAACCAGGACACATATTGGGTAACGGGTACCAAAGTCAATAGGCTTTTATTTGGAGGATATATGATTACCTTGCTGAGGGCAGCTATAGCTAAATATGCCTGAGGGTTCAGATTTTCTAGTCCCTTACTTTCACCTCCCCTTTGACTTTGAGGTTCCCTAAACAGACCTCAGAGAGAATCTGTGTCTTTCTGCTCTTTCAGGGATAATTATGTTAAAGGAATCCTATGATTTTTTGGTAACACATGGGTGAGGGCAAGTGCTCTACAATCTTAAGACAAAATCTCAATGTCTTGAGAACCTGCATCTCTGGGCTGTGACCTTCATGAGTGTTTCTCTGGTGGTTTCTCTTAGAGTGTTCCCCTATCTCCCTCCTTTTCTTGGCTTTAGAGCTCCCCATCTATTTCCATGCAGTTCTAGTCTGACTATTATTGTTTTTGTTTTCTCCCCTTGAGTGAAATATAAATCTCACAGGGAGCTGGAGCAGAAGAAAGACCTTCCCCCAGCTGAGGTAAGGCTAGCAAAGTCTTTTCTCCTGAAGGGTAAGCCCTGTTAAAGAGAAAAATCTGTGTTCCCTTTGATTACTCTGCCCTCTCTTTGCCAGAGCCACAAGATGTTTTTTTACTGGGCTCTTTACCACAAGTGCCTTATGGGTTATATTGAGGTTTGGCCAGGAAAGTGTGGGTCCCTAACCATCAGGGCTTTGACTCCTAGGAGTTTCTTACTCTCTTACTATTCCACACTTATTTTCCAGCTATTCATAACATTTGTATTTCAAGTGTTACCCCTATGTCTGATAGTTGTAGAAGCTTCTGGTCTAGGTGAGCAGGTTGGCTGTGGCTCCTGATTTCAGGGTGCACCTGCAGCCTCAGTTCTCTAGTGCTGTGGTCAGCAAACTGGCTTGCAAGCCACATGTGGCTCTTTGGCCCCTTGAGTGTGGCTCTTCCACAAAATACCATGGCCTGGGCAAATCTATTTTGAAGAAGTGGCGTTACAAGAATAGTCATCCAGTGTCCTGTCAGGTGTTTCCTCAGTCATCTCAGGTGTATCCTGACCACTGATGTCTAAGTTTTAAAAATTTGACTTAATTTTAAAAGTTTAAGTTTAAAAACTTTGGCTCTCAAAAGAAATTTCAATCATTGTATTGTTGATATTTGGCTCTGTTGACTAATGAATTTGCCGACCACTGCTCTAGTGGGTCCAAGCAAAGTCATTTGTTTTCAGTCTAGTTTTCTTCTTGTTGCAAAAATGGAATTGATGGCTTCTAAGCACTTTTCCTGTCAAAACTGAAATCAGAAGTCAGGCATTAGTTTCTTCCATAATTTTTCTCTAAAACTTCTAATTTGCCCTGTAAACAACAACAACAACAACAGCAAACAGTTTTATATGGGACAGTGATCAAATAGTGAATGCCCATAGGAATGTTTCAGGACAATGGAGATAATCAACAGTATCTTATATGACTAGTCACTGAAACACCTTCTATGTTTATCCATGTATAGAAAAAAAAACTCGTGAAGGAAGGTGGAAACATTGCGCAGACCTCAAATATTTGAAGGGCTGCCTTGGAAAAGCACAATAAGGTTGATTTGTGTGATATTGATTAAAACACGTGTAAAAATATTGCTCAGAAATAATTAATTTCTTTCACAAGTTTATTTAGAATGCCAAGGGTCATGCACATGCATAATTTTCCTGTTCTGGCTAATACATCTGTCAGACTGTTCAATATTCTGAGCTACCCACCACTGTTAAAGTTTCTTTTTTGATGAACTTAGAGCTACTCAGTGCTAGGCAGACACATAGGCTCAGAGTAGAATCTCTGGATCCATTTTTTTCTGGATTGGAGAGGCAGAGTCACTAGGCTCTGGAGAAAGAATCCTGGGCACTAGATGACTGACTATTCAAGCTGTCCATTACCCTCCTAGTCTAAACCGTTCATTTGTTCTGCTTGCAGCACTTGGTCTTCTGTTTCTGGATCATTTCCTAGTTCTACTAAGGATTTAGGTTCCTTTCTTCTACTAAGTTTCCACTGTTCCTCTGCTCTTTCTTTCAAATAGTTATTAATGTCTCCTATCCAGTAATGTATGAAGTTTGTGAGTTTATACATTCTATCGTTTTAGTAGGACTTATAGAAGAAGCAGACTTAGACAAGTGTATATTTAACCTACTGCAGTTAACCAGAATTCCTACAATTTATTTGCTTAAAAATGTTATGAAGCTTATTTCTAAACTAGAGGCCCAGTGCACAAAATTCATGCACTGGAGGGTATACCTCAGCCCGGCCTGCACCCTCTCCAATCTGGGACCTCTCAGGGGATGTCTTACTATCTTACTACCAGTTTAGGCCTGACTGCTGTGGGCAGTTGGACATCCCTCTCACAATCTGGGACTGCTGGCTTCTAACAACTCACCTGCTTGTCTGCCTGATAGCTCCCTAATTGCTCCCCTGCTGGCCTGATTGACACCTAACTGCTTCCCTGCTAGTCTGATTGCCCCCAATTGCCTTCCCCTGCTGGCCATCTTGTGACCATGTGGGGGCGGCTATCTTATGTTGGCCATCTTGTCATGATGTGGGGTGGCCATCTTGTGATGACATGGGGGTGGCCATCTTGTGACTACACGGGGGAAGCCATCTTGTGATGTGAGGGCATAAGGATCAATTTGCATATTACCTCTTTATTTTATAGGATCATATGACAGCCATAATACATTATTAATAGAGCAGAACCTTATATTTTATGACTTTATCATTTATGCACAGTAATGGAAACTTAAGGAGATTATATATTAAAATGGTTGAGGCTAAAAAATGCCTAATTTGTGGAATTTGAGAATCTTTCTAATTTATAATTCATAAGATAACATCTAGAATTTCTCTTTGTGGCAAATACCTTCCTTGTTTTGGGATAAAATGATTTGGTGATACAATTGCATACATGCAGTGGAGTTTCTGTATGAATTCTTGTGGAATTGAGGTAGCTGATCATCTTGGTTAGTACAGGAGACTTGCACAATACATTTTCTTCATTTTGTCATGCTGTGCTTTTATTAGGAAGCTAGAGGCCCAGTTCAAGGATTTTTGCACATTGAAAGTAAATTAATTAGAAGGTGGCCAGCGGGGCAGGACTGGGCAAAAAAGGCTGGACACACCATAGAGCCAACCTTCTGAGCTTCCTCCCAGGCTGGCTACACTTTGGACAGTGCTGGGGCTCAAAGGATGTCTGTGGAGTGAATGGGGTTTCTCAGCCTGGCCTGTGGGGATTGGGCAAAAACCGGCTGTTTGACATCCCCCAAGGGGTCTTAGAGTACGAGGGGGCACATTGCAAAGTTGCTGTTGCTCAGCAGTTCTTGCATTGAGTGATTGCCCCCTGGTGGTCATTACAGATCATAGCTACTGGCTGGTTAGCTGGTTGGCCAGTCAGTTGGTCTCTTAGGCTTTTATATATATACACTAGAGGCCCGGTGCGTGAAATTCATGCATGGGGGGAGAGGAGGAGGTGTCCTTCAGCCCAGACTACTCCCTCTCCAATCTGGAATCCCTTGAGGGATGTCCAACTGCCCATTTAGGCCTGATCCAGGGCAGTTGGACATCCCTCTAACAATCCAGGATGCTGGCTCCAACTGCTCATATGCCTGCCTTCCTGTTTGCCCCTAACTGCCCTATTGGCCTGGTTACTCCTAACTGCCCTCCCCTGCAGGCCTGGGTTCCCCCCAACTGCCCTTCCCTGCAGGCCCTGTCACCCCTAACTTTCTCCCTCTGCCAGCCTGGTCACTCCTAATTGCCTTCCCCTGCAAACTTGATCACCTCCAACTGTCCTCCCTTGCAGGCCTGGTCCCTGCCAATTGCCCTCCCTCCCCTGCTGGCCATCTTTTGGTGACCATCTTGTATCCACATGAGGCCAGGATCTTTTGACCACATGAAGCAGTCATCTTGTGTGTTGGAGTGATGGTCAACCTGCATATTACTCTTTTATTAGATAGGATAGAGGCCTGGTACATGGGCGGGGGCCAGCTGGTTTGCCCTGAAGGGTATCCTGGATCAGGGTGGATGTTCCCTTAGGGTGTGGGGTAGCCTGGGCGAGGGGCCTATGGTGGGTTTCCATGCCGACCATGCTCCCTGGCAACCCAAGCAGAGGCCCTGGCATCTGGGATTTATTTATCTTCTACAATTAAAACTTTGTAGCCTGGAGCAGAGACAAGCCTTCTGCTAGCTCTGCTCTAGCAGCTATTGAAACTTTGTTGCCTTAAGTGGAGGCCTGTGTGTAGAAAGCTTGGCTTCCTCCATTGCCAGGGGCAACCCAAGCCTCCCTCCTGCTTCTCTGTGGCTGTAGCCATCTTGTTTGGGTTAATTTGCATACTTGCTCTGATTGGCTGGTGGACATGGCTTGGAGTGTAGCGTAGGTATGGTCAATTTGCATATCACTCTTTTATTAGATAGAATAGATGGAAATTGGTTGTATAAACAAGGCACTCCTCCTGTACAAGTAGAACATTTTAAATCTAACTAACTGGCGTTACACTAATGAAAAATTAGGCCCTTGTTCTCAGAAATTTTGGGGCCATGCAACTGTTAGAGGACATGTCTGCATTAATTCCACTCAATCCTTTTTCAAGGACATTCCAAGACTAGGAACTGGCTTGGCTGCTATCTTTAACTATAGTTCCTCTCTCACATTTCCTTTTAGTGATGTTGGAGAGAGCATAGAAAATTTGAGAATATGGCTAAGGGGAAGGGGAGTCAAGGATTCACTTAATTTGGGTTTATTGAGAGGTATTTATATAATTCACAGAGACTTATTAACAGTTCTGTTGTAGAAATGGCTTTAGGAGTGTGTTTTTTTTTTCCAAGGATCTAAAATTCATTTCTTTAAAATGTAATCATTTGGAAGAACAGGTCCTCTGTCTCCCAGGCTCTGTGGGAGGATAGACTCCTAACTTGGATAATCACCATCTTACAGACACAGCTGCTTAACAAACATTTGCATTGACCAACCTTTTGTGATTTTGCACTTCCCTGACTCTTCTGAGGCTCTGATCGCCTCTTTCTTGACTCTCTCATTCTCTTTTTTTAAAAGAATGTTTTAATTGATTTTAGAGTGAGGAAGAGAGAGGAAGAGAGAGATAGGGACATGCTTTGGCTGCCTCTTACATGCCCTCTATTGGGGATGGAGCCCAAAACCCATATATGTGCTCTGACTGGGAATCAGTTGGCAACCTCTTGGTACCTGGGACTATGTTCAACCAACTGAGCTACACCATTCTTGCTTTTAAATGCTCAGTTACCTCTGAAAATGAGTTCAGTTTATGCTGGACCTTCTTCCCTATTGCAATAGTACATTATTGATTAGAATTGTCAGTCTCCTTTAACTACTGCCTGCTTTATTTATCTGTGATAGTCCCAAACTCTCTAGTCAGGCATCTTGTCTTCACAAAATCTCAGACTGTATGCATCAGCTCAGGTTGCTACAGTAAACATTCATAGACCAGGTAGCTTAAACAATAAACCTAGTAGCCTAAAGTCGGAGTGCCAGCATAGTCAGGTTTCTGGTGGAGCCCTTCTCTAGTTTGCAGAGGGCCATCTTATCATATCTTCACATGTGTAATCATCTCTCTTTTGTTTCCCACTCACATCATGAGAGCTCCCTTGCATGACCTCATCACCTCCCCAACACTCTACCTCCTTAAACCATCTCACGGAGGATTTAGACTTCAACTTTTGTATTTTGGGGGGACTCAAGCATTTAGTCCATAGCATAAAGTATTAATCAAAACAAGTGTTCCAATAACACTGTGCAGGTACAGGAGGCATCTGATTGCACAGTTTGTATCTTAGTACAACATTTGGTTTGTTATTATGGATATCATAATTTCAGATTAAATTTTTTTCTTTTTATAATTTTCAAATGTTACATAGGATGGAAAATAACTTGTTGATTCAGAGTATTTACAATTAGTCACTGTACAAGAGTACTCAGAATGCTCTGAAATATTACAGGTCATAGGAGAAATAACCTTAACAAAGCTTTCCTTAAATTGGATAAGAATACTAAAAATTCACACAAAATTACCAGCCATGAGTTGTGAAGGTGACATGAAATTTTCAAAATGATCTAAAATAATTCAAATTCTGGCCAGTCTTGCTGGAGGAAAAAAATCCCCACAAACCCTTGAATTATCTTTTTGTCTTTTCATACAAAGTTATGTTACAAAATTATTGTCATATGAAGAGATGATCAAAGAGAATGTAGTAAACAATGCAGGGGAAAGCATTATAAAGATATGTTGGGCAGCTAATTAGTAAGTTCTTTCTATATGTGATGCTTGTGCCACTTATCGTCTTTTTAAAAACATAATTTATGGAGTTATTTATTTTCATTTCAGTCAAATTTCATACATATTTTTATAATTTTTTCTTTTTTTAAATTAACTTGAGAGAGACAGAGAGAGAGAGAGAGAGAGAGAGAGAGAGAGAGAGAGAGAGAGAAGAGACTATGGAACATCTTTTTACTTTCTTCTCAATTTTGTTGTAAACCTAAAACTGCTCTAAAAGAAAAACAAGTCTTTAACAAAAAAGGGCTCACATAGAGCCCACCCAGAGCATTTATTAATTTTTGAGAGAAAAAGAATGAGTATATGGAATATCTCATTACCTTCTCTCTCTCTCTCTCTGTCTCTCTCTTACTTACTTTCATTTATAAAGAGGAGAAAAAATCTAGAAGTGATTCAAAATCTCAGTAAGGATTGAACCACTTGAATATTGTCCACTCTCTTCACTTTCTTTTCTTCTCAGCCAAAAGCATCATTTATAAGAAGCAAAAGCAATCTTACCTTAATATTAGGGTGTGTGCAGAGAGAACTTGGTTTACAAAGAATTTGTTTTATTTCCTGCTTCCTGTAGATGGAGCTAAGTCCTCAAGTATATGTTTACACATTTTAGAATTCACTGGGAAGTTCTTTGAAAGACAATATTAAGTCTGCTGCTCAAGGCTCTTAATTTCTTTTTTTCTCTAAGTAGTACTTACAGTGTGCAAGATTTGGTGCTAAAGAAAAACACATTGTGAGACACTAGTTCTGTGTCTGTTTTTGAACTGCAATAGCCAACAATGCTGCTACTGATTTGTATTTTGTCTACGGTCATGTTTGAATTTTTTTTTAAATGTAACTGTTAAGCTGCCCATTATCCATTGTCCTTTCTCATGGGTGTTTCCTGTGTACTGGTCTTGTCCCTTGCTTTGTATAGTTGAATGATCACATATAACAATTCGTAATGAGCTCTCAGTATTTCTCTCAGTCTGTTAATAAACACTGTGTATCTGTGGACAGAGAGATGCCTTTTATTACTTCCCCATATGGTTTCTAAGGGATGTGAGAACACAATGTGATAAGCCAACAGGAAACTTAAAAAAAGAAAAAGAAAAAAATGTTTTAAAGAATCTGATTGTGTTTCTACCAAGTTGCTCATAGCACTGTATTTGTTTATTCCAAAATCAGGAAGAGATATTTTATACTTAAAAAAAAAAGAACAAGCTAAATAATATCTAAAGGATTCTAAATATCAATATCAATATAGACTATATTTTTATTAAGTGAATTTACCTATGTTTTAGATACTTTTGAATTTATCCAACAGCATTGAGTAGTTTCTTTTCTGAAATAAGAAAAATCCTTCAAAAAGTTTTTAAATTTTAAAAAGTCTTTCTTATTAGCTTCCAATTTTGAGCTGTATGTTAAGTCCTAGGCAAAACAAAAATGAGTCAATGATGTTAATTATAACCTGAAATATGATCTTGAACCAAGATATATAATTACTTTAAAATTCAGGAAATGAGAGCTGTTCCCAGCAAAGAAAATTTCATACTCCACATTTTTAAGCTGCATGTTAGAATCTTAGCATTCTTGTATACATTTTAATTCTCTAAAGCTGTGATATTTTCAATGATAAATATATCTTTTTTTCTGTATTCATATATGGATTAGCACATTGGGTTAATTTTATCAATATATGAGTTTTATATTTCAAATAATTCTCAAAATATTAAAATACTCAATTTTATGTATTGGCTAGCATTCAGATGTATCATACTATTGGTTTTTAGAATTTAAAGGATTAAGGAAAGAAACATCGATATTAAAAAGGTAAATTATGAAATTTATAGTTCTCATAACAACATCCAGGATTATTCTTTTAAAAGTGATATAGTTAAGTTTCCTCAAAGTTACATTTACTATTATACAAATAATCCCTTGTTTTTGATTTATTAAGGAGACATTAAAGGCATATTCATTTTTACACACTTTCCTTAAGACTCTTTAAATCAAATGGCTTTCTGGTCTGTGCCCTTTTCCGGGTCAGCTAACAATTTTATATTGAAACACAGAAGGAACTCCATTATAAAAACCTTTTGTAATTATCTAAATTCCAGTGGTTTAGGAAACTTTTGAGGCCTATAGGAATAAGCCAATTTCCATAATGGTGAGATACAATAAATGCTTGTCTGTTTACTCAGCTTGTGTGTGAGTATGTATATAATTTGTTAATTTTTTTAAAAAGTAAAAATAATGTTAACCTTGAGTTATAATGACATTTTCTATGTACAAAAGCAAATCACTAATGACTATAGTTTTATTTTCCTGTGAGAGCACTTACTCCACTGTCTTTAAGATGGAACTAATAAATCAGAACTATACTTAATGTGATGCAGAAATTTACATTGATTTATATACTATTAAATTTATAAAAAGATTAGCATCATATAAGCACACCAATTGACAGGTATTTGTAAAGATTATTGAAGGCATTGTTTTTGAATAGATATGGATAATGCATTTACTAAAATTGATACCAAGGTCTGGGTATGGGAGACATGAAGAGATTTGGTCACAGAGTACAAACTTCCAGTTAGATGAGTAAGTTGTTGGGATCTAATGTACTGCATGGTGATTATGGTTAGCAATAATCTACTATCCTATCTAACAAAAGAGTAATATGGAAATTAAACATCACTTTGCTACACCACCAGCCACGCCCACCAGCCATGCCCACCATCCAATCAGAAGAGAGTATGCAAATTAACCCAACCAACATGGCTGCGGCCATGGAGAGAGCAGGAGGAAGGTTTGGGTTTCCCAGGTGATGGAGGAAGCCAAATTTTCCACATACCCTAGCTGGCCTAGAGCTCCACTACAAGCTACAGAGTTTCAATTACAGAAGATAAATAAATCCCAACAAAAATGGTGGCAACCACAGAGCTGTAGAGAGCAGGAGGCTAGAGTTGCCCCCCTGTGATGGAGGAAGCCAAGCTTTCCCCATAACCTGGCCTTCCTTGGCCTCTGCTTAAGGCTACAAAGTTTCAATTATAGAAGATAAATAAATCCCAACAGAAATGGCTGCTGCCACTGAGCCAGCAGATGGTTTGGCTCTGATCCAGGCTACAAAGTTTCAATTGTAGAAGATAAATAAATCTCAGATACCAGGGCCTTCTCTTGGGTAGCCAGGGGATGTGGCTTATCTGCAAACCACCCCAGACTCCTCTCCCAGGCCACCCCATACCCCAAGGGAATCCCCACCCTGGATCTTGGATACCCTTCAAGGCAAACCATCTGGCTTCCACCCATGCACCAGGCCTCTATCCTATCTAATAAAAGAGTAATATGCAGATTGACCATCAGTCCAATACACAAGATGGCTGCCCCCATGTAGTCAAAGATCCTGCCTCCATGTGGACACAAGATGGCCACCACAAGATGGCAAGCAAGGGAGGGCAGTTGGGAAAAACCAGGCCTGCAAGTGAGTGCAGTTTTGGGCAATCAGGCCTGCAGCAGAGGGCAGTTAAGGGCAAACAGGCTGGCAGGGGAGCAGTTAGGCATTAATCAGGATTGCAGGGGAGTGGTTAAGGGGGAATCAGGCTGGCAGGCAGAAGTAGTTAGGGGCAATCAGGTGAGCACTTGGGAGCCAGCATTCCTGGATTGTGAGAGGGATGTCCGACTGCCCATATAGGCCCGATGCCCAGGATTGGACCTAAATGGGCGGTCGGACAACCCTCAAGGGGTCCCAGATTGGAGAGGATGCAGGCTGGGCTGAAGGACACCCCTCCCCCTGCACAAATTTTGTGCAATGGGCCTCTAATTATATAATAAAAGCCTAAGTGACTGTTACAGCAGAATGCCCAGAACAACTGATCGCTATTATGTGCACTGACCACTAGGGGGCATACACTCAACTCAGGAGCTGTCCGCTGGTGGTCAGTGCACTCCTACAGGAAGAGTGCCGCTCAGCCAGAATCTGGGCTCATGGCTGGTGAGTGCAGTAGCGGTGGTGGGAGCCTCTCCCACCTCCACAGCAGTGCTAAGGAAGGAGCAGTGAGCTGAATGTTAAGGAGCAGTGAGCAGGTGGGCAGTAACGAGCAAGGGATTCTGAACTGTGAGAGGGATTTCCCAGTGCTGGCTTAGACCTGATTCCCGCCTGAAGTGGGCCTAAGCTGGCAGACAGACATCCCCTGAGGGGTCCTGGACATCCGCCGAGGGGTCCAGACTGCAAGGAGGGCGCAGGCCTGGCTGAGGACCCCTCCACCCTCAGTGCATGACTTTCGTGCACCAGGCCTCTTGTCTATTACATAGTTGAAAGCTGCTAAGAGAGGACCTTTTTAAATGTTGTCACCACAAAAAGAAATGGTAGTTATGGGATATGATAAGAGGCATTAGCTAATGCTATGGTGATAATCATATGGCATTATGTAAGTGCATCAAATCAATATGTTGTACACTTTAAACTCACACAATGTATATGTCAATTACATGTCAATACAGCAGGAAGTAAAATAGTCTCTGAATTTTTAAAAAATATTACCTTCTTATGGGTTAGATGTTTGCAAGTTGACAATGCTCAAATCTGTTTGAGGGGGGACCTTTTCCAATTCCCCCCTTGCTTAGTGCTCTCTGGAAGCCAAGGGAGCTAACTGAGTTAGGGCAATGGGTTTTCTCTTGGCTGTGGCCTCATTTAATAAGGCATGGCTTGTGCAGTCACTAGCTGGATTCAATTATGTCCCTTCCTGACATTTTCATTCATTTGATTTCCCAGGCCTAACATGTCAGGCAAGATGAGGTCTGGGGCCAGGATTATTTTCAAAGAATCAGTGCTCATCAGATTTAAAGATTTCTTTCCACCATTCTATCTATATCTAAGGTAATTAAATATTTTCCCATAAAATTTATGAAAGCCCGTGTTAGGCACACATTCAAACCGGCTGCCTCGGTTACAGATTGAGACATGGAAATGCAGATTTCATTAGATTGTTCTGGCATAGAAGTTACTTTTATTAATTCAGGAGGCTTGGCATGTGGCCCTAGGAAGGAAACCGCCTTGAGCACAAGGGCCTGTAATGAATGTCTCTTTATTCCCAATCTATCCATTAGTTCTGTAGCCCTGCTGCAGGTTGCTTAATGTCCCTAGGTAGAGGGGGAGGTGGAAGGGAATGAGGAAGAGATAAAGGAAATCACAGTGAGTCAGGATGCAGGCAATCCAAATTGCCTAACTGTACTTGTGCTGGTGATGTATGCCAAGCATGTGAAAATATTAGTTTGCATTCCATGCGCACGTCCTCCCTCACCTGTCTTGTGGTCAAATCACAGACTGCCATGAAACTGAAAGGCTTTCCAGCTAGAGAGCTTTTCCAGGGAGAGCCCCTGAATGTTTTTGCAAAACTCAGCCATAGACATGATGTTACTGGCTTTGCGTAAGCTAAACTTAAAGTAGATTCAATTTTAAAACACATTTGTTTTGCATATCATGTATTCTTCATTCTCGTCATCTATATATCAGCAGTTTCAGTGTTTAGCTGCCTGATCACTTCCAAGTATTGCAATCTGTCGAATTTGGATGATCCCTCATGCCCTCTATTCAAAGACAGGTTTCTGAATTTAAAGACACCTTCCTCGTTACCACCTTCAGTGCACTCAACTGACCTGGCCCGAGGTAAAACTTAAGCAGTTCCTATGATCCATCTGAACTGGAGACTTTCCTAGTGGAAGCTCTGTAAGTCTGCCTCATGCAAAAGATGATGGGAGAATTCCATTAATTTTTTCAATATTAGGACCTTAAAAAGTCACTGAAGCTGTACTAACCTTTCTGTTTACTCTCAAAAGGACACATTCTGCCTTCTTTAGAAACTTAATTACAACATCCTCAAGGCACCTCTAGATTGCTGAAGAAGACAACTTCAGGAACTTTGAAAGTGGTGAATAATGGAAGATTCCTTTATTTATTCTTCTGATAAATCTACCCAAAGTGCATTTTTCCCAAGAAGATTTCTTGTTCTTTGTTCATGAACAAATCTTTATTCATCATAACTTGGAATCAAATTGTCCCTTTTCACAAAGCCACTCACGTTCTTTCCAGTTCCTTGGCACAATGAAGTCATGCATATGCATGAGACCTCTCGAAGTGTCATTCTAGGAAAGGCTCTTACTGTATGTGTGGGAAGAAATCATTAGAATGTGGTAGCCATGGAGCCACTTTATTTTGCAGACTTTGGCTGCCTCAAGGGAGTCCGGGGCATTGTAAATACTATGTGTTAAAGTACAAATACTCCACTTATTATACCAACAAATTCAATCTAGACATTTTATTACAAAAAAACACGGATTTATCAGTACCTCTTTGGAGAAATGTGACAAAGTGTATGAATAAAAGCTCATGATTTTAAATTATTTTAAACTATTATAACTACCTTGGCATTTATATTTACCTTTCCAGGAGATCAGAAAGCATACTGAAAGTTTTTCGGAGCAACAAAGGGAAAAAGGAAATGTACCCTTAAAACAGAAACACACTGGTCATCTAATACAGTAGACAACCTCAGAACTACCAGCAGATGGCGCAACAAGCAATTTTATAGTCAGCGGGAAGACTTTCATTATCAGAAAATAACCTAAAATGGCACGTTCTCTTTGCTTATTAATTCTTAAAGCACTAAATGTAATGACTTTAGTAACAATAAAAAGTAAAGCTGTAACCATAGAAACTATAATATTTGTGTTACAGTGATGATAGGATTATTATCTGATTTTTTTTTTTAATTTAAAAAAGACCTCAGAGCTCTCTAGTCCAATTCCTCTGTTTAATAGTGAAGGAGACTGAGGTTCCTAACCTTGAACTTAAGCCCCAAGTGGGGAAGGTCTTGATGAGCATCCTGGTCACATCGCTGAGTCCAGCACTCATGATTCAGTGACATTGCCCCTCGGCCAAATACAATTTTTAGTCAATAATTATAATTTGGGGGTATTGGGATCATTGAAGTCAAGGAATATTTTTCAGCCGGTGTTACCTTTAGTTCTCTTGCAGGAACATTCATCTTTTCAGAGAAATGGCATTTTCAGGAGGAATATGCTATTCTGTCACATGTTTATCATTTTCTAAAGCATCTGTTTCCAGTGTGAATTGGAAATGCCATTTTGTGAAATGCTTCCTTCCCAACCTCTATCTATTTCTGAAATAGAAGGAAAAGCATTTTCTACACGCTTTGTTTGTACTAGGAAGCTATTTTGATATAGTCAACAAATATACTAACAGGGATGATTAAGGAGACCTGGCTTCTGTCCTGTTTTCAGAATGCTAATGGAAATGCACACTAGTATTCAAAAAATAGTGTTTGACATAAAACTGCATTATTGAATTATAAACAAAAGAGCACTGAAACTTGAGTTTAAAAATAACACAGTGCACCCAAAATATAATCGTCTTCTTAAAAATGATAAGGACAGAAAATTGACATGACAGTCATGGACTTCTAAAACATTGAGTATTTTAAATTTTACATTATTTTTGTTGTTAATGTTGTCAAATGGCTTAGAAACTGGCAGGACCATAAATGATTTATGCTAAAAGTAAAATATTAGAAGCTTTTGTTGAAGAGGCATGGAAAGATAAAATTTCTGGAAAACCAAGATGTCTTACAAGATCTGTCTATACTTGTTTCCTTTTTCAATGGTGATAGTTCTAACCCTAAACAATGGAGATAGTAGTTTAATAATAAAACAATTTTCTATGTGTTATAACTAGAGAATACAAGGTAAACAACACTTCAATCAAATATCTGATTGGAAAAGATGAGTTACTATGCAGAATTCTTCAAAATATTATTTTAAAATACGGTTTCCTTTTTTTTTACAGTTTCCTTTTGAAAATGTCTGGAAATCAAATTGCCTAGATTATTACACTAAGTTTCAATTTGACAAAGGCTGTCCATTGGGACATATTGTTTAGAAACAAGATTCAGTGAGTGAATGCAGAGTACAGCTCTTTTCCCATTGTTTGGCTCAAATAGCTTGTTACTATTAATATTATTACTATTTTTGCCATTAAAGTGCAGCAAAATGGGCACCCAATTTTTGGCATCTAATTTATGAGCAGAAGAAACTTTATTAAATAACTGAATGTCCAGGCCTGGTGTACTCATAAAAGTAAATGGCATAATCAGATGTTCTCTTGGGGACTACTGAGATTTAACATTTGCTGATTTTACCATCTTGTTCCAAATAAAGGAGGGAAAAAAACCTTTTTGATTTTATTGTCAGAGCTCTGTATGGACAACTGTGTCAAACCATTTGGCAACATTATGGGAAAATTTGGTAAGAGAAATTTGATTTGTAATACCTATTTGAATTGGAAATTATATCTTAGGGGACATGACTTCCCTAATGCTTACTTCATTAGAAAACATCCTGAACCAAAAGCCTGGCAAAGTATTCTCTTGGGAGCAATCCTACATTATTTAAAAGGTCTAACAATTTATCTCCCTAGCCAAATTAAAACCATTTTGCATATCACATGTTTGCTTTTGGTTAATGTTTATCTTAGCTTTTTTTTTTTTAAATTCTCACCCAAAGATGATATGTTTATTGTGTGTGTGTTTGTTTGTTTTGAGAGAGAGAGAGAAACATTGATGTGAGAGAGAAACTGAACAATTGCCCCCTGTACACTTCCTTACCTCGGATCAAATCCAAAACCTAGGCATAGGCCCTGAACAGGAATCAAACCTTCAACCTTTCTGGTGCAAGGGATGACAGTATAACCAACTGAACCACCCAGGTAGGGCTACCTTAGCTTTTATCTTTCTTAAATGAATAGAGGTTTGAATAAGTAGAAAATGTACTAATGACTTTCATATGAACCAAGAAAATAATTTGAACCTAGTAATAATGGCAAAATATTGCTTATAAATTAACTTGTTAATCTATTTTTTTCTGTCACTATCTCTGCTTGCTAAAACATTGCCAAATTATTAAATCTATGAATTATGACATACAAATATGTGAGCCCTAGTTCTGTGAACCATCCCTATAATCAAGCATTTTAAGGTTTATGCATCTAGTGCGCTGACCACCCACAGGTTAGGTGGAGGTAAAATGGGACTATGAATAGCTTCTCCTCCATTCAGGTTAGCTGTTTTGACTAAAGCCATTATGAAACATCTTCTTTGTCTTTTTTTTTAACTTTATTTTGGATTTCAGAATTAAAGATAAATTGTAAACCTGGGCAGCCATGGAGCTTACCAATTAAAACAAAACAAAGTAAAAGTTGTGATAATTCTTTCTACAATAACTGGGATCCTTCATAACAGGATAGACACTTGGCTTCTCCCCTCCACTGATGTCCATTTTCAAGTGTAGGTGGACAGAAGTTCACATCTGGGGAGGGTGTGTGCTTGAGTGGTGGGGGCATATTCATCAGTATTTACTTTGCAGGTTCTATTATAAATGTCACTGTCTTTCGTGCTTTTTTTGTGTGTGTAGCAATACAAACTTATGAATGAACTAGAAAACAAAAAAACAAAAAACAACTACAACAAACAATAACTTATATGAATTTTGAAGTTTAGTAAGGGAGGAGAGGGGCAAAACAGAGAGAAGCTGGCAGTTGTTGATCAAGTCCTGGCCTTTAGGGCTGATTGCTGCAGAGGTTGTTGGTCAGAGGTTGTTGTCATAGATGGTCCAGCTGTTGTATTTTTTTTCATATTCAGTCTCTCAGTGTAAAATAGTTCTAGAATTTCTAAAAGGGAGACACTCAAAAAGATAATTTTATAGAGGGAGAGTCTCAGAGACTTATATGAAGCTCTACGTGCATGGAAAACTCGCTGGCTGTCTGTGGATTACTTGTTTGCTTGGAATGGCTTTGAGTAGGACACGCTGGACACAGCAAGGTTCCTAAGGTCCCCACTGCTTTCTGTAGCTTTACAGCGGGGGGTACCTTCCTGTGTTAAATTTATTTCATTCTTATTAGGGAGCTGACATCAACTTTCTTGATGTCATCAAATAAAAAGGCTCTCAGAACAGGCAGGGATTTCAAATCTTAAATAAAATATTCCCTTTCTGTAAAAGATTCTGCTCTAATGAAGTATGCTAACTCAATGAATTGCTTTGCAGATCCCTGGGAAGTCACTGAGAAAATGATGAATAGAAAGAAAAGTGAAGGAATTGTAAGACTGAAAAGAGAGATGGGCCAATGAACTTCTGAGTCACTTGAACAAAATCAAATACTAACTATGAAAATTAACCATTAGTCAAACTAATTGATTTATAAGATGAATAGTCATCTCAGAATCAAAATAATGATATTAAATGGCAGAATAACTGCATTTGAGGTTATTGAAAAGGAAGAAAACCTCTGCAGTGACTAAAGTTAATGGCCTGCTGTGCTCTAATGTCAACTTCCCCCATTCAGAATATATACATATTTTTTTTCTCTCTCTCCTATCCGTGGGTTATTCATATTCATATGACTATGGGATTAGTTCACACATCACAATAAAAAAAGATTATGATGTGAATATTACTCTCATATTTTGAATACTCCCTGAAGTGCTTTTTGGGTAATTAGAGTGATTTTTCATTTAGAATGGGAATATACTGATTTTAATATGAAGGATTTCTAATATATAGTGCCTAAATGCATATTATCATTTTACATTTTTATAAAGATGCCCATTTGAGGCTTCCAAAGCCCATGGGTAATTGACATTTATTTCCTATACAGGCATATGGCTGCTCTGAAGACACAGCTCCTATGGGAACTGTCAAGAGCTGGGAAGGGCCAAGGTTTTTTGCCTAACTTGCAACAGACAAGTTAGGCTGCCATCGTTTTGTGGAATCTCCCAAAAGACATGAGACTCCTGTGTCAGAGACAAAGGACTTGATTACTCATGGTACCACAGCAGCTGAGCTTCCTACCCACCTTGTTAGTCACTGAGTCTGACTCAACCCAACCTGAAATGAAAGTATCAGTTTAGATAATCACAAGGTCTCCATTGGTCAGGCATGCGGGCAACAGACCCCCAAATCCGGGCATCTCTGGATGAAGGCTGCAACCCTTTGTCAGAAGACCTATTGATAAAATCCATCAGTCACAGAGATTTGTAGTTCAAGGGGTCAGTAAGGTTTGGGGCCCTAACAGTAGAGAGTAGATCACAGTTTGCTGAACAGTTTCTAACACAACTTGCTGATTTGAACTCCTTTCAAAGGGTACTGATTTGTATGTTAGCCAATAAAAATGCCTCATGGAATGCCCAAGTGAGGCATACACTGTCTGAAGAACCCAAAGAGTTTTATAAGGTGATGATGTCCTTCCTAGTGGTGGTTGTTGGTGGAGGAGAGAGGCAAGGAGATGGGTGCTAGTGAGATTGGGGGCTGTGAATACATCTACATGTTCCCAAGAAACAATATTCTATGTTTAAGCCCGTTGGGCAATGGTATGGCTCTTTACAATCAGGGCCACTGAGGCTTCTGACTTTCCAACCAACATTGAAACTTTGAACAAGAGCAAACTTTAGTACAAGTGTCACTGGTACTAAATCCTAACCCACCTTCTAGTAGCCAGTGACTGGGGAGTTTGTCTAATTAGCATTTCTCTATCTGTGGCTCTTCCTGATGGAGGAAATCTCCTTTGTGCTTATGGGACTGGGGGTTTAAGCATATGGCATTTTAATTACCTATTATATATTCAGATGTAGATGTAACATCAGTAGGGTACTGCTGTGCTCAAGGGTCCCATATTCTTCTCTATTGAGAACACTGCTCTATCCCATTAGTTGAATTTGGGCTTTTCTGGGATCAGATAGGGTGGAGACTTGGGTGATAGTATTCATCCAGCAGAGATGTAGCGCTTTGGACTCCTTCCTGTTCTTCAGCTACTTGGATGGGTGGGCCTGGTCTTCAGTCCCACTTGGGGTCCAAGAGACTTTGCTCCACCCCTAATCATATTAAGTTGCTTTAATACAAGTTTAAGGTGCTGTAAATGCAGCCACATCCTGCAGTTAAAGGATCCTATATACATAAGTAGAGAATAATTAAGTATTTGCCAGTCTTTTAACCTAAATATTCACATATGAGGACATACGTTTTAGATTTTATGTTTCTCAGGACTTTTTAAAGGAGTCCTGTTTGGATCATTACCTTCTTAAACTGATTGCTAGTAATAGTTCACTGATCCAACATGGCAAAGTTCTGGCCTGGCCTATCTCCTCCAGGGTCCATCATATTTTCTACTGCCTATTCTAACTTCTACTTTTGGTCTTTATGAATTGACTATTCTATGTATCTTATATAAGTGGAATCATACAATATTTGTCCTTTTATGACCTGCAATATTTCATTTAGCATGAAATCTTTTCAAGGTTCACCCATGCTGCAGCCTGTGTCAGAATTTCCTTACTTTTGAAGATTAATATTCCTGAAATATATTTTTAAACATACATTTTTTCATTGCTATTTTCAATTTGAATTTATCATGTCCTATCACCCAGGTTTTCTCATCTTTGAAAGAGAAAATGTCTTCCTTCAGCAACTTAGGAGCTTTTGAGGAAGTAAGATAGGAATAAATTATCTAAAATATGAGTAATAAATAAGGATACATCTTATTAGTGAGAAGAAATTTGATTCTGCTGACTAGTACTAAAGTTTGACCTTTGTGATCATCTCTTAATAAAAGAAAAATAGAATACTGCACTATGAAAATATTTATTTATGGATCAACAGAGAGAGGAAGACCTTGATCTGAGAGGAAGGTCTCAGAAGTATGCCTGTCAATGTTCATATGGGTCTTAGGGAGCAATAATGGCTATAAATCTGCAACTCAGAGCATTTCAGGCTACATACAACTAGCCTTTACTGTCATTGTTCACTTGACCTCTTTATTGAATTTTCCCACCCTCTTGCCAATGTCACCTTGTTCTGATGTAGGCTGTGCTTTAGCTAGCTTAAACCTCACTAGTGCATGAGGGAAATCCATATAAGGAGAAAACAGAGACCTGTTGAATGGAAAGACCTAGCCTGCCCAGAGCAGCAAACTAGGTGTGGAGCAAGACTAGAGCCGCAGATGTACATTTCCAGCTCCTTACTTCCCATGTGAGTAACATCCTTTCATGAATCAATCAACATTTACCTATCCATCCCCTGCAGCAGTTTTGTAAATCATTTTCAAGAATCATTAAACCACTACCAGTTTATCCACTCTGCAAAATATACACAGCCTCTTCTCATAAGCAGCAGGGTTATTCCCCTCTTGGCTACATTCAGCTCTTTTAACTGCTCCTGATTTCAATAAACAGAAAATATATATATATATATATACCTACCTAGGAAAATCACTCTTACATATAATTGCCTCTTATATTTACAAGTCTATAAGACCCTCAAATACACACATACACACACACACACACACACACACACACACACACACACACGAAAGGCTTTCCCCAAACTTAAATCTATCTGTCTTATCCTATATACGAAAAGGATAATATGCAAATATATTGAATGGCAAAACAACTGAACAATCAATCAAAGCATAGTATGCTAATGATATGCTAAGGCTGCTCAACTGCTCACTATGACGTGTACTGATCACCAGGTAACAGATGCTCTGATCAGTAGGTTACCTTGCTGCTAGGGCCTGGCCAATCAGGACTGAATGAGATGGGCTGGACATGCCCTAGAGCCCTCCTGTGGTCCCTCCCTGACCTGATCATGTACCAGTGGGGTCTCTCAGCCTGGCCTGTGCCCTCTTGCAATCTAGGACCCCTCAGGGAATGTTGGAGAGCTGGTTTCAGCCCAATCCGCAGACCACTCCCCTTGTGAGGATGCCAGATGCAGGGCTCATGGCTGGTGAGTGCTGCTGTGGCAGTGCAAGCCTCTCCTGATTGAGACTGATAGGGCACAAGTCCACTGCAGGTACAATAGAGCCAGGATGATTGAGTGTGGCAGGTAGGAGCTGCAGGTGGCATTGAACTGCTGGTTTTGGCCCGATCCCTGCAGGCCACCCAGAGAGACTGTGCCCATGCATGAATTTGTGCACTGGGACTCTAGTAAATGGCAATGGCTAACACTGCTTCCTTCTTAAGTGTGACCTTCAGCTCCGATGACATCACCAGCAAAGATGCTCTCCTTACCCCTTGACTTCTATCTATTTCAGAGCTTCAGATGCATGCAGAGTTCCAAAAAGTGCATCCCCTAGACACCTTGATTTTGAGATAAGACACAAGGGTAGGAGGATCCCTACACATGCAGTTGAGTGAAGCTAGAGGTCATGGTGCCATTGCTTCTATAGATTGTGATCCTGGGCAAGATTCCCAATATTCTTCACTTTTCTTATCTGCAAAATTAAAATATTATTTCCTCAAGGTGTTTAATTCTCCTCATTTTTTTATGTTATTTAAATCTGTGTGAGAAATTATATACTACCTATTGTCATAAATTGGGCCAAAGAAATTGGAGGTAAAAGCTAGTACATACCTTTGAAAAAGAGACAAAACTCTACATTTTCCAGTCAGACCTACACAATTTAGTTGTCAGTAATAGATTATTTTGGTTAGTTATAGTAGTTAGAGAGGACCAGGGGAAAAAAAATTCATATACATTCAGGTTCTAGAACTCCCACATTACTAGAAATGAGAACAAGTAATCTCTGACTTCCAGTGGGACAATTAGGAATAAAATGATAAAATAGGCTACCAATACATGTCAATAGCCACATACCCTCACAAAGATTTTCAATAAATGTAATCCTTCACAACCAGCTACAGAAAGTGCATATATATAAATTATACACTATATATGTACAGGGTGTCCCAAAAAAGATACACATACACACACTTTAACAGCTGATAGTTCAATTTTGAAGAAGAAATGGATTTCAAAAAATTTTGCCTTTACAATTATTCAGTGTGTACATACATTTTTTTGTGATACTCTATATATCCCAGTTCACTAAAATATATATAATATATATCATGGTAATTAATGTATATTATTTGAAACTAATTTTGTTTTATATTGGATTAATTCTTGCTACTTAAATAAAAACATATGGTGGCCCGATGCACAAAATTTATGCATGGGGGAGTGGGGTGTCCCTCAGCCTGGCATGCACCTTCTCTAATCTGGAGCCCCTTGGGGGATGTCCAACTGCCGATTTAGGCCCAATCCCTATGGAGAAGAGGGCAGTCGGACATCCTTCTCACAATCCCGGACCACTGGCTCCTAATTGCTCACCTGCCTGCCTGCCTGATCACCCCTAAGCACTCTGCCTGCCAGCCTGATTGCCCTCATTTGCCCTCCCCCTCCCTCTGGCTGGCCTGCTTGCTCCCAACTGCTCCCCCTGCTGACCTGCTTTTCCCCAACCATTACCCACCCCACCCCCACTGGCCTGCTTGCCTCCAATCACCCCCCTGCCAACCTGCTTGTCCCCAACTGCATCCCTTGCCAGCCTGCTTGCCCCCAGCTGCCCTCTTCTTGAAGCCCAATCTTCCCTAACCACCTTTGCCTCAGCCCTTCCACCATGGCTTTGTCTGGAAGGATGTCCAGAAGGTATTCTGGAAGGTCTCCCAGTCTAATTGGCATATTATCCTTTTATTAGTATAGATATCCCATTTCTTTTTTATTAAATTTATTGGAGTGACATTGGTGAACATGAACATATAGGTTTCAGGTGTGAGTTTATGTTATAAGATCTGTATATTGCACCATACTTACCACCCTAATATATTCCCACATCACCATATATTAGGACTCCCTTCCCTCTAGCAACCACCACTACTATTTGTGTTCACCAATTTGACCCAACCCACTCCAATTGTATTATGAACCCATGAGTGAAATCATTTGGTTCCTAGCTTTCTCTGACTTACTTCACTTAGCATAATGTTCTCAAGGTCCATCCATGTTGCAAATGGTGCTATTTCATCTTATATATATCCCCTTTCTACTCAGTATTCTGTTACAATAAAATTGTACTTAATTCTAACATAGCATATCTATTTTTGTAATTAGAACATAACCTGCTCTCCTCGCAAATGCTTAGCCCTGCTTTTCACCAT
Source organism: Lasiurus cinereus (assembly GCA_011751065.1). Lineage (NCBI taxonomy): Eukaryota > Metazoa > Chordata > Mammalia > Chiroptera > Vespertilionidae > Lasiurus > Lasiurus cinereus. Next base: position 20,057,090 of record JAAGEH010002534.1, on the reverse strand, counting down.
CAAGCTCTGCATCCAGGCAGGTGTACACAGTGAGATTTTTTTTGGTAAAGACCACTGTGTATCCCTGACAGTGACTCTTTTCTGCTGCAATATTTCATTGAAAAAAAATCATAGTAGCATGAAACAAAGAACACCTATTCCTTTTTCATGGGACTACAGGTCAGTTGCAACTCACCTTGATATGCTGACCTCCAGAATTTGGACTAGAGGTTCCAGAATGCAAGTTCATTTCAAGGTTATGACATGTATTTCCTCATCCTCTGAGAACCACGAACTATTTGGAATATCTCTTTTCATGGCAGTTTATATGAATGCTAGATGGCTAGCTAGATGTGCATGCAAGTCTAAAGATTTTTGTTTATTCCATTACAATGTTAAAGTAGTTTGCATGATGAAATTTAACATTAGTGGGGCAGGAACATCCACTCTGTATTCTACAACATTTCATGGAGGAGAGATAGTAACATGATTAGTAATAATAATGATAATCCAACCTACTACAATGGGACACTCTATATGTTGATAGAAATTCCTTTAGTAAAGAAAGGTAGAGTAACCAGGTTGTCTCTGTTCAACTCAGCTGTTTGATAAAAAACTTGGAACCTGGAAGAAATAGCATCTTGAAAACCTACCAAGTAATCATTCAGGGAAACATCCTAATTATTCCATTAATTATTTATTGATCCAGTACACTAAAATCTGAACATCTGGAACAGATCAATAAGATTGCCTTAACTCTTTTATCCTTTTACAGGACTTAGAATGATTTTGGAAGAGGATATGGAGTGGTTTTATTTAAAAATATATTTGAAAAGTAATATACTTTTGCCTTAAACGTTAAGTAAACTCATTATTTTAAAATGTATTACAAATTAGCATACCAAAATGAACTTGCTATATCTATACTAATAAAAAGTGAAACATGCAAATTGACCATCCCTCCATTATGCCCATCAGCCAATCAGGAGTGAGTATGCAAATTAACCCAACAAAGATGGTGGTGGCCATGGAACTGGAGTGAGCAGGAGGCTTGGGTTGTGCCCAGTGATGGAGGAAGCCAAGCTCCCCACCTACCCTGGCCATTGCTGAAGGAGTGGTTGGGGGTCTGGGTCCCCAGGTGGTGTGGCCAGCCTGAAAATGGCCCTCAGCCCCTTACCCAGGTTGGCCAGGCACCCCAGTGAGGACCCCCACCCTGAAAACTGTGTGGCCAGCCTCCAAACGGCCCTCAGCCCCTTACCAAGGCTGGCCATGCCCCACGGAGTAAGAGTTCCTACTGGGGGGGCATGGCCCACCTGAAAAGAGCCATTAGCCCCTCACCTAGGCTGCCCCACACTTCAAGGGAACCCCCACCCTGATCTGGGACACCCTTCAGGGTAAACCAGCCAGCCCTCACCCATGCACCAGGCCTCTATCTATATTATTAAAAGAGTAATATGCTAATTAGACTGGGATACCTTCCAGGAGACCTCTGGATGTTCTTCTGGGCAAAGCCAGGGCCGAGTTAGAGGTGTTTAGAGGACAAGAGAGAGGGCAGTTGTGGGTGATCAGGCCAGGATGGGATAGCTGTTGAAGGTGATCAGGCTGGTGGGGGGCCATTGAGGGTGATTAGGCTGGTGGGGAGCAGTTGGGAGTGAGCTGATCAGGAGGGAGGCCAGTTGGGGGCAAGCAGGCCATTAGTGGGGGTCAGTTGGGGGTGTTTAGGGACAGTTTGGGTGCAGTTCGGGGTGAGCACACTGGTATGGGGGGCAGTTGGGGGTGATCAAGCTGGTTGCAAGGATTAGTTGGGGGCAAGCAGGCTAGCAGGCAGAGTGGTTAGGGGCAATCAGGCAGGCAGTCAAGGTGAGCGGTTAGGAGCCAGAAGACCTGGATTGCGAGAGGGATGTCTGACTGCTGGTTTAGTCCTGGTCCCTATAAACCGGCAGTCAGGGGTCCCAGATTGGAGAGGGTGCAGGCTGGGCTGAGGGACAACCTCCCCTCTTGCACAAATTTTGTACACCAGGCCACTAGTTTGTGTATAATAAAATGTAGAAAGTAGGTTAGCTTTACTTTTTAAAATACAGAAGTAATAAATTAGACTTTCAAATATTTAGAAAATAGTAGTTCATATTTTTCATTTATTTATTCTGTATATTTTAGATCAGAAATGTCAAGTCTAATTAAGTTTTACAGTTCTTGCTAAAAATAAAATTTCTAAAGTGATCTGTAGAATTTAGAAGTAAATTGTATGACTTTTATTCATGCTTAC
>JAAGEH010002534.1:19940557-20054835 GCA_011751065.1 Lasiurus cinereus | reverse complement strand
ATCTGTAGAATTTAGAAGTAAATTGTATGACTTTTATTCATGCTTACCTATTTTTTTAAAAATAGCTATCTTCATTAGTATTCATATCTTCCCTTCTAAGAAGAACATTTTATGTAATTACTATTTTGATATTGTTTTAAAATTGTTTTTAACATGATAATAGTTTAATTCTTAGGTACTAGCTGAAAAAGCCTCTTAGTTCAGATATTATTTTTTACCCAGTAGCTTTTATAGTATAAGCTTGAATTTAAAAAATATGGCTATGCTTAAAATAAGCTGTTATTTATTGAGTATAAGAAAGAGTTCAATAATTCAAGTCCTATATGTATCTTCTCAGAGTAACTTGCTGTCCAGAAAAGCAGATTTATTCAAACACATTTAACAAACAATAGTGGTTTTCAACATCTTTATGTCCCAGTTTTGCAGAAAGTATCCATGAAATTCAAGGAAAATAATCTATGTATATATATAAAAGCCCAGTGACCAGAAAGACCAGAATAACCGGTGGTTATGAGGTGCACTGTGGCAGCCAACCAGTCTGATCTAAGCTACAGTTGCCCTCAACCCTACAGGCTAGCCTGGTCCCTGATCAGCCTCTATCACCCCAATCAGGGGTGGGGCTGGCCAACTGCCCACAGTCCCTATCCCCTAGCCAGGCCCTCTCCTGATCAGCCCCCAACACTCTGATCAGGGGCAAGGCCAGCTGGCCAACCATCTGTGGTCCCTCCCCGCAAGTGGCCCCCACCCATGCATGATTCATGTACTGGGCCTCCAGTTTTAATATAACATACTTTATTTAACAACTCATATACACTCATCTAAGAGTGTGTTTGACACTTTTTATGTCTTTTTACATAAATATTAGCAATGCTTAAGTAGACTTTGGATGACTTTTATTTTCTCATATGCTTTGGCTTAAAATATATTAACATAATAGGCTCTGTCTTTTTGGCAGGGAACAGAACAGAAGTAAAGGATCATAGAACATGAGGGAAGGGACCATTAATAAAAGACACAGAAATGATGAGAGAAGTGGTATTTACTACAAATTAAAAAATAAACTTCTACTATGGAAAAATGTGAATTTTTCCAAATAACTAACAAATAATAGAACATAGAAAATGGATTTTTATTTTTCAAGAACAGAAAAGTATTATCTTGGCTATTCAAATACATTAGGTATTTGGGCTGTCCCAAGAGGTCAAAGTAGTTAGGCTTTATAGTTGAAGTTACAGACTGATGGACTTCAACTTTATTAAAGAAGATCATTGTTGCTGTCCCAGGAAGGGATGTCCTGACTTAAGGTTTTCAAGCTGAAGCTGGACCTCTGCTTAATGAAATTACTGAGCAGTGGTTCTCCAAGTGTGGTATCTCTGATCTTTGTGATGGTCAAAAGTATTTGTATTGTTATACTAAGACATCAGTGCCTTTTGTGTTGCCATTGGCACTGATGATGCAAAAGCAATCGTGGATAAAACTGCTTAAGGTTTAGCATGAATCAAAACAGTGGCAAAACGCTACTAGCAATCAGTTGTTTTTCTCACCATCAGCACAGTCAAAGAAAACAAATATTGGCTTTACTTAGAACATTCCTACTGTGGCAGCAAAATATATTAATTTTATTAAATTTTACTCTTTAGTATACAACTTTTAAAAATATATTTTAAAAATTAATTTAAGAGAAGAAAGGAGCGGGAGAGAAATAGAAACATCAATGATGAGAGAGAATCATTGATTGGCTGACTCCTGCCTGCCCCTGACTAAGGATGGAGCCCACAACCCAGGCATGTGCCCTGACTGTGAATTGAACAGTGACCTCCTGGTTCATAGGTCAGTTCTCAACTACTGACTCACACAAGATGGGCAGTACACAACATTTAATATGTACTGAAATGGGAAATATGCATTATTCACTTTTAGTTATCAAAATAGCATATTTATCATGAGGAAAAGTAGATGCTTCATTGAGTTGTGAGATGAACTAGCTTACTTTTCCATGGAAGATCTTTTTTATTTCAAAGAATGATTGACGGAAAATTTCTGATCATTCTGACTGGGGGAGCTAGCAGATATTTTCTGAAATGGGATAAACTGATCCACCATTTCAAGCAAAACAGCTGACACTAGTTGTTGCCAATACATTTTGAGCTTTCAAATGATACAATTTGGAAAAATTGCATCCATCACAGTGATCTTGCAACTTTCTAGTGCTTACATACTTTTCTAATGAGTTCAGTGGTGATAGTTTAAGTGTGAATTTTTGGTATTATTTATTGAGATACGTCAATATATAAAAGAACTGGACAACTTTAACTGATATTTCCAAATGACAAATGAATGATGTTATGGCGTTGTGTATGGGTAATAGATCAATTTGAAAGTACAAGATAAACTCATAGATATCAATGTCACAGAGTACAAAACAATGTTGTTGGGCTTCAGATTACACATGACATTTTTCACATTGAAGCTTATAAGAAACTCCCACTTATTAAATTTTGGTGTGATAGCCAAAAATATAACAATTATCTGAAAAGGCTATTACAATATTCTCCCTTTTTCAAATACATATATTGTATGAGGCTGAATTTGTTTTATGTACTTAATCCAACACAGCATATTTCAATGGAATAAATGCAAAAACAGATTCAGAATTCAGATACTCCAACTATGTTCTAAGTCAGATATTAAAGAGATTTTTACAAAAGTAAAAATTGCCTTTCCTCACTTTTTTAAAAGAACATATTATTCTTCTTTGAAAGTATGTTAATAGGGTATGGTTTTATTATTATTATTATTATTATTATTATTATTATTATTATTATTTAAAAATGAATCAACAAGTAGTTATCAAAATTTTTCTCAATTTTGAGTAACATAAAGATTTATAGATATAACCCATATAATCCAAAGCTTTTTGTGATTCCCTAAAATTCTGAAAACTGTAAAGAGATCCTGAATCCAACAAGTTTCAGAACCACTGTTACAAAATACTAGAGGGCTGGTGCATGAAATTCATGCATAGGGGTCCCCTCATTCCAGCCTGTACCCTCTCCAATCTGGAATCTTTCGAGGGATGTCTGAAACCGGCAGTTGGATGTTCTTCTCACAATCCGGGACCACTGGCTCCTAGCTGCCCCCCTGCCAGCCTGATTACCTCTAACGGCCTCTGCCTGCTGGTCTGATTGCCCCTAACTGCCCCCCTGCCAGCCTGGTTGCTGCCAACTGCCCCCACCTGCCAGCCTAGTCACCCCTCACTGCCACTCTCTGCTGGCCTGGTCACCCTCAACTGCCCCCCTGCCAGCCTAGTCTCCTCCAACTGCCCCCCTGCTGGCCTGGTCACCCCCAAGTACCCCCCTGTCAGCCTGGCCACCCCTCATGGCCCCCTGCTTGCTGACCTGATTTCCCCTTCTTGCTCCCCTCTGCTGGTCTGGTTGCCCCACACAGCCTGCTGTTCAGTCATTTGGTTGTCCCTCACTAATCCCCCTGCCAGCTTGTTCACCCCATGCAACCTGCTGTTCAGTCATTTGGTCATTCCTCACTAACTCCCCTGCTGGCCTTGTTGCCCTATGTAGCTTGCTGTTCACTTGTTTGTTTCTCCTTCACTAACCCTCCTACAGGCCTTGTCACCCCATGCAGCCTGCTGTTCGGTCACTACTGTGAGGGCATCCTGACCAATTTGTATATTACCCTTTTATTAGTATAGATAGGGGTAAATAGACCACATAATACTAAGTGGCTCCATCTGTCCTAAGAGACTATTAGTCTTTTTTTGAGACAATATAATATTTGAACCCCAGGGTTCTAATTTTTGGTCTGAGATATCTTGTTGATTTCATTCCTTTAACCAAATAGAAAAAATATCAATATTTGTGTGAAAGTCCTATCTTTCTTCAAAATGGAATAAAAGATGTCAAGTCCTGTTATTATGTGGAAATGGTTTTATTATTATAGAAAAGGGTATTCCCTTCCAAATACTTCATACAAAACGTTCACTTACATCATCTGTTAGTAAATATTGATAGCAGTCCAAAAAGGCACATCAACCCTAAAAAATATTAATAAGCTGACTAATGCCAGAATGTGACACTCATGTTATGATTGCTAATGTCTGGAATAGAGACTTAACGGTTTATGATTGCATATAACAAAGACAGGATAATTGTTGAAGGTTGTCTCTTAAACACAAAGAAAAATAGAACTTTATGTGGATTGAAAATGGTTAGTATTTTTCTTATTTTACTCTTTCACTATGCTTTATGATCCCTTGGAAGGCACATTATACATAAATAAATGGCTGATTTTCACTTAATTTTTCTTTTATTTTATCTTCCCACTGGCAAAGATCTGTTCATGCGTGAACTAAAAAGTTGGAATATTATTCCTCAATGCTAAATTTTTCCCATGAAAAGCCCCTTCTAATTAAAATTCCCTTGAAAATTTCACCTTTTAACCTAAACTTTTAAATGGTATTTATTCATATTGCTATATACTAACTACACAGTTATGTAACTTAAATACCAATTACACCCTAATCTTTACTAATAATAGGGGAATATGCAAATTGTCCAGGATGCTATCACAGTAACGACTGAACAGTAGGCTGTGTGGGGTGACCAGGCCAGCAGGGGGGTTAGTGAGGGATGACCATATGACTGAACAGCAGGAGGGCAGTTGGGGGCAACCAGGCCAACAGAGGTGTAATTGGGAGCAACCAGGTCAGCAGGAGGAGTAGTTAGGGATAACCAGGCTTGCAGTTGGAGGCAACCAGGCTGGCAGAGGGGGCAGTAGGAGGCGACCAGGCTGATGGGGAAGCAGTTAGGGGTGATCAGGCTGGCAGGCAGAGGCAGTTAGAGATGATCAGGCTGGCAGGGGGGCAGTTAGGGGCAATTAGGCAGGCAGACAGGTGAGCAGTTAGGAGCCAGTAGTCCCAGATTGTGAGAGGGATCAGGTTTAAGCCTGATCCCAGGGTTCAGACCTAAACCGGCAGTTGAACATCCCCCAAAGGTTGGAGATGGTGCAGGCTGGGCTGAGGGGGACCGCATGCACAAATTTCATGCACTGGGCCTCTAGTTAGAAATATTTATCTGTGAAAAGGTATTAAATATCTTCACAATAATATTGACCTAGTGGTAATAGGTGGTTTTTAAATACGCTTATTTACCAAAAATACTTTTAAATAGAGACACCATTACCTTCAAGATAGAGAGGAAGCAAAAGTGTTTTTTTCTTCTTTCTATTGTTCCAGGAACACTCACATGTAATTTTATATCCTGAGAAAGGTGTTGTTACTTACAGGGTTAAGAAAAAAATAAGTATCTTAAGATAGCTATTTTTCTTCCCCACTAGCAAATATTTACTATCATCTAAGTGCCATTAACTTTTCAGGATATAGGAGCAACTGAGTAAACTCATGTCTATTAATATACTAGTTTAATTTAATGTTGTCTAACCCTGAAAGTGTCTGTGATTTGTTCACCCTGGATCCACTACTAGTATTTATAAGTGCCACTTGTCATGGTCAGAAGGGAGCTATGATTTGTACCCACATTTTAGTATTGAATTTTATTAATGGGTACACAGAAGCATTCCTTCAAAATTTTTTTTTGTGTTCAATAATTGCTCTGTCTTCACAATAATATTGTAGACATTTTATTACCTCTATTTTCAATATTGACACATATGATCTATAAAAATATAATCAAGGGAATACATCTAAGATATTGTTATGATCTAATATTGTGATAGTTTCATGAGGGCAGAAGTCATAATTCAAATAATTACTTAAGTTGATAATTTTTAAAAAATTTCTGAAGTCTATGAGCTTTGTCATAGCATATAAAATGGAAACTTCAAATCAGTATTTATAAAAAATCACTAGTGTCTCTAAATTACCCAAAGAAATTAGAAACAACATCACTTTGTTATGACCTTAAAAGCAATTTTAAACATCAGCACACCTGAAGTAACTTCCTGGCACTATTGGCTAAATGACTGGATTATTCCCCTAATTTATGTATAGTTCATTACTGGGATCAGCATTTGAGAGAATGAGCGATGTAAAAAAATACAGAATGTAAGGAAGTAAATCTATACTGCTTTTAGGAGAGAGGATGAATCATAGTAAACTGGAAGTATGATTATGATTTTAGACTTGTGTGGCCCAATGTAGCAGCCACTGACTTCCTGTGCCTCTGGATACATAAAATGTAGCCAGTCCTGACTGAGATTTGCTGGGAGTGTGCATGCCTACTCAATTCCAAAGACTAAGTAGAAAAAAAAAAAGAATGCAAGTTGTTTTATTCATAATTTTTATATTGCTTGCACATTGAAATGATAATTTTTGAATATTTGGTTTAAATAATATATATTAAAGTCAAGGTAGCACAGTTTTCCTCTTTAATGTGGCTACTAGAAAATTTTAAATTAACTATGGGCCCTGATTATATTTCTATTGTCAGCATTGATACAGGCAACTAATGAATACAATGTATCAATTAAAAATATCCATAATTCTAGATAAAACAATAGTTGCTTACAAATATGACAATATCATATCTGGCAGTAATCCTTTTAGTGTGTTTGCAACTAACTTAGTTTTTTAAATCTATTCTATGTGATTAATTTCCAAATTGTTAGTAATGAAATGTTATAGCTATTTACTGAAACAACTTAAAATTTTCAACATCTATTTTATTTTATTTTGGCATTCAAGTGATCATGTTCTTTAAACTATATTTTTATTGATTTCATCTAGGAAAAGAGAGGGAAAGAGAGATAGAAACATCAATGATGAGAGAGAATCATGGATTGGCTGCTCTTGCACACCCCCCAAAGAAAATTGAGCCTGCAAGCTGGGTATGTGCACTGACTAGGACTTCCTGGTTCATAGGTTGATGCTCAACCATTGATTCAGACTGGTCGGGCTGAGTGATCATGTTTTTGATGAATACTAAGAAACTGTTCTAAAAGGGCTCTCAAAATTAAAACTATATTTTAATTTTGAAAATATAAAAAAATTAAAACATTTGAGTAACTTCGGACCCAATGGAAACATGTTGACAGACAGATAAATTGTATATAAAGTCTGCAGAATGTATATGACATCAAAAATCCTATCTGTTTTGCAAAACACTATCTTATCTCTGATCTGATAATAGTAAATTTCTTTTTTAAAAATATATTTTTATTCATTTCACAGCGGAAGGGAGAGGGGAGAAATAGAAACATCAATGATGAGAGAGAATCATTGATCTGCTGCCTCCTGCACATTCTTTACTACGTATCAAGCCCGAAACCAGGGCATGTGCCCTGACCTGAATTTGAACTCAGAACCTTTTAGTCAGTATGCCAGAATTCTATCCTCTGAGCCAAACCAGCTAGGGTTGATGATAGATACAGTGGTACCTCGAGATACGAGTTTAATTCGTTCTGTAACCTTGAGGCGTGGGAAACTGTGAGACGCTCGAGTCGCAGTAAACTGGTGGGTTGTGTGCAGCCGGCTGATCCGCGTGATTACTCCTATCTCAAATGTTGCTCATATTTCAAAGCAAAAATCACTCGCTCGACGGCTCGTATCTCAAAAATCTCGTATGTTAGGGCACTTGTATCTCGAGGTACCACTATATCTTATTTTGGACTTCTTACTAGGTATTCTTTCAAATACCTAGCCCTGTTTTTACCTCAATTAAGACTACTTTGCTATGATAGTGACTGAAGGCATTAAGGACCTAGGCCAAAAGAACAAGTTTACTGCTCTGTAGTTTAGTTTACTCATGACTATAGGCCAAAATTCAAGTTGGACTTTGGTGATGATTAGGTCATTGGGAAAGATACAAAGTCAACTGAAAAGGGGAAGAATGAAAGATCTCTCTCTGTTTCTCCCCACTTTATCTCCTAGAAGTTATGAGCATTCAGATTTTAGGTAATCTGCATGTATCTTTCTATAAATTGCATTTTTTTGCCCCCAGTAAAAGCCCTTTGTAGTTCCTGCAATTGTAAAATGGCCCAGGATTTTGATTGTCTTGTTTTATACCATATGTACTTTTTGGCCTACCTTATTTCTCTTTTTAAATCCCAATTTAAACCTGAATCTCTGTGCAAATCTATTATGAATTCAGCGCTCCTAAAATGCTCCTTCAAAACTGCCAGCCCTAAAAATACTTTGTTCTAAGGCTCTTCCCTGATCCTACCCCATCATAAAAACCCATGTTTTTTGAGCACAGCTCTGAAAAGTGACTCAGAGAGACCTGATTTGATGACATGATTTGTATGTATATATTGGATGTGGATGGCATTATGTATTTGCCTCCAGGTAACATACTCCTAGTGACCTGCTTAATATATATCACTTTAATAATAATACAGAAGATTTATGACAATACTTGGTATGGAATATTTGTTATCAGGTTGACCTTTTATTATCCCTTTAATTAAATAACAGTCATGATTAATCTGTGTTGCTTTTATTCCTCTTACTCAAAATTTATGGAACTATCATTTTTATCTCAGTCATTTTTGAGACTCAGTGCCATCCTTTGGATGATAAAGATCTCATTCAGTCCCAGAAAAACAAGAGAGAAGCCTTAGTTAATGGCGATGAGGTTTGTTATTATTTAATTTTAAATAGTTAACATAAATTTTACTTATTTAAACATTATATATGTATAAAACATGTATGTATATATGTTTGCTACATAATATTCATATGTAGAGATTTAAATAAAACATATGCATAACATGTGTGTGCTCTATAAAAATAGATAGAACAATGTTTCCAAGTTCACAAAGACTAGGATGTAACAGGAAGAAGTTTCTAACTCAAGTTTTCTGATTCTAGAGCCTAAGCTTTGTGGGATGGTATTATTTTTGTATTCTTAACTCCAGACCCAAGAACAAAGCAAATGAATAAAAGATAAGAAAAGTTAATAAAGCTATACAGTTTAGTGTGTCACTAAATCATTGAAAAGTGGCAGATTTTTCACAAATTTATAGAGTATGTTTGGAACAATCTGCCTTAGAATATAGGCCATTTGGTGAAGATACATATCCACATTCACTCTTGAATGGAAAAAAGGAAGAGAGTTAAAGAGATGGAGTCACATCCCAGAAAAGAAACACTGAAGGACAACTGTCACCAAATGGGAAGGTGTGGTTTGGGGGTCAGACTAAATGCTATAGACAGAATTCGCTTTGTAGAGTCTGGGATGTAGGGCTCAAAGAGGTAGAAGATCCTTACCCTCTCCAGGGCAGCCAAATTGCTGTTTGGTGGAGCTGAGAACCCTGATTATCAAGAGATGGACCAAGCTACTCAAACAGCAAAAGCAACAGCATAATCACACCAGAAACGGTTGCAGTGACAAGCAGCACTCCCATAGACTTGCTGAGGCAGTACCATTGGGAAAACTGGTGAGAAATAGTAGGGTGTCCATTTCTTCTAGGGCAGCACCCAGAGACACAACCTGAAGCCAGACTCAGACACAATGATCCCCACCCTAAGGCTATAAGGCATTTAAAAAGTGGATAGCGAAGCACAGGCACCTCCCTCCCAAAGCCTTATCTTCTGACTGTTCCTGACAGCAGAACCCTCTCCTGGTGTGATTGATGGGGAAGCACTTAGAATCTGGGGTTTTCATCCTGCAATTGTGGCTCTATGTCACCAACTATGGCTGTATGTAATGGTAAACTTGCAGGAGGAGTTGCATCATCAGTGTTCATGGTTGGGAAGGCACCAGCCCTAATTCTCACATTATCTTAGGGTGGATCAGAATTTACTGATTTAAATCATGGGAACCTATAGGAGGCTAACTCTCTTGTTGGGATTCCAGATAGCAGGGAAAAATCTTGGATAAGTCAGCTTTGACCTTTCTTAGTGTCTTTATAAATAAGCTCCATCTGATCATCAAAAGGCCAAATGTTTGGGAAGAAACTGTTGGTATATACAACTAAGCTCCTCCTCATGTGGCAACTCCATAGAACATAGTCCAGCCAGAGTGAATGCTAGACTTCATTCAACAGAGGAAACTTGGTAAAGTACTGATCAAAATTGTCCCTTGAATAGTTCGTTGTATGAGTAGAATGCTGGACATTTTCAAAGTTCCAGAAAGACTCATGTAATGCTTTTTCCAAGTTTATATGGGTTGCAGGTATGTTTCTAGTTTCAAAGGTTAGATATACCTTAGACCAAGACTCACTATTATCTACTTTATGTAAGCACCCTACTTAGAAGTGAAGCTCATTGTTACATACCATTTGAAAATTTACATGACATTTATATTTTTATTAAATAGCTCAGAAACAAAGGAAATATATTTAAATGTCTACCCCAAGTATAAAAGTAATTTTCAGAGCTGAAACCTCTTTTTAAAAAATTCCAATGCTATTATTATCCTATACTACAAAGTGTAATATGCAAATTAACCCTCATGCCCTCACAAAATGGCTGCCTACAACCAGGCTGGCATGGGAGTTAGTGAGGGATGACCAAATGACTGAACAGCTGCGTGGAGTGACCAGGTTGGGGGGGTGGGGAGAGGATGCGTGAGGGGCAACTAGACCAGCAGCGGGTGCAGTTGGGGGCAACCAGGCTAGCAGGGAGGTAAGTGAGGAATGACCAAACAAGTGAAAAATCAGGCTGCATGGGGTGACCAGGCCAAGAGGGAGGCTGTGAAGGACAACAGTTGGGGCAATGAGACCATCCAGGGGGCATTTGGGGGTGACCAGGTTGGCAAGGGGGCAGTAAGAGGTGACGAGGCCAGTGAGGGGGTACAGTTGGGGGTGACCAGGCCAGTAGGGAGGGCAGTTAGTGGTGACCAGGCTGGCAGAGAGGGGGCAGTTAGGGATGACCAAGACTTCAGGGGGAGCAGTTAGGGGCAATCAGGCCAGCATGCAGATGTAGTGAGGGGCAATCATACCAGTGGGGGCAGTTAGGGGCAACTAGGTGAGTGACTAGGAGCCAGGGGTCCAGGATTGTGAAAGGGGTGTCCAACTGCTGGTTTAGACCCGATTCCCAGGATTGGGCCTAAATCAGCATTTTGACATCCCCTAAAGGGTCCTGGATTGAAGAAGGTGCAGGCTGGGCTGAGGGGAACCCCTCAACCCCATGCATGAATTTTGTACGCTGGGCCTTTAGTGCTTAAATAAACAATATAAAAATAACCAAGATATGTTAACTTTAAACAATTAAGAAACACAAATGAATTTTCAATAAAAGTTGATCCATATGAATTTGTGAATTATTTCCTTCATTTAAAATTCATATCCTGTGTTTGACTTAAGAACTTTAGGATTGGATTAAAATATATGATTAAGTTCCTGAGAGCAATGTTGCCAAATGTTTACCATTTATCTAAATTACTACGTTATAGTCTCTTCAAATCTGTGATAATTGAGGAGTTTCATTTCAAATATATTAAAATAAAAATAAAAATTGTGTACATTTTTCTATTGTAGACATAACAAATATAAATTTATAAATATAAAATAAAATGGAAAATCCAGAGAAAATTTTCTATACATGAAAATGTAAAATTTTGGAAATTTATTTTTAAAGTAGTGTATAATTTACTGAAAATCATTAACTGATAAAAATTAATGCTTCTATTTTAATACCACTTACAAAACATTCAATATTTTCTTGTAAGTCCCCTTGAAATCAACTACATTCAGAACAATGACTAAATTTTAATGTATCTTAAAAGTCAGCTTTGAATATTTCATTGGATTTTTGAACTTGCAAGGTAAGGTAATTGAAAAATAAATAGATTAACATTTTACTTCCCTAATCCACAGTAGACATATTTCCATGACTATATTAGGATGTCTTGTTCCAAAAATGCTGCATAGAAGCAAGATCTTTTGTAATATAGTGTATTTGTGGATTTCTATTCTATCCAGTCCAAATATTTATATATTTGGGAATATCACATGCAACATTCATGTGGCTGTTAAAATATGTGAGTCACCTTTATAGTGAAATTGGTATAAAGACCTACAGTTTGACCTGATGTCAGAATGAGTCATCACAGAGAATATGTAGTCAAAGCAAACAATGAAACACACACACAAACCCATCGAGTACAGAGAACTGATGACACATGCTGAGTAGCTAGACCCGGAACCATAAAATAGATATCTGCTAGAAATTGTTCTAGGGCAAAGACAATCAGAGAGAGTCACTGCCCTTATAAACAGCTCTTTGTGGAGGCTAACTGCCAAGAATGTCCTGTGATTTAGAGACAGCTCTAGCCATGTGGGAGCTTTTATTTCTCTTTCTATGATCTGAATGTTCACTGATGATACCTATTTAGATAAATATCATTCCAGGCTTTGATCTCCTTTTCAACATTTTCTAGACATATTCTTATTGTTAATTTCAGTTTGAGACTCAAAAATGTATTACATAAAACCATAAGAAAACTATATCTCATTGGTTAATTCTCTCATATTACTTCAAAAAGAGAAAGGTTCTGAGCTGAATCCACATTATGCCAAGACAGCCTAAATTTCTGTTAATAAAATATCCATGTAGAGCAATTTTTACACAAATTAAGATTGTAAGATTAACCAAGGAACTTATATGCATATATGCATATATGCATAGCTCTTGGACAGACAATAGTGTGGGGAAGGCCTGGGGAGGGGAAAGGAGTAAGGTGAAGGGGGTCAATGCAAGGTGTTGGGGGGAGACATCTGTAATACTTTCAACAATAAAGATAAATTAAAAAAAAGATTGTAAAAGATGGATGAGTGAACACTTCCATTGTCTTCTGTTTTCCACTTAGTCACTAGAACTCTATGCCCCATCTCTACTCTTGAGTGTGGCCTCCTTCATGGGCCACTCCTCTGCCCAGTGTTTAGGGTTTAGGCTGGTGAGAGAATTCCCTTCACACACACACACACACACACACACACACACACACACACACACACACTGAGTGCCTCAAATACACCTGAAACCTGCATAGAAAAGGAGCAGTCACTGCCATTTCTTATTCCTGAGACAGTAACTGAGTGGGGAAAAGTAGAGGGGCCAGGGTGCCAGGTTATAGGGCAGTGGACCTCTAAGAACCCATTCATTCCCAGCAGGGTCAAGTGGACCTCTCCTGAGCCAAGCGCTGGAGCATGTCCAAGGCCCCATTGGACTTCACCTGCAAACACAGATTGTAAGATAAAATTTCTACAAATTTCAGAATGGCAACTATAGAGCAGTCACCCTGATGCATATATCCCTGAGCCTGGTCCTGTGTTATCAAACTGGCCAACACCTGTGAGGCTGACCTGCTGGCCCAGCCCAGTAGAAACAGCACTACAACTGTTGAGTGTGGAAGGAGAAACAGTGTACTGGGTATTCTCTCCTTCACTTTGGAACTCCTGCCTGCAGAAAGCAAGTATTTCTTTCTTTCTTTTTTTTTAAATATATTTTATTGATTTTCCACAGATAGAAAGGGAGAGGGATAGAGAGTTAGAAACATTGATGAGAGAGAGACATCGATCAGCTCCCTCCTGCACACCCCACAGTGGGGATGTGCCCTCAAGTAAGGTACATGCCCGCAACCGGAATCGAACCTGGGACCTTTCAGTCCGAAAGCCGATGCTCTATCCACTGAGCCAAACCAATCTCGGCAGGTTTGGTTCTTATTGAGATGATCTGGCCTGGGGCAGAGGAAGAGACCCAAGGCGCTTCTCGCCCTCTCCATCTCCTTCTCCACCCCCTGCCCCACTCTGTGTGCTCTTCTGCAGAGATGTGTGATAATCATACACAAAGCTGGCCAGTCTCCTCATTTCTTCCCTTGGATTCAAGGTGCACATGCTCCCCAATTTTAAACTAAAAAGGAAAGGAAATCCTGAATGAGTCATTTGTGAAGCATGTTCCTTTTTACTGTCTCTTAATAATGAATGAGTAGCAGAATCAATAAAAGCATAGATGCTATATTCAGATGTAATTATAGAAATTCATTCAGCATCTGTTTGTACCAGCATGTCCATCCTATTAGTTTATGTTCTGGCCACTGTGGAGGGCTCATACCCATACCCACATCCACAAGGGGCTGCTTCTTACTTTCAGAGTTTATTCATTGCCTTCATTACCTAGCTCATTTCTGTGAGCCAAATTTTAGATTGCAAACTTTTCTTATAGGGAGCTTTTCTGATTCCCTTAGAATCTCCCTTCCCCATATTCAGTAGTTTGGGTGCTAGAGCCATGACTTAAATTATTATAATATCCTAGAGGCCTAGTGCATGAAATTCATGCATGGGTAGGGTCCTTAGGCCTCACCAGAGATCAGGATCATTCAGGTTCCCTACCTCCCTGTCTCCATGTCTCCTTCTTCTCTCGTTCCCTCAGCACCTACTGCCACCGCTGGTCACCTGCCATGTTCTGTGCCCCCCTCCCCCACCCCGGTGGTCAGTGCACATCATAGCTAGTGATTGGACTTCTGGTCTCCTGGTTGAACTCCTGAGGGGAAACTTTGCATATTAGTCATACACACACACACACACACGTATATATATGACAGTCTGCTGACATTTCTATCTTTTCCTACTAGATAAAAGCTATATAAGAACAGGAATAGTATCTTATTTACTTTCTAAGAACTATCCTCTGACACAGAGGTTGGAATGGAACAGTATCTCTATAAATAATTTTTTAAATTAAACAGAGCATTACAGCCTTATACTTTTCTAAGGATCTCAGAATAAATCTGATATTTTAAAAAATGGGTATCTCTTTATTTAAAAATGCTTTTTTATGGAAAAAGACTGACTGGACACTATCAGCACCAAAACTACCTTTTAAACTATTTATTGTCACTTATTATGTCCCCAAGTGGCCCTCATTAGATATAGTGAGTTAAGTTTGAAAGATTAACTGTCTTACTGACTACTTGTTCTTTTATGCCTGGGTTACTTTGCTTGTGAAATTAGAAATGAAAATGACAACTGCTAAGCAGTATCGATAAAAGATTCTTGATGGATAGCTTCATAAGTGAATGTTGGCAAGTAATGATTTCAAGCATATTTTTTAAGATTCTGATGATCATGTGTATGATCAAGGAGAAAAAGAATGAGTTTTCAATTTGATAATTTGGTATTTCTAGCTCTCAAATCAACCTGGCTGAGTTAAATATTCTGGTCAATTTTAACCCATGCCTCTTGTTTCCAAATGATTCAGCAATGTCATGGAAAATAATATTTGCTTGACCTTATTATTAGACAGTATTCTGACAGGCTTACAAAATGACATGATTTTTAATTTCAATAAACCACATTTAAATTATTATTGTATTCCTTATCTGTCTACTCAGTGGTAATTTGCTTTACTGTTATCAATGTGAACTTTATATTTTTTGACTTTTCACTCAAAATTGCTCCTATCCAAATTGCATCGTAACATTTATTCCCCAAATAAAATATTATACATAGAGATAGCATCATGTTAAAGAGAAATGTCAAAGCAACACGCATAATTTAGGAAAATAGTGAAAGAAAGTTTGAGGCTACCACTGAAAGTTGGGATTTGCCTCAAATCGAGGGCCATACCACATCCTTAGGTGTTAACACAGATTTTTCATTTACCCTTTTTTCACTTTTCAACATTCATACAATTACAATGTTCACCACTTTGCAGATAAATTAAGACTTGTGAAATTTGATTTCTCACTATTTTTTAATAATCTATTTCTTGTATATATCTCAGTTTTGTATATTTCAAATTCCAGTGAACTAGAATAGACCAAAAATCAGGTTGACATTTAAAATTTGAGGGCTAGCATTGTTTATTACTAAATCAATAAATACGCAGCACAATGTTTACACAAAATAAGATAATAAAAGATAGATTGAGTGAACGCACCTCTGTTGCCTCCTGTTTCCCACCCGGTCAGCACCTTTCGTTTTCCTTCTACCCAGATGACACAGACTTTGCAGAATTCAAGGCTCTACCCATAGTCACAATTGCAACCTCCCTTTGCCTTCTGTTGCTCATGGATCTGAGGTCCTACATCAGGTCTGAACCTGGCCCACCACATCCTGCAGAGAAACTGCATCACACTCAGAATAGAAGTCATCATCTCCTTGAAACCAGACTCTTTCCTCACAAAGACCAGTGGATTATGGCCATGAAGTTATAGTCACAGTGACTTGGGTGTATTTCAGGTAATCTTCCTATTTATTCTTCATCAAATCAGACTACTTCATGACAATCTATTCTCCATAATTTTTGGCTATGTCCTTTATCATTTCAGCACATAATTACCCAACTAAGAATTGATTTTAAACTATGATGTGGTCCTACTATCATCTTCCCTCCACCTTTTCATTCATCTGTTTTTCCAACATCACTTTTACTTATTGCTTTTTGATTAGACTTTTGCAGCACTCTGTGGTTGCCTCTACAAGGCTCAGTTTGGCCCTTCAGAGTCCCACCATTAGTCTCCAACATTGACTGATGCCAATGTCTCAATGACCTTGCACTGAAGATGTTGGCTGCCATGCTTCTGGGAGCTCAGCTTTCCACCAGATGCTTTCCTTCCACATGCCCAGTCAGATGACTATGTCAGCATGGTTTTCCATTAATGAGCCCCTTAATCTCTATAGCACAATGGCTTTGCTTTTGTTTTACCGGCCTTGGTGGAGCACATGAAACAGGGAATACTGCTTAATTTTCTCACAAAATCAAGTAGAATTCCTTACGCATTTGAGGCAATGTGCCCCAAATGTTTCAGGCAGGCTGATGTTTTCAACAGAATTCCTCCTCAGTGTGAAAGATATGTAGAGTAGGGAATCAGGTGAGGCAGGGAGCTAATTTCCTGTTTTCCTGACAGATGAAACACACCAGGTACCAAGGCAACCTGTGACCTTGAGTGCTGTATCCAAGCCCACTGAAGACTGAGAGCCCACTGAAGACTGAGACCACAGTGAAAGAGCAGCAAGCACTTAAGATACTCCCAGTTTTGATGAGAACTGAGGACTGAAGCTGAGCCTGCAGGGTCAGCTGGTACTCAGACAGGCTTTTAAAAGTTCCATTCATACATTTGGTTAATGTGCTTGTTGAGGATGCAGCAAATCAACATAACACAAATCAAAGCTATTTTTTTAAAATTTATTTTTATTTTTATTTATTTATTTATTTACTTTATTTTTATTTATTTTTATTTTTAATTGTGTTACATGTATACATATCTCCCCGTTGCCCCCCTTCCCTCCCAGGTATACTCCAACCCCCCAGTGTCTATGTTTATTGGTTATGCTTATATGAATGCATACAAGTCCTTTGATTGATCTCTTATTTACCCCACCTCTCCTTAATCTTCCTGCTATAATTTGACAGTCTGTTTGATGCTTTACTGCCTCTGTATCTATCCTTTTGTTCATCAGTTTACAATGTTCTTTATTATCCACAAATGAGTGAGATCATGTGGTGCTTCATAGACTGGCTTATTTCACTAAGCATAAGGCTCTCCAGTTCCATCCAGGTTGCTGCAAATGGTAAGAATTCCTTCTTTTTAATGGCAGCATAGAATTCCATTGTGTAGATGTACCACAGTTTTCTGATCCACTCATCTGCTGACGGGCACCTACGCTGTTTCTAAATTGTAGCTATTATAAATTGTGCTGCTATGAACATAGGGGTGCATAAATCCTTTCTGATTGGTCTTATGATTTCTTAGGATAAATTCCTAAGTGGGATTACTGGATCAAATGTGAGATCCACTTTTAGTTTTTTGAGGAAACTCCATACTGTTCTCCACAGTGGCTGCACCAGTCTGCATTCCCACCAACAGTGCACAAAGGTTCCTTTTTCTTCGCATCCTTGCCAACACTTGTCGTTTGTTGATTTGTTGATGATTGCCATTCTGACCGGTGTCAGATGGTATCGCATTGTCATTTTGATTTGCATCTCTCGGATAATTAGTGACTTTGAACATTTTTTTCATGTGTCTCTTGGACTTCCTTCTATTGTCTTTCAAAAAGGTTCTATTTAGGTCCATTGCCTATTTTTTTATTGGATCATTTATCTTCCTTTTATTAAGTTGTATAGGTTGGCTGTAGATGTTAGAGATTAAACCTTTATCAGTGATAACATTTGCAAATATGTTCTCCCATATAATGATCTTTCTTGTTGTTTTGTTGATGGTTTCTTTTGCTGTGCAAAAGCTTTTTATTTTGATTTAGTCCCATTTGTTTATTTTTTCTTTAGCTTCCATTGCCTTTGGAGCAGTATCAGTGAAGAAGTTCTTTTGGCATATGTCTGAGATTGTGCTGCCTTTGGATTCCTCTAATATTTTTATGGTTTCCCTTCTAATGTTTAAGTTCTGTATCCATTTTGAGTTTATTTTTGTATTTGGTGTAAGTTGGTGGTCCAGTTTCATTTTTTTGCATGTATCTGTCCAATTTTCCCAACACCATTTATTGAAGAGGCTATCTTGGCTCCATTGTATGTTCATGCCTACTTTGTCAAATATTAGTTGAGCATAGTGGTTTGGGTGGATATCTGGGTTCTCTATTCTATTCCATTGGTCTATATGTCTGTTCTTGTGCCAGTACCAGGCTCTTCTGAGAACAGTTGCTTTGTAATATAGCTTGAAATCTTGTATTGAGATCCCATCTACTTTATTCTTCTTTCTCAGAATTGCTGTGGCTATTCATGGTCTTTTTTTGTTCCAGATGAATCTATGAAGAACTCTTTCTAGGTCTGTGAAATATGTCGTTGGTATTTTAATGGGTAGTGCATTGAATCTATAGATTGCTTTGGGTAGTATGGATATTTTAATGATGTTGATTCTCCTAATCCATGAGCATGGTAAGCTCTTCCATCTGTTAACATCTTCCTCTATCTCTTTTTTCAGTGTCCTCTAGTTTTCTACATATAGGTCTTTTACATCTTTAGTTAGGTTTATTCCTAGGTATTTTAATTTTTTTGGTGTGATGGTAAATGGGATTGCTTTTTGAGTCTCTCTTTCTGTAATTTCACTATTAGTGTATAGAAATGCCACAGACTTCTTAGCATTAATTTTGTATCCTGCTACATTGCCAAATTCATTAATTAAGTCAATTAGTTTTGGGATGGAGTTCTTTGGGTTTTTTATGTACAGTATCATGTCATCTGCAAATAAGGACAGTTTTACTTCTTCTTTTCCAATTCGGATGCCTTTTATTTCTTCTTCTTGTCTAATTGCAATGGCTAATACTTCTAGTACTATGTCGAACAGGAGAGGTGAGAGTGGGCATCCCTGTCTTGTTCCTGTTTTAGGGGTAATGGTTTTAGTTTTTGCCCATTGAGTATGATGTTAGCTGTGGGTTTATCATATATGGCTTTTATGATGTTGAGGTATGCGCCTTCTGTTTCCACTTTGCTGAGAGTTTTTATCAAGAAAGGGTGTTGGATTTTGTCAAATGCTTTTTCTGCATCAATTGATATGACTATGTGATATTTATCTTTTAATTTGTTTATGTGATGTATCACGTTTATTGATTTGCTGATATTGTACCATCCCTGCATTCCTGGGATGAATCCTACTTGGTCATGGTGTATGACCTTTCTGATGTACTGCTGGATCGGATTTGCTAGAATTTTGTTGAGGATTTTGGAATCTATGTTCATGAGAGATATTGGCCTATAATTCTCTTTCATTGTGTTGCCTTTATCTGGTTTTGGTATTAAGGTGATGCTGGCTTCATAGAAGGTGTTTGGAAGTGCTCCTTCTTCTTGAATATTTTTGAATAGTCTGAGGAGGATAGTTTTTTTTTTTAATATGTTTTATTGATTTTTTACAGAGAGGAAGAGAGCGGGATAGAGAGTTAGAAACATCGATGAGAGAGAAACATCGATCAGCTGCCTCTTGCACGCCCCCAACTGGAGATGTGCCCGCAACCAAGGTACGTGCCTTGACCAGAATCGACCCTGGGACCCTTCAGTCCACAGACTGACGCTCTATCCACTGAGCCAAACCAGTCTCAGTAGAGGATAGGTTTTAATTCTTCCTTGAAAGTTTCGTAAAACTCTCCTGTGTAGCCATCTGGTCCCGGGCTTTTATTTGCTGGAAGCTTTTTGATGACTGCTTTAATTTCTTCCACAGTTATTGGACTATTGAGACATTTAGATTCTTCCTGATTGAATTTTGGAAGGTTATATTTTTCTAGGAATATATCCATGTCTTGCAGGTTGTCCAATTCGTTGGAATAGAGTTGTTCATAGTATTTTTTTTTTTTAACAATCCCTTGTATTTTGGTAGGTCTGTTGTTATTTCTCCTTTTTCATTTCTGATTTTGTTTATTTGGGTCTTCTCTCTTTGCTTCTTGGTGAGCCTGGCTAGAGGTCTATCAATCTTGTTTATCCTTTCAAAGAACCAGCTCTTGGTTTTGTTGATCTTTTGAATTGTTTCTTTGGTCTCCATGTTGTTTATCTCTGCTCTGATCTTCACTATTTCCTTACTTCTGCGTATACTTGGCTTTTCTTGTTGCTCTCTTTCTAGCTCTTTGAGTAGCAGTGTTAGGTAATTTATTACCATTGTTCCCTGTTTTTTTGCAGTGGGCTTGTAGGGCTTTGAATTCCCTTTCAAGACTGCTTTTACTGTGTCCCATAAATTTTGTATTTTTGTGTTGTCATTGTCATTTGTTGCCATGATGTTTTTTATTTCTTCCTTGATCTTTCTGGTTACCCAGTCGTTGTTTAATAGCATGCTGTTTAGTCTCCATGTGTTTGATTTCTTTCTATTGTTTTTATTATAGTTGATTTCCAGTTTTATGCCACTGTGGTCTGAGAAAATGCTTGATATGATTTCTATCTTCTTGAATTTGAAGAGCCTTTTCTTATGACCCAACATATGATCTATCTTTGAAAATGACCCATGTGCACTGGAGAAGAATGTATATTCTGTGGCTTTGTGGTGAAATGTTCTGAAGATGTCAATTAATTCTATCTGGTATAGTGTGTCATTTATGATTGATGTTTCTTTCCTGCTTTTTTGTTTAGAGGATTTGTCCAGTGGTGACAATGGGGGATTAAACTCTCCTACTATGATTGTATTGCTATCAATCTCTCCCTTAATATCCTCCAGGAGTTTTTTTTTTTATGTATTTAGGTGCTCCTATATTGGGTGCATATATGTTTACCAGAGTTATTTCTTATTGTTGGATTGTTCCCTTTAGTATTATGAGGTGGCCTACTTTATCTCTTGTTATGTCCTTCACTTTGAGATCTAATTTGTCAGATATAAGTATTGCAATCCCAGCTTTTTTTTCATTTCCATTTGCCTGAAATACCATCTTCCATCCCTTTACCCTCAATCTGTGTGCATATCTTTTCCTGAGGTGGGTTTCTTGTAGACAGCAGATATATGGATCATGTTTTCTTATCCAATTGGTTACCCTATGTCTCTTGATTGGAGCATTTAATCCATTTACATTTAAAGTTATTATTGATAGGTCGTTATCCGTCACCATTTTTTAGTCTTTACCCCAGAGTTCCTTCCTTGCTTCCTATTTCTTTTTATTACAGAAGAGCCTTTAACATGTCTTGCATTGCTTGTTTGGTGGTAATATATTCCCTTAGTCCTTTTTTGTCTGTGAAGCTTTTGATTTCACCTTCAATTTTGATTGAAAGCCTTGCAAGGTACAGTATTCTTGGATTCAGACCCTTCCTTTGCATGACTTTGTATATTTCATTCCATTCCCTTCTGGCCTGATGAGTTTCTGTTGAGAAATCAGTAGTTAGTCTTACGGGGGTTCCTTTGTAGGTAACTCTTTGTTTCTCTCTGGCGGCTTTTAAGATTCTTACTTTGTCATTGGTGTTTGAAAATTTAATTATAATGTGTCTTGGTGTCGGTTTTGTGGGGTTCATTTTGCTTGGGACTCTGTGAGCTTCTTGGATTCGTGTGGGGTTTTTCTTTCCTATATTGGGGAAATTTTCTGTCTTTATTTCTTCATACAGGTTCTCCAATCCTTGCTCAGTTCCACTCTTTCTGGAACCCTAATTATGCGGATATTGTTTTTTTTCATGTTATTCCAAAGTTCCCTTAGGCTCTCCTCTTGCTTTTTAATTTTTTTTTCTAGAAGCTGCTGTACTTGGGTATTTTTTCCTACCAAGTCTTCTAGCTCACTGATGTGGTCCTGTGCTTTTTCTAGTCCAGTTTTGATGCTTTCTATTGAGTTCTTTAAAACAGTGATATCATTTTTTATTTCTTCATGCATTTCTTCTTGCTTCTTCTGCATTTTCTCTTGGTCTTCTTCATTTTGTCTTGGCTCTTACTCATATTGTCGAATTTGTCTTCCATTCTTTTCATCCACCTTATGATCATTTCTCTCAACTCTTTCTCTGGCAGGCTGATTTCTGCTTCTATTCGTTTACTTCCTTTTCTGGTGATACCTGCCTTTATGTCTTATGTGGGCTGTTTCTTTTTCTGCCCATGGTCTTTCTTCTCTGGGTGTCTGGTTATGTAGTTCTCTCTCCTACGTTGATTCAAAGGCACAATCTACAACATGACCCAGTACAGCACACAAGTCACTGAACAGAAATGTATTCACGATGTTAATAATCACTAATAAGGTAACCACCAATGAAAGACAAATTAGGGGTAAGTAGAGAAAGAAGAAGAGGAAAATGAGGAAAAAAGAAAGGAAAGAAGTGCCAAAATCAAACTGGAAGAGGGAGAAAAAATAAATGAAGAATAAATAAAATAAAATAAAAAGGAGAAGAAGAAGAAGAAGAAAAGAGAAAGCAAAAACAAGAGGGAAAAGAAAGAGGATAAGAAAGAAAAGGGGAACAAAATATAGATGTCAGGAGAAAACTCCAACAGAACAGTCACTAATCCCAACAAAGGCCAGCAACCAGTATCTGGAGATTAATACAAACTACAAATAGCAACTGGTATCAAGGGCGGCAAGGGAAAAGAGAGGGAAAAAACAAACCAAAACAAAGTAAACAAAAAGCAAAATAAAACAAGTAGAATAAGCTAAAACAATCTCACAAAAAAATATAAAAAATCGATATAATCACCGTTCAGGCTAACAGCAACAAAAGGGCATAGAGAAAAACAACCTTTTGGATAGTTAAGAAAAGAAGAGAGAGGTTTGCATGAACTTGTAGTAGGGGATTTGAAATTAGATATATAAGTGGGGTGAAATTTTAACCAGGTAAAAAGAAAGAATAGGGAGAATCTAAAGGTGGAAAAGGGAAAGAGAAACAAGACAACAAAATGGGGAAAGTTAGGATTAAAGTGTTGGCATAAAGGTAGACTTGAGATGGAGTAAAATTATGCTAAAGGAAAGATGAAAATATAATGTAGAATTCTAATCCCAAAGTAAAATAAAGAGAAAGCAAAATGACACTTGTTTTTTCCCAAAAAGGTAAAATGGTAGTAGTAATAATACTAGTTGAAAACAAAAATCTAATAATTAAAAAGGTAAAATCAATTGAGGAGGAAAGAAAAAAATAGTTTTTTAATTAAAATATGCAAAAATGAAAATAAAAATAAAATAAAATAAAATAAAATAAAAAATTTAAAAAAAGAAAAAAAAAGAAAAAGAAGAAAAAAGAAAAAAAATAGAATGGGCAATAGTGGAGGTCATTCACTTCCACTATTGTTCTGCTTGGCACTCCTGTTTCCCAGTAGGGAGGGTATTGCAGTTCCCTGTGTTCCTCTGCTGAGTTGTGTTTTAATCTTTATTTTTTTGTGGTTAAGCGAAAGTCAATTTGTGTGTCATCCACTGGGTGGCAGTGTTCATAATTGACCTCTGAGACAAAGCACAGGACTTCTCTAACCTGTGCTCAGATCCTGCTACTCTGTGGTTTTCAAAACCGGTTTGTGGGGATTTTGCAGCTGCCTCAGATCAAAATGAGTTGTTTTCTAGAGCTCCCCTCTGTCAACAGCTCTGAGAGTTTGCCTCCACACTTAGGGATCACGCCATGTCCCATGTCCGTGGACCTCTCCAGAAGCAGCTTTCCCACAGCCCGGTTCCCACAGTGTGCGCATCTCTGTTCTGTGGGACAGGAGACCTCACCTTATCCCAGGAGAAATCTGACCTTTCCGTGTGCCCTGTGGATCTCCTCTGAATCCGCCGCGTGTCTGCGCTGATTGGAGAGCAGTGTTCTGGGTCCCCAGCTATTCGGTGAGTGATTCAGCTGCAGCTTTCAGACCGCTGCAGACATCCACTTCCCTCTGCAAGATGGTGGGGTTGCTGCGTTCTTGCTGGTGGCTCCAGCCAACAAAATCCTGTGGCAGTGGGGCTGCCTGGCCAGGAGAGCCCAGTCCAGCAGTCCCCCACCTTCTTCTGGAGGATAACTGACTCTTAACTTGCCAACACACACTCCAAGTGCGACTCTCAGCTGCTCTCTCTCCCTCTGCCCAGCGACAAAGCTCCAGACGTGTCCGTCTATTCCACCGCCATTTCTGACTCGGAAACCAAATCAAGGCTATTTTAACTTTTAAAATGTGATTGGCATTTTTGTATATGGACATTTCAAGAGTTGTTCCCATTCATTAATATTGATAATCAATAAGAGATGTATTTCTTAGGCACACTGAAATATTTTATAGAGGAAGGATCTACACCTTAGATTGAGATTGCAAA
The DNA here is from genome assembly GCA_011751065.1 of Lasiurus cinereus. NCBI lineage: Eukaryota > Metazoa > Chordata > Mammalia > Chiroptera > Vespertilionidae > Lasiurus > Lasiurus cinereus. The sequence continues at coordinate 20,030,265 of JAAGEH010002534.1, read as the reverse complement.
TCTCAGTAGAAAAGATTGGACAGATAAGTATTCTGATTTGTTTTACATTTCTGAGCTCTTTGGAAACAGGCTATCAAAAATATTGTCCTTAAATTTAATATTTGAATTTTTCATGGGATTTGGGGTAGGAATAAGGGGAATGCTAATATATCCCTTCCTGAAATGTTACATTTTTCTATTTCTTTATTTTCTCTCCTGCATAACCTCACCAACAGCCATGTCTACTTTGTAACATTAACAGACAGGTGATCTTTAAATACTGAGCAACTAGGGAGATTTCTGCACTCTGTGGTGACAGATTAAGGCCCTGGGCTGACTTTCCCTTTGAAAATAGCTAACAGTATTAGATAAAACATGAGACTAAGGGAGAGAAAGAAGAAAGAAAAAGCACATAAAACAGAGCAGAAAATGTGAAATGGAAAGAGAACTGACAAATACTTTGAGGCAAATAAAGTTTCCAATAATTAAATAATTAATTATTCTTCCCCCAAAAAGACCACAAAGGGAAAAACATTCATTTGGCAACATAACAGGAGGTTGGCAGTCCAGATCTTTGTTTTTCTAATTCCCACATAAGTTTGAAAAAGATTACTTAGGGAAGTATTAGGATTCCTTTCTAAAAACTTATTGATTTAATTTATTATTGTGGAACATTTCAAAGATACAGAAGTGTATGAAGTTGGAACACCTTGTATCACTGAACCTCTTGAATCTGTCCTGTAATTTCAAGATCAAATCAGGGCCCATTTTGCTTCACCTGTAGCCCATTCTTTCCTCACCTCCTGGATTATTTTGAAGCAGGTTCCAGACATATAGCAACTGCTACCAGTGCCTACCTATAAAGATGTTTACAAAGTATAACTTTAATACCACTATCACATCTTAAAATATAATAACTCCTAATATTTAATATCCTGTTGGTGATCAAACTTACTCGATTGTCTCAAAAGTTTTCCAATATTCAATTTTCACATGCTAAGGCTGAGCTCATTTTTAATCATTGGTTATGATATAAACAATATTCCTTTTGTTTCTGCATCTCTTGAGAATATCTTCACACTGAGTTGCCCAGCAATCTTCCAAGTTCTTTACTGCTTAAAACTCTTCACACTGTGGTTCACAACAAAACTTCCAGGAGACAAGTTTGGCCAATATGTAGCAGAGACTGACCACATACCCACAGATAAGTTTTGAGAAGAAGGGTCTTTTATTGCCAGGAGACCATTCTAACTCAGCCTCACATACTGTTTATGAGTCAATGTTTGCAGTTGTGCATAAGCTTCCTTCCAGTTCTCCGCCTTGTGCTTGCCAATTGTATTATGAAGACATAAAGTCCTCTGGAAAGTAAACATCCGTAACCTATTTACAGGCTGCTTGGCAGCATCTACATGAATTGCTCAACTTACTACACATGCAAATATCTATATTAAAGCAGACTGTTTGTGGCGCTTTTATACCAACAGTCTATGGCCATTCTGAGTGGGGTAAGAGCTATGCAAAACTCTTCTGCCTGAACTTGAATCACAGGATATGATTCAATGGAAACAAGGAAATGAACTCTTATAAAAACACTCAGCAATGCCTTTCTCCTTTTTCTTGTTTTAATAATTAATCCTAAAATTCTAAAATCCTAAAACCTTATTATTTTACTAAAAGTTCCCAAAATACTATAATAATTATAGTCTATTAAATTTTGAAATCCAAGTAAGTTTGTAGTAAGTCATGCTTCATCAGCCATGGTCTTAAGGGGCTGTTGTAGTTGGCTAAATACTTCTAAAATCCAGATAAATAAGACAACTAACAAATGTAAATTTAGGAAAGTTACTGCAGAAATTCATTAGGAAGATAAATGGATAAAATTTTGATGGAGCAGACAAATACCATTACCCTTAACTCTATGTGGGATTTGCCTATAAAACATCCACAAATGTAGTCAGTTATAGAAACTGGTGAACCAACTGCTTGTCTGTGTAATGGGCTGTGTCACAGTACCGAGTAAGAGCCTTTCTCTTTCCATCTATCTCCACCTCAGGAACTCTCAGATATAAGCTATTTGGTGGGCTTGGTCCCCATTTAAAGGCTATGAGTAGTGCATAGTCATTTGGGCAACAAGATAATAATTTTAAATGGTTATAGAAATGAAATATTAATATGAAACTGAGTCACAGAAGATGGAGTTGATACTAGAAATCATTAAGAGCAAGCAATTAAATTTACATTTCTTGTAGGTACTTCAAAATTCATGACTTACTTATTTAAACTTTCAATTAGAATGGGAGACAATTCTACCCTTCTATTGATTCAGCTTCTCCAAAATGGAGACCTGAATATATGTAAATGAATAAATATTATAAAATGTACAGAATTCATAAATTGGTCAGATTTTTTTTCCAGATACAAATTGTTTTAAATTAGTTGTTATTAAAATATTACTTATATTCAAATAATCTCTCAAAGTGAATGAATCTGTTTTTCCCTGAGAAATCACATAAAAGATAGTTGTGGCAATGATATTTGAAAAGAAAATAAAGACTTATATCACACTGAAAGTCAGATTTCTTTTTTTTATTGCATTGCTGTAGGGAAAAGATAGAATTTTTACTATTTTATATTATATCTATTTCTCTTTAGAGAGGAAGGGAGAGAGAGATAGAAACATCAATGATGAGAGAGAATTAATTGTAGATCAGCTGCATCCTGCATGTCCCCTACTAGGGATTGACCTTGCAATCTGGGCATGTGCCTTGACTGAGAATTGAACTGTGACCTCCTGGTTCATAAGTCCATGCTCAGCCACTGAGCCACACCTGCTGGGCTATTTTATCTTATATAATAAAAGGCTAATATGCAAATTGTCCCCATGGGTGGGAGTTCCATTGACTGAGAGTTAGATGTGTGCTGACCACCAGGGGGTGGCACAGAACATGGCTGGTGTTGGTAATGTGGCACTGGCAGCTGCGGCAGTGGAGGTGCTGCAGGTCCTGATGGGCCCCGAAGAGAATGGGACCATGGCGGGATGATGGAGCAGGTGAGTGGGTGGCACCAGGCCAAGGCCTGTGCAAAGGCAGGCCCCAGCCATTAGGGGAAGGGAGGCTGGCAGCTGGCAGCTATTAGAGACACTACCCAGGCACAAATTTTGTGCATTGGGCCTCTAGTCCTATATAATAAAAGTCCAGCAACTGAAACAGCAGAACTTCCAGAATTACCAGGGACTAGAACAATAGGGCCCTTTTGCCCTGGCCAGTGCCCTCTGCAGTGGGAACCTCCCACCCTGATCAAGGGAATGGCCAGCCTGCAAACCAGCTGTGGCCCCTCACTCCAGCCCGCCATGTCCCCTAGCAGAGACCCCCACCCCAATCTGGGGCCCCTATCAGGGCAGGCCAGCTGGCCCCCACCCATCTACTGGGCCTCTATCATATATAATAAAATGATAATATGCAAATTGACCCTAATAGCAAAATGGCCAGAATGACTGCTCAACCAGTCACTGTAGGTCACATTGACCACCTTTTAATTTATTTCCGCTGCTGGCAGGATCTGATCACCCAATGGTGAATGGGGAACTGGGGGTGGGTGGCGGCGGGGGGTAGGGTTATCTTTGGGCAGCTGGGGAAGATGGTTCTAATCACAGGCCAGGCCTAGGGACCATTTTGTGCATGATTTTTGTGCACTGAGCTTCTAGTTTTTAATATACTTTTAAGGTTATAGTTAGTAAATTTCACTCTTCTTTTGTGTACAGTTTTATGATTTTTGATAAATGTATAATAATCACCATAATCAAGATATAGAAGAGTTCCTCACCCCCAGAAAAACTGCCTAATGGTGGCATTTAAGGTTAAACCTTCTATCCATTTGTCTCTTTAGTTTTCTTGTTTCTAGAATGACTTATAGATTAAGGTTAAATGACGTCATGAGGATGGGTCCTGATCCAGTAGGATTATTGTCCTTATGAAAAGAAGAGCCAAATTGTGAGTTTCCTCTGTCTCGTGTATACAGAGAACAGTCATGTGAGCACAAAATGAGATGGAGGCACCTGCAAGGCAGAAAGACATCTCACCAGAAACAGAACTTGCTGGCACCTTGGTCTTGGATGGCAAGTCTCCAGAACTGTGAGAAAATAAATGCCTCATGCTTATTCCCCCAGCGTGTGGTGTTCTGTTATGGCAGATTGAGCAGAGTGGTACCTTCACTTTATTTATTTCTCATCTAACTATTTTTCTTAATATTTAATTTTAACATATCTATGTAAAACAAACAGTATTTTTAAGTGGTTGATCAAGGGACTAAAATATTACATTTTAAAATACGTTTAACATTACAATTTTCTTCAAATTGAAAAATCTTGTATTTTCCCAAATTTTTACCAATAATACAAACATACCTCATTTATGGCAATTAGCACATCCTATTTTTTAGTCTAATTATGTCCATTTACATATTTTATGTACCTTAATAAGCTCTAAGCTCTCTTAATACAGAGAGCTGTGTCTTTATTTTACTACAGTATTCATGTTGTAGTTAGGATCTTTCTTATTCCTAACTGACAATCAATAGATATTCTGTAGTTAAATAATGACAACAAAGGGAGCTATTCAATGACAAATTTATTTTGATATTATAAAAATTCTTTCCTTATCTCACTCATGTTCAAAATATTATCATATAACATATTCTTAATGCAAAGTGTTTTCCTCATTAGGGTAATACTAATCATTATCCATTTTAAAGTCACTGTTAAAAAGGCAGAAATTGTATATATGTGTCACATTTCATAGATAAAACTCTTGTCATATTTTTCAATCTTTTAATTCTCTAACAAAAAATACTGCTAGATAACAAAATGAAAATATTAAATTGTCCATCCTGAAATATACTACGGCCATCATCAAAGCTATAAATTCAAATCCAACGTCAGAACCTCTAAAAAATATATCCTTTAATAAGCATTCACAGATATCTTCTAGTTTTAATATTTAAAAAAATAAAATAATCTGAAAATTATTTGTTAATGTTGTTAAATAAAGAAAAGACTAGAAGGACTTTCATCTTGCTTTGATTGGGGGTTAGCTTCCTTTTATAAATATTTATGACTACGATCATCTTGACATTCACCTTGTTTTATCATGTGACACATGTAGTCATGGAGTGCCCTGACCAGATATGGAACCCAAAACCTAGGTATGTGCCCTGACCCGAATCGAACTGGAAACCTTTTGGTGTTTAGGCCAGTGCTCCAACCAACTGAGCCACCTGGCTAGGACTCCTCAGATCTATTGATTTCTCTTCCTTTTTCTCTTTTTGAGTCACACTTTACACACACACACACACACACACACACACACACACACTATAAACACATTCATTCAGTGCCTTATTCTTAGCTGTACTACTATCAACAATCCTAACAGTTGATATATTGATCTTCAACCCAAGACGACAAAATTAAGATTTTAGTAAAATTATAAGAAAAAAAAACATAATTGAGAATGAGATATTCCAGCAGAGCTCCCATAAAAGATTTGGGTATTTTTTGCTATTTATTATAAATTTGAAATATCTAATCTGAGAGCTCCATTAGTCTGCAGCTGTTGTAAGATCTCACCTCTTGGTCAAGATTCCAGTGTGCTTCAGGAAACTTCCCCAGAACCTAATCTAATATAAGTGCTGCAAAGGGGCCACCTTGATGTGCACAAAATGAACTGTCAAATTGAGTCAATTAAGAGGCTAATTCAGGATAGAGTTGCCATGCAATATGAAAGTCCGTTTTATGGGACTTTGTAGACTGTGGAATTGGTAGTCTCCTAAATTGTCCCTCCATCAACATGCAAAACAAGAGTACAGACACTTCATTTGGAGGAAAATGTATAGTGTGTCAGCCTCCCACATCCAAAGCCTGAGCCAGCCAGACACCTTTAATGCTGCTTGAGAGACACCGTTTTGCCTTCTCCAGGTCCCATTCTCTCCGCAGATCTGCAGATCTGTCAATGTCTCTCCCAATCTCTAGATTGTGGCTGGGTGACAGCCCTTCCTTCACTTTGAATTTAACTCATTCTTTGTACCTGACTCGTCAGACTCTGTGGTTCCTGAGCCCACCTTCTTTCACAACGGTGCCTTTCCTCTCAGTGTGATACAGGAGGCATTGGGTAGTTTCACCCCATCCAGTCCAGGCTTTGTCCCTGGACCCAGAGCCTCACCCAGATACACAACCTTCACGTGCTTTGAAAGTGGTATTCCATTATCAAATGTTACTCATTTCTATTGTGTAAATGGAAACTCTGAAGTTGGCAAGCTGTATTTAACCTTAAGCGTAGGCCTCCTGATCAGCCCAGCACACTTTACCCAACACAAACTTGTCTCCCACTAGTAAAAAGCTCTTGGCCACAGCCCTTCTCTGGGTCACTGTTGAATTTAGGGTCATGTCAGCACCATGATGTCTTTTGTTCTTTTAAAATATGTTTTTATTGATGGAGAAGGAGAGAGAGAAACATCCATCAACTGTGTACTGCACTCCCCCCCTCCCCCCACCCCCGCCACCACTAGGGATAGAACCCGAAACTATGGCATGTGGCCAGACCTGTAATAGAACCAGCGACCCTTTGGTGCATGGGACAACATTCAACCAATCAAGCCACATCTGCTAGGACAATACCATGATGTTTTAAAATTTGTATTCTAGAGGTTTAATTTGAGTGTGAGACTAAGACTCAGCCAGTATTATCCACTTCATGTTCATTCATTCAACTCCATTATTTTACCTAAACTGGTCTTTTTTGTTATCAGAAAATAACCATGAAATGACAGAGACAAGTGTGTAGAAAGTGCACACAACACATACTTCCAGGAACAGGAATATAAAGATGTTATTTAACTAGTGAAGTATAGGAACAGAAAATAGAGAATCAGGAATATCCTGAAGTGTGGAATTGCTGAGATCCACAACTGAGCTGAGTGTGGAATTTTAAAATGGCAAATGTCAGAGGAAAAAATATTTGTCTATCAGATATTGGTTTATCTTCCAAAGGAAGGGAGTAAGGTTCAAGTTTATGCCAGATACTCAAAATTAATGTCAAATATGTTCATGGTATGATTGTAAAATTGCTTTGTGTCTCAGAGGAAATTATTATTTAACATGATAGAAAAAGGTAAAAAAGTACATATGACATTTAAAAATGCATGCTTTATTCTTCTTTTGGTCTCATAACCTTGTTATGTCAATATTTAATTTCTAGCTAATAAAAGAATTATACATATATTTAATGCAATTATATCAAAGAGTACTAAACATCTGGCTTACAGAAATACTAAATTTGGTGTCAAAATTGAAACTCAAATCAACGTCTCTTAATACCTGTGTCCTTTATGTCTCTCATTGGATGCCTTTTAATTTCTTATTAAATATTGTATGTGATGCTTTTACCTCACTGTTAACTATTAACATGTTATAATATTAGTCCTGTTACTCTTGAGTTATTTAATAATCTTGTAAGAAATTAAAAAAAAAAACTGTGAAATAAACAAATGGGTGACTAAGTCCCTTTTTAATGTCATAGAGAGCATTGTCAAACAGGCCTCCCTGAGGTTTATTTAATTTTATTGTCTGACATGCTATTTATGATTGATTAGTGCATAGAATCTTTGAAGATACATGTTAACTTGTAAAATTTTTACCTGGTATAGAGGCATAATCCAGAATATTATATGAAGTGGGTATTCCTATTATATACATTTTAAAATGATGAAAAAGAGACATAAAATGTTAATTTAAGTCACCCAAGTTGTAAAATACAAAAGACAGCAAAGTGTTGACCAGGCCCTGCATGATCTGATCTGGTCTCATCGGCCTTACCTTGCATAGTCTTTCTTCTATGGTTTAGCCATATTAGGCAAACCAAATGTACACTATGCAGGAAACTGACTTTGAAAAGATTCCAAAAATCTAGATTTGGCAAAGAGCTATTAAATGTACTAGCATACCATTCTATCTATCTATCTATCTATCTATCTATCTATCTATCTATCTATCATCTATCTATCTATCTATCTATCTATCTATATCTATCATCATCATCTTATATATCTATCATCATCAATCTACAGTATATATCTATTTAAATCCTTTATTGTTGAAAGTATTACATATGCCTTCTTTTTCTCACATTGACCTCTCTCTACCCTCTCTCGCCCTAGCACAGGCCCTCACCCCCACTACTGTCTGTGTCCATTGGTTCTGCTAATATACATTAATATAAGTCCTACTAGAGGCCAGGTGCATGAAATTCAATTGGAACAGCTGGCTCCCTCTCCAATCTGGGACCCCTTGAGGGATGTTTGACTGCCTTTAGGCTTAAACAGGCAGTCGGACATCCCTTTCACAATCCAGGATTGCTGGCTCCCATTTGCCTGCCTTCCTGATTGCCCCTAACTGCTTCTGCCTGCCAGCCTGATCACCCCCTAACCACTCCCCTGCCAGCCTGATTGATGCCTAACTGCTCCCCTGCCAGCCTTTTTGCCCCTAACTGCCCTCCTCTGCACGTCTGGTCACCCCTAACTACCTTCCCCTGTGGGCTTGGTCATTCCTAACTGCCCTCCCCTGCTGGCATGATCACCCCCAACGGCCCTCCCTTGCAGGCCTGGTTCCTCTCAGCTGACCTCCCCTGCTGGCCATCTTGTGGTGGCCATCTTGTGTCCATATGGGAGCAGGATCTTTTGACCACATGGGGGCAGTCATCTTGTGTATTGGAGTGATGGTCAATCTGCATATTACTCTTTTATTAGATAGAATAGAGGCCTACTGCATGGGGGAGGCCAGCTGCTTTGCCTGAAGGGTGTCCCAGATCAGGGTGGGGGTTCCCTTGGGATGTGGGATGGCTTGGGCAAGGGACCTGTGGTGGTTTGCAGGCTGGCCACACCCCCCAGTTACCCAACAGAGGCCCTGGTATCTGAGATTTATTTATCTTCTACAACTGAAACTTTGTAGCCTGGAGCTAAGGCAAGCCTTCTGCTCGCACAGCCATTGAAACTTTGTTGCCTTAAGGGAATATCTGGGCCAGGCCAGTGTGTGCAGAAAGTTTGGCTTCCTTCATTGCCAGGGGCAACCCAAGCCTCCCTCCTGCTCTCTCTGCGGCCATAGCCATTTTGGTTGGGTTAATTTGCATACTCACTTTGATTGGCTGGTGGGTGTGGCTTGTGGGTATAGCAGAGGTATGGCCAATTTGAATATTACTGTTTTATTAGATAAGATGGTTGATCTCTTACTCCCTCTCCCACCCTCCCCTGCCTTCCCTCTGAGGTTTATTTTTGTGCCAGTACCATGCTGTTTAGAGAACAGTGGCTTTGTAATATAGCTTAATATCTGGTATTGTGATCCCTCCAACTTTATTTTTCTTTCTCAGGGTTGCTGCAGCTATTTGGGGTCATTTTAATTTTATATAAAATTTTGAAGAGTTTGTTCTAGGTCTGTGAAATATGCCATTGATATTTTATATGGGTTGCATTAAATCTATAGATTGCTTTGGGTAGTATGGACATTGTAATGATGTATGCTATTTAAAATGGGTCAAGTGGCCGAAACCTGTTCAGCTCAGTGGATAGAGCATCGGTCTGTGGACTGAAAGGTCCCAGGTTCGATTCCGGTAAAGGGCATATATCCTGGTTGCAGGCACATCCCCAGTAGGGGGCGTGCAGGAGGTGGCTGATCAATGTCTCTCTCTCATCGATGTTTTCTGACTCTCTATCCCTCTCCCTTTCTCTCTGTAGAAAATCAATAAAATATATAAAAAAATAAAATGGGTCAAGTGTCTTAGATATACTCTTGTGAGTTTTTTTTTTAATATTTATAAATATAAGAATTAACATAAGGTCTGTCCCATGAAATCTTGGTATCCTTAACTGTAATTTTTCTTTACCATCTGAAATTCAGTGATTATCTAATCTCTTACCAGGATTTTGTGGTATTGTTTTCAGAAGGTGAATACTCATGGTCATTGTGAACAACTATATCTGATCCCTCCTCACCCCTCACTTTTCCAATCCTGACTCCCTATCCCTTAAATACTAACTTCAGATTTTAATTAGGTTTATGCCTTTTAAAAAATATTTCTTTCTACTAGAAAATATATAAGTATATAAACACATACAAAGTGTAAAGGAGTAAAATCGGAATTTGTACCTCATGTTGTTTGGACTCATGCTAGATACCAAATTTATAATCCCTAAGCCATAAAATTAAGTCTTAAACCACATAGATTGGAAATAAAATAACATAACTCTTAAAATACCATCAAAACAATACTTTTAAGCCTATATTTAAATATAGAATTATTTGCTAATTGCATGGGAATAAAGAAAATAATAAATGAGATAACATTTAGGATAATTAATAGACAAGTTCAATGATACTGTACATATGAAAATATTAAAAATGTGAGGTATGTATTTTGTCCTTTTTATACATATGGATATCTTAAGTATGCATATCCTCAGATCTTTCTAAATGTTATTAAAACCTTACAGGGTTTAGTTAATCAAGTGTAAGATATCTCACCAAATACAGCGAAGTTGTTAATACTTGATCTTACTGCTTCTACTCTTGTCTTCCCACACTCAGATCTCACACATCATCCAGGATCCTTTTAAAACATGAGCCATAAAATTGTCCCTGCAATGGTTCCCCACTCACTCTGACTGAAAAGCAATACCCAAAATTGTCTTCATAAACTAGTCCCCACCTGTTGTCATATCTGATCATTTGACCTATCTGCTCTTTACAAAGAGTAATACATTGTGGGAAAGCAACTAGACAAAGGAAAGGAAATTTTAGACTCTAGAGACAGTAAATTGTGAGATGGTAAATATATGGAGAAAAGTAATGGTAGATAGGGATTATTTAGTGAGGTTGGTTTTTAGGCAGATTTACCTTGGTGATGCCTTAATCTCTTGTCATAAAAATTATTCTCCCTTTGTATAGAAGAGTGGAGACATTGTCACAAGCAAAATGTATGCCAACTTCACAAAGCGAAATTTATCCTCTGCTTTTAGTAAGAAAGGAGAGGGAAAAGAGTTCTCAATTGTTTCCAGCTCAAAATAATGCTTATGCCAAAGTGATATCCTTTGGGGGAGCGTGTTCTGATCTTCTTCAGAGGCCCTCAACCAACTTTTTATTATTGTTGTTAATCCTCTCTCAAGGATATTTTTTCATTAATTGTTAGAGAGAGTGGAAGAGAGAGACAGAGAAAGAGAGAAACTTCGATATGAGAGAGATACCTCTATGGGTTGCCTCCCCCACACGCCCCAACCTGGGCTAGAGATTGAGTCTGCAACCAAGGTATGTATCCTTGAATATTACAATATTCTCAGTCTCTGCCTATATCTCTCCACTCACCACTATCACTACTTAACATTCCTGGTCTCTTTGCCTTATTATTATTATTTTTTAAATAGCACCTTTTGCCTTTTATTGTTCATTTTTTTATCTTTCCTGTAATAATATAGGCTCTAAATGGTGCAAATTCTCTTGTAGTCTAGCATCCTAAGTGTTGGAATAGTGTTGGACATATAATAGGCAGCCAATAATTATTTGATAAGTAAATGATGTAATTTGTAAACACACAGGCTATATAACCTAAACATTTAGACATGGGTCTATATAACAGGAGAGATAAGTTATGGTTCAAAGTGTAGTTTTGTTCCAGTTGGTTGATTTAAAAAAAAAATATTTTATTGATTTTTTACAGAGAGGAAGGGGGAGAGATAGACAGTCAGAAACATCGATGAGAGAGAGACATTGATCAGCCGCCTTCTGCATGCCCCACAATGGAGATGTGCCAGCAAGCACGGTACATGCCCCCGACCGGAATCGAACCTGGGACCTTTCAGTCCATAAGCCGACGCTCTATCCACTGAGCCAAACTGGTCTCAGCTGATTTTTTAAATTTAAAATATGTGACATTGTTTATGCAGATTTTGAAATCTATGACATCTTTGAGGTTTCAATAGATCTTATTTCATCCATAATGAAATTAACTTGTTGGGAAAGAATAGTGGTTATGTCTGTAAAGCAGAGATTTAAAATAAGGAAACTTAATATGTTAGTTTACATTGGAGAAATTGATGCTCTAGAAAATAATAGCAAATTTTACACTTTATTGCTTCTGAAATTGGAAAAGGCAAATATTCTTGTTATTATAACAATTTGGATAACTGAGCATATGTCTCAACACGATTTCAATGACTATGCCTGAGAACGTTGGAAATACTTAACAAGGACAATGTGATTTAGAATCATGGATAGCAATTTATGTTGCTCTCCTTTGTATTTGCAAAGCTGAAAGTTCTGTCCTGGTCATGAAAAGTGTGTACCACAATTATATGCCCTTTCCTCAGTGGGAAACCACATAGACACTTTTCTTAGGGAGGATCCTCAGAACGGGCTAATCTTCTTTTTTTTTTTTTATTGTTTAAAGTATTACAAATAGTAGTACATATGTCTCCTTTTTTTTCCCCCCATTGACCTCCCCCTGACCTCCCCTGCCCCCCAGTACATGCCCTCACCTAAGCTGCCCCCCCTCCAGTGTCTTGTATCCATTGGTTATGCTTAGAAACATGCGTACAAGTCCTTCGGTTGATCTCTTACAGCCCCATCCCCCAACCTCCCCTGCCTTCCCGTTGTAGTTTGACAGTCTGTTCAATGCTCTTTTGCCTCTGTATCTATTCCCCCCTGCCCCCCCCCAACTCTTTTCTTTAAAAAATCTTGCCTCTGCAGACTAGAAATAAACCTGTAAGAACAAAAAATGTTTGAGTCCCAATTTCAATGTCCAACAAGAACGGCTTATCTTCTAAGGAGAGATGTAGTCTCTGTCTCATAGCTGGAGTGGTATTTTTGGTCCAAGCAAATCTGTCTACCTAGTTTCCCTTTCTCCATATTTTCAGTAGTTTCAAAATATTTTAATTTCCATTTTTCTTTTTCTACTAAAACCTTGGGTCTATGAAATTTCTGATCTCTGCCTAGTTAATATTTATATGAAAATGTCAAACTATAATATTTGTTTCACATTTAATGTGTCAACCCTTACTTTATAATAGGAATTTAATGCTAAGCAAAATTTCTAGATAAATAGTAAAATAGTATTATGGTTATTATTATATTCACATTTAAAGGAATCAAGGAGACAATGAAATGTGTGTGTGTGTGTGTGTGTGTGTGTGTAAGTGTGTGTGTGTGTGTGTGTGAATCCTAAACCACATTACTTCTAACACTAATAACAGTGGCAATTTTATACAAACAACAGTACATTTTTTGTCTTTTCCTCTGGTTTCTATTAATTTTATTAGCTTTTTTCAGTACTAACCAACCTGATGTGAATTAAGTCTTAAAGAAAATAAATTTAATCCAAAATGAGAAAGATAATTAATTCCTTCTCATTACAAGATGAGTCCAATGTGGTTGAGTAAGCTGAAATGAAAAGAACAGACAATGAAGTGTTTCAGTAAAGAATTAATTCTTGATGTTCCTCTACATGTAATAACCCCTCTCTTTACATCCCAGTAATATCAATATCACTATAGCTCTCACACATGTCCCAGAGTAGCAGGAATTACTGAGAAAAGAGACAGTATATGTAAAGTATTAATTTATATTGCTTCTGAGGCAAGAAAAAGGCAGAAAACATTTTAATTCCTTAAAATATTGAAATGACTTCTTGCCTCATCTTTCTTCCCTTTGATCTCAAAACCTGAACTTCCTCAGGGTGCCTGCATTCTATCCAAATTCCAGTTGAACCTTAGTGATGGGGAATCAAGTGGATAGGTAGGCATGTGGCAATATATTCAGTCCATTTAAAATATCACAACCTTCTTCCTTATGTTTTATATCTTCCACTATAATTCTAAAAATAATGAGGCCATGAAAATTCCAATTTTTCTCTAAATAGAAAATCTTTTTTCTTACTTTTTGTTGGTAATTAGCAGAATACAAAGGACTGCACATTGCTTGATGATATATAGAAAAGTAAAATATTTTGGAAGCTGTATAATATTTAGAGTCAATGATATTCACTATTTTAGTAAATATGTCAATTAATACTGTTTTTTCAAAATCTTACTTTATTTCTTCTATGACTTCCTTTGTGTTAAATTCTTGGCACTGTGTACACCATAAGATATGTTAGTTAGTTTCAAAGTAAATTTCCACAGCATAAATATCAAAATCAACAGACTTATATTTTTCTTGGAACTTAAATATATTTAAAATTCACAAGCTTTTTTGTAGTAATGGGAACAAAAAAAGAACATCAAACTCTTTTCCATTTTTTTTATTAGAAATGGAGACTATTTAACATAACAAAAAGGATCAAATATTCGATCTTGGTAATGTATTTGCTATGTGAATTTTAGTATATTTATTAACTTTTTGTACCTCAATTTTTAACATATAAGTTTTCTAACTTTCACATTTTATTCCCCCTTTTTTTGAATTTATTGGAGTGACGTTGGTTAACAAAGTTATACAGGTTTCAGGGGCATAGGCCCACAATACATCATCTATACACTGTATTGTGTATTTACTACTCCAAGTTAAGTTTCCTCCCATCACTATTAATCCCTCCTATACCCTTTTCCATCTTCCTCCATCCTTCCCCACAATCACTACACTGCTGTCCTTGTCCAAGAATTTCTATCTCCCTTTTTTTTTTTTGTTTAATCCCCCTACCCCCTCCAGCCACCTCTGCCTCTGACAGCTGTCAGCCTGCTCTCTACCTATCTCTATTTTGATTGTTAGTTAATTTTGATCATTAGAGTCCACATATGAGTAAAATCACATAGTATTTATCTTTCTTTGACTGGCTTATTTCATATAACACAATAATCTCCAGGTCATCCATGTAGTTGCAAAGGAGATGATTCCCATCTTTTGAATGGCTGAGTAGTATTGTGTTGTATAAAATGTTCCTCAATGTTTTTATCTATTCATCCACTGATTGACACTTGGGCTGATTCCAAATCTTGGCTATCTATCTATCTATCATCTATCTATCTATCTATCTATCTATCTATCTATCTATCTATCTATTATCTATCTAGTATCTATTATCTATCTATCTATCTATCTATCTATCTATCTATCTATCTATCATCTATCATCAACCTTAAAATGCAAATAGACCAAACAGTGGAACAACTGAAAACTGAACAACTGGTTGCTGTGATGTGTGCTGACCACCAGGGTGCATGTGTGTAACATGGTGGGCGTTGGCTGTGGTGGAATGGTAGACCAGGTGAGTAGGGGCACCAGACCAAGATGGGGCACTGGTCACTGTCATCAGGGCGAACGTCTGGTGATTACTGAAAATTCTTTACTCCAGTGCGCCACGGGCCCGCCAGACACTTGCACCTGCTGGAGCCACCGCTCATACCCATTGCCAATGCCCAGTGCCAGTTCTGATAGCTTGGTGCCATCAGTGGGTACGAGTGGCAGCTGCCAGTCCTCATTGCCCCTAAGCCTTCTCCACTTCCCCCTGCTCCTGAAGGACAACTGGGGCAGCAGCTGCCACTTGCATATGTTGACAGCACAGGCCCCACTTGCACCCGCTGCTAGTGCTGGCCCCAATTGCTCCATGCCATCAGTGAGTGTGAACGAGGCTGGCGTCATTAGTGCATGAGGGTAGCAGCAGCAGGAGTGGGGCTGCTGGCAGATAAAGGACCGGGGGTCATGGTGGGAGGGGCTGAGTGGGGGCATGGAGGATGGGCTGAGACCTGCCCCTGTGCCCATTGCAGCCTCACAGGCCACAGTCCTTTCAAGGTGCATGAGTTTGTGCACTGGGCCCCTAGTTGTAAATAATGCTGCAATAAACATAGGGGTAAATATATTCTTTTGAAATAACTCTTCAGGTTTTTTTTTTTTTTGGTTATATTAAAAGAAATGGAATTACTGGACAATGAGGCAGTTCCATTTTTAATTTTTTGAGGAAACTCCATACTGGTTTCCATAATATTGCACCAATCTTCACTCCCACCATGAGAATTCCCTTTTCTCCATATCCTTGAAAGCACTCATTGCTTGTTGATTTATTGATGATTGCCATTCTTATAAATGTAAGAGGATATCTTATTGTGGTTTTAATTTGTGTTTCTCTGATGTTTAGTGATGTTGATCATCTTTTCATATGTTTACTGACTATCTGTATGTCCTGTTTGGAGAACTATCAATACAGATCCTTAAGTGGGTTATTTGATTTTTGGCGTTGAGTTTTATAACTTTTTTTTGTAAACTTGGGTATTAACCCTTTATCAGATATATCATTAGCAAATGTGTTTTCTCATTCAGTGGGTTGTCTTTTCATTTTGTTGATAATTTCTCTTGCTGAGAAAACACTTTTAGAAAGAATAGTAGAAGCCTCCAGAAAAAAAGAGCTACATGAAAGGAGGCATGCAATTTGTCAGATACAGAATTCAAAGTTATGGTTATAAGGATGCTCAACAGAATAAAAAAGGATATAGAAACCATAAAGAAATAGAAATGAGAATTCATTATCTGGAATGAATACACTGGAAGAAATAAACAGTAGATTGATGAAACACAGGATTGAATCAGCAATTTGAAGGAGCAGCAAAAAGAAAAAGAAGAAAAGAAATGACAGTTTAAGGAACCTTTGAGACAACATTAAGTATAACAACATCTGCATCATAGATGTACTAGAAGGAGAAAATAGAGCAAGGGATCAAGAACCTATTTGAAGATATAATGACCAAAAACTTCCCTAACCTGGTGAAGGAAAAAGATACACAAGTCCAGAAAGTTCAGAGAGTCCAAAACAAGATAAACCCAAAGAGGCCCCACACCAAAACAAGTCATAATTAAAATGGCAAAGGGTAAAGACAAAGAGAGAATCTTAGAAGCTTTAATAGAAAGACAGTTACCTCCAAGGGAGCTTCCATATGACTGTCAGCTGATTTCTTAACAGAAACATTTCAGGCCAGAAGGGATTAGCATGAAATATTCAAAGTGATGAAAAGCAAGGACCTACAAGCTAGTAAGGCTATCATTTAAAATTGAAGGTGATGGCTACATCAACAAATCAACTAAGGATAAGTACTGGCAAAAATGTGGAGAAAAAGAAAACCTAGTATGTTGCCAGGGGGAATGAAGACTGGTACAACCACTATGAAAAACAGTATAGAGTTTTTCAACAAATTAAGAATGGAACTGCCATTTGACTCAGCAATCCTATTCTGGGATATCCTAAGAACCCTAAAACACCAACCAGAAAGAATATATACACCCTTATATTCATAACAACACTATTTACAATAGCTAAGATTTGGAAACAGCCCAAATGCCCATTAGTAGATGAGCAGATAAAAAAGATGTTGTAAAAAAAAGAAAAGAAAAGAAGAGCAAAATAAAAAGAAAAACAAAGATGGGGTCCATTTATAAAGTAATTCTATGCAACTGTAAAAAAGAAGGATCTCCTATCCTTTGAGAAGCCTATAGAGTATTATGGGAAGCAAAATTAGCTAGTTAGGAAAAGGCAAGTGTCACATGATTTTACTTATATGTGGAATCAAATGAACAAAATAAACTAACAAAATAGATCCAGAGACATAAAAACATGGAACAGACTGACAAATCTCAGGGGGAAAGGGGAGGAGGTGACATAGAGATTAATAGAAGAATTTTTCTAAAATCATACTCTCATGCCATGACCATGGAAGATGAAACTTATCATCAGTCTGGGTCATGTACACCATGTGTATGTAAACTTGGGTGCACTAGTTTAGGGAAGGAGAGTTCTCAAAAGGATCAAAACCCAAAGAATACCAGGCAAAATAAAGCATTTGATGAAATTTCAGAGGCAAAATCATTGTGTAAAATCCTCATTTTATAAATTTAATGGATTTATTAATATTTTTATTTGATTTAATAAATGAAAAAAATTAAGTAATGAGCATTTCTCAACTTTCCAGTCACTTTGTAAATAGTTAACCCAGCAACAAAAGTATACTTCTTATGGCCCATTCTAAAAACCTTACATCCACTTCTGAAAATAGTATAATGGAGCATTTTTAAAGAAAAGGAAGTTAATTGCATTAATTATCTATTTGGTTTATAGGACTTACAGGTATGTATGTGCTGTTTCTATCTTCTGTATTCACCTTAACTCAAGTGTATATGGGTCACTTGAATCTGGTATATAGATCTGCGTCTGGTGTCCATTCCTTTTGTGTCCGGCTTTGGCCCAGCATCCTTCTTCTCCTCTCCTGACCCCACCAGAGCCTTTGGGCCCCAGGCCGGGACAGGGAACAGGGCTGGGTGGTGGCAAACATGACTCCTTTTCCAAGAGGGCCAAGGGATGGCTTCCTCCTTGGGGTTTCCAGCCAACATCCCACATTCTCTTCCCTTGGCCCTCCCCATGGCTGGCAGACCCTGATCGGCCCGGCCCCAGTAGGCTCTGATTGCCAGCTAGGCCTAGGGCCCTCACCCATGCACGAATTTATGCATCAGTGCTAGAAGCCAATTCCAGCATGTCATAATTACGACAGTTTCATCAAAAGGTTGATGAAACTTGGGGGCTCAACAAGGGCTGAGTCACATATGTGACTGAAAGGCACTTCCTCCAAACCTGAATTGGATGATTGTTTGCTGCCAGACAGCTCAGGGCTTCTCAACCTACATGTTATTGCCTCCTGTTGGCAAAACATCTGAACAGCTTTAGGCTATTTCTGAATCTGACAATGCTTCTTTACCCTACCCTTTGAAGTATTATCTCCACCTTGCCTTAGGAAAAATTGTATTAAAAAAAGCAAGGGTCCTGACAAAAGGAGAATTTTAGCTCTTTTAGATAAAGCTCCTCTGACCCACAATGCCTTTCAAAATTATCTTTCCTCTTTGGACTCCTTCTTAATCTATGCACAGCCTTTCTCCAGATTGCTGACCCTTTGTAATGCTGGAACAAGAACTCTGGCACACCGGACCTCTAGTTTCAAATAACGGAATATTTTCCCTGAGTAACTCCTGATTCTTTCAATCCCAGACCCCAAATGAAGAGATAAATAACATTAAATATATATATATATATATATATATATATATATATATATATTTTTTTTTTTTTTTTTAATTTTTATTTATTTTTTACAGAGAGGAAGGGAGAGGGATAGAGAGTCAGAAACATCAATGAGAGAGAGACATCAATCAGCCACCTCCTGCACGCCCCCCACTGGGGGTGTGCCTGCAACCAAGGTACATGCCCTTGACCAGAATCAAACCCAGGACTCTTCAGTCCACAGGCCGACGCTCTATCCACTGAGCTAAACTGGTTTTGGCATAAATAACATTTTAAGACCTACATCAGCATCTTAACTATGTGAACACAGAAACTTCTAGTGCAGAAAGTCCCTTCTAGATGTCAAAAGAAGATTCTATCAACTCAATAGCATCATCTGATTTTATTGCTGCAACTTTGAAAACCTCTAGAGTTTTATTATAATATAATTTAATATTATAATATAAATATGTGTGGGGATAAACATATGTCCATGTATAAATATATTTATGTATGCCTATATGTAGGTGTTTATATATGCATTAGAGATTTGATGCATGAAATCTATGCAAGAGTAGGCCTTCCTTTCCCTGGCTGCCAGCACTGGCTTCCCTCTGGCATCCAGGACCCGGGCTTCCCTGGCAGCCCCGGTTTCGTCCAAAAGGTCATCCAGTCTAATTAGCATGTTATGTTTTATTTTCATAGACATGGCAAAAGGCATAAATATGCTATACACCCAAAGCTGCTTGTTCTCTTGGGGAATACTACAACAGACAGAAAAACTGTGATGCCTTCCATAGGACATCTGCTAACCTACCAGCTGATGGAGTACAACATTCTTGCCTCAGGGGTCAGGTAAAAAGGATTCCTTGCAAATTGGAGAGCTAAATTTACAGAAGTGGCAACTCATTGCCACTGCGATTTACTTAGTTTGTCCTCATGAAGAGCATGTGAGGTTTTTCACATCCCCCTTCATTTCCGTTTAATATGTCCTTTGGATATTTTGAAGAAAGTATTTAATTTCAAAATTTTCTAAATATGTTTTTTGACAAATATGCTGTTTGGAAGCATGCCACTTTGAGTGACAAATGTCGGTGGATTACTTACTGGCAGACCCAGATTTTTTTTTTCTGTAACAGTTTTATTTCAGCAGAAAATATTATATTGTTTCTGAATAACTAGCAAATTTATATATTATGAAAACTAACTAAGTAACTAACTATATATAGACAATATCAAATTTTGGCCCTGCACATTTATGAAAAAATAATATGACTGATATATATATATATTTTTTTAAAAATATATTTTTATTGATTTTTCACAGAGAGGAAGGGAAAGGGATAGAAAGCCAGAAACATCGATGAGAGAGAGACATCGATCAGCTGCCTCCTGCACGCCCCCTACTGGGGATGTGCCCGCAACCAATGTACATGCCCTTGACCGGAATTGAACCTGGGACCTTTCAGTCCGCAGGCCAACGCTCTATCCACTGAACCAAACCAGTTTTGGCATGACTGATATATATTTTTCTATTTCTTCTTTAGGGTAAAAACCTAACATACGAGATATATTTCTACATAGGCTTTTTCTCTTTGCATAAGCTCCAAATAAACTTTTAAATTATTCAGGGAAACACAACACTAAAATGGTGTTGGTAAACTGACACTGAATTGGGAATCAGAGGTCAAATTCCTGGGGGACTTTATCAGCAAAGTAGGTTACCTGTCATTCCATTTATATATATTTGTATTTTTCTACCTCCACTAATCAATCCACAGACATTTTATATCTGTTCCGTAAAAGACACTGTGTTCATCCACATAGGAGAGCAGAGAAGTGTAGAAAAAATCCTGTTGTCATGGAATTTATAAAGGAGATGGGAAGATACAGGTACAGCCCCAGGACGTGTCAAAGTTTGTAAATATTTTTACCAGGTAATCCTGCTGCCAAATATACCATATGGGTTACTTACAGTATAATCACGATTTGGTGTAAAGCTACATGCAATTTGTAAATAACAAATAAATGACAGAGATAATTAGTGTTATATTATCTCAGAGTTATAATATTCAAATTAATTAATGTAAGATGTCAGACATGATCTAAGCTTCGTGGGACGTGTGGGATATTTTAAAGGTAAATGCTGATGTCATTCTGTCATTTCCATCAACATTACTCACCACTGGTATTTACATTTCCAGAGCACTCTGTCAGGTATTATTCTAGAATGATTTGTTTAAGGAAGGTGAACTGCATTAATAACGGTTGTTTTTCAGTTTTAAGCACCTGACCAGTTTTTTTTTAAAACCTTTTTTATTGTTACAGTATTACAGATGCCCCACATTTCTTCTCACTTTGCACCTTTCGACCCAACCTCCACTCCTCCCTAGGCCTTCACCACATTATTGTCTGTGTCCGTATGCATGTATGTTCTTCGGTTAATCTCTTCCTGTTCCCTTTTCTCCCCTCCCTTCTGAAAGCTGTCATTGTGTTCCATGCATCCATGCCTCAGATTTGTTCATCAGATTTTTTGCTCAGTAGATTCCACAAATAAGTGAGATCATGTGATATTTGTCTTTCTCTAACTGGCTCATTTTACTCAGCTTAATAACCTCCAGGTCCACCCATGCTGTTGCAAAGGGTAAGAGCTCCTTCTTTTTACAACTACATACAATTCCATTTGTAAACGTACCGCATCTTTTTTATACACTCCTCTACTGATGGTCACGTGGGCTGTTTCCAGTTCTGCTATTTTAAATTATGCTGCTATGAAATAGGGGTGCATATATTCTTTCTGATTAGTGTTTTGGGATTCCTAGATATAATTCCAGAAATGGGATCACTGGGTCAAATGGCAGTTTCACTTTTAGGTTTTTGAGGAACTGATCAGTTTTAATATATTACCCTATAAATTTGTTTATTTACTTAAGGAAAGAAGGCTGAGCAAAGACAGATAGTCACAGAATCCTACTTCCTAAAGCTTTGCAAGGATAAGTGTGACATCGATATTTCACCTCTGCCTCCTCTTCCTGACACAGAGGTCATAAACCCTTATAATTTCTTGACTTTGTAACACAGAACTGTCCACCAACATTTAGCATAATCCATGAAAGGGGTTATACGAGTATCTTACCCAGACCTCCTAAATTCCTAAGCGATAAGAGCATCTTTTGCTCTAATAAGGTGACACTTGGATAAAAGCTAATCACTAGCCATGATTCGAAGCTTGGAGCTTTCAGTATACCTCCATCCTCTGGAGAAGGGAGAGAGACTGTAAACTGAGTTAATAGTCCATCATGCCTACGTGACAACCTCCATCAAAATCCCTAAATTGTGAGATTTGAAAGACTTCACTTTGGTAAATTCATCCTCATGTGGAAGGGTAGTGCACCCCAACTCCTTGGGGACAGAAGATCCTGCACTCAGAAACTTTCTAGACCTCATCCTTTATACCTCTTCACCTGGCAGTTTCTCAAGATCCTTTATCATATCCTTTGCAATAACCCAGTATATATATAAGTAAATTGCTTCCATGTGTTTCATGAGCACTTACAGCAAATTACCAACACGGAGGAGAGGATTATGGGAACCCCCCTATTTGTAGCCAACTCAAACAGAAATGTGGGTAACCTGACATCTATAATGGAGGCAGTTTTGTGGTGTCTGCATGAACTCTAGTTTGATGGTGTCAGAATTGAGTTAAATTGTAGGACACCCCATTGGTGTCCACAGAGAATTGGAGAACTGCTTGATGTGGAAAACCTACACATTTGCTATTACAAGCACTGTGAGTAGGGAAACAGTTTTCCTTTAGCAGGAAAGTAAAATTTGCAATACAGAACCGTTTACCAACATTTATCAAAATCCTTAAGAGAAGCACCTGTAGGTGCTCACAGGGTGCTATGACTTGACCCCTCTCCACATCTTTCTCTCAGCTCTCTCTTCTCTCACTCCCCTTACTCCTCCCTGGACTCTACCCTTTTCCAACCCTTCTAAAACAGTCCAGCCTTGGAGCCTTTGCACTTCTAGTTACCTTTGCTTGGAATCCTCCTCTCCAGGACATTTTCAGTGCCCATTCCTTCACTTCCTTCAAGTCTGGCCAAAACATCATTGCCATGGAGAAAATTTGCTTTACCTCTCTCTTAAAAACAGCAACTGGCTCCTCTTCCTTTTCCTTTTAGTTGCTGTCAACAGTCTCCACTGTATTTTTCTTCATTGCATTATTGAAACTTGACAATATACTAGTATTTTATATCTAATGTGTATATGTTTATTTCTCATTCATCCCTCCCCCCACCCACTCCATGCAAGAAACCTTTGCAGTCAGGGATTCTGCATTCCCACTGCTCTTTCTGCAGCACCTCACACAGCACATACTGAATAAATAAAGTACAAGCAAGTAGGAATCACAAAGCACATCCATTGTGAGTTGTGTGTTTTTCTAAAGTATTTAAACACTCAAGCTCAGAAAGCGATTGCCATTTGCCTTTCTTATGGTGAGATACTTAGTTGAAATCTGTGATAAGGACAGCAAATCGAACCCTGGGTTATTTTGTGTGTATGATGCTCGCAGGGATGCTACATGGAATTCAACCATGTATCTGAAAGAATGTTAAGTCATACTCTTTAATACAGTAGGTGTTGTTAAATCCAAGGAGATGACTTCTAAATTGGATTTATTAATGTACTAGTTATATAAAAATTGTTTAAAAATCTTCCCCTGATCTTTAGGACTGCTCTGGTTTCCCTCACAACTTCTAAGTTTCTCTGCCTGTTTTCTCATTTTTGGTCCTTCACTCCAGCTGTCTGGACATTATTCTTCCACCAGACATTATTCTTCCAAAGAAAAATCACTTGGGTTGGGATTTCTGTGAAATACTTCTGAGCACCCTATAAATAATCACAAGTAGTTTTAACTTCCAATTCCTGCCCATTTTTTAAACCATATTTTTAAATGGAATTGTAACAAACAAACAAAATCTAGTAGCTTATCTAGAAATGCTACTGCTCACATGAAAAAAAAAAGCCTTATGGAATGCCAGGGAATCCTAAAATTAAAATTATATTATTATATTCATCTATTCATTCATTCACTCCACAAATACTTATTGTCTGTCTGACATGAGTCATGCAGCATGGTAAGTGCTGATGTTGAAATATGGATAAGATACAATCCCTTCTAATAAAGTTAACCATTGTCTGAAAGTGGGTGGTACTCTGTCTGTCCTAATTTTCCTCTTTATTGTAACATGCAGGCAGAAACCCCATAAAGTCATCATTAACTTTGCCTTCTTCCCTTTTTTTAAGAATTGCACTCCCCAACCAAGTAATTATTTCTTTCTTGTTGCCTCATTGTAATTTTAGATTTTTTTCCTGCTCATTATTGACCCACACTTCTTTAAGTCTTACAGAGCCCTTCTTTCAGCCATCTCTTAAGGCTCAGAGCAATCCGATGACTCATTCAGTTATTATTGGTCAAAGTTGATGTATTACACATCCACGGATATGATCATTACTATGGATTTCCCTCAGTACTGTGTTGAGTCCCAAGTAGTGCACTTTAATTATGGAAATTTGGGGACTTCTAGAAGACTGTTACATATAGTAATTTCAGATAAGAGGAGCCACATCCTGAATATAATTTATCCCTCATTTCTCTTATGAACCAAAGAATTATTTTCTCATTGAAAATGTGAGATAAATAACGGGTATTACCTAATGATACTGTCTGGCAATAGCTCCCCCCCTCCCCGATCTTAACCACGCAAATGTTTTCACCTCTCTTAAAAGTATCAAATGAGGTTTCTCATCAGTTTCCAGAAGGCAAAAAGATTGTTGAAACTGCTCTCAAGGCCAATAATAGTAATAAACAAAAATATAAGGCTGCATAAGCAGTTTCCCTGCTAAGGCAAAATCCACAAGGGATAAAGAAAAAAATTAAAGCTTTCAAAAAGACCTATTATAGTCATCTTTTCTTATTTTCAAAAAAGAAGCTGAATAGGAAACCTACTCCATAGTGGAGTGTACATAAGTAGAATAACCAGGTAAGGTTTTGGGATGTGGTGGAACATTAGAAAGCCCCATTATGCTTCATCCTTACCACTTCTAGCTGAGACTGAAAATTCATTTCTCCACCCCAATTATGAGTCAGAAAGGCATGGTGCATTAATGTAAGTAGCCCTCAATACTTCAGTGTGAGTTAAAGAGTTGATTAAAATTTTAACCAAAAGAAAACTAAGTTTATTGGAGAGAAGAATGCTTCTAGCAATAAAGAATCTAGAAGATAATGATAAAGAACATTCAAGAAAAATAAACACTCAGAAAAGTTGATTCAGACTTTTCTAGCTCATTTGGAAAAGTAACTTAATGAATATATTAAATAGGGAGTGGTACAATTTTAATGCCTTACTCAAACAGAAGGTAAGATGACCCACATTTAGATGCTTGTACTGCATTTTCAAAATGATAAAAAATATTATCTTTGATATTAATGCTTAAGTTCAGAATGGACTGATGCCCGTCAGTCCATTGAAGTACATTAGCCAAGTGATTATTACTACCTTAACCCAGACCATACGCATTTTAGCATACATTATTCAGCTCAAATGAGTTTTCATCCTCCCAGATTCTGAATGTGATCTGATTAAAGTTTAATGATACATTAGAATAGATGCTTTAGATTTATTCCTACAACTATCAAAGTAAGCCTTGGTTGAATGAATCTGTACCTTATCTTTTGGGGACTACACATTTTTCTTTTATTCATATTATTATTTCTGTGTGTTTGTGGTTATCAGAAAAAAGCAGTTTCCATTGGAATTTGTTGTGTGTGTGTATGTGTTGTAGGTTGCAAAAATATTTTACTTATTTAAACAGGGCACAGATAGATAAATGTTTGGCTGTTGAAGTCTCATTTTTAATGAAATATTCTAATACAGCTTGACTGTTTTCTCTAAAGCTCACTCACCATGTTTCAATGAATATAAAACAAACACAAATGCCTTATATTCAGAAATTTTCTTTCATGAATCAGTCCAAAGTTACTTTATTAGTCTTTGGTTGTTCTTACATCTTTCCTACAATAAAAATTTTAATAGGTTTCTGAAATCTTTATTATAGTCATGACTACATGTCTAAAATAATGAAATTAGCCCCTAAATACTACCCGACATAGGAGAAGTCTAATTCACAGCACCTATTTCTTATCAGACATGGGCCAACATGGTCTGGAACAAAGGGAAATTGCAGTTCATCTGGGCAATTATTTGTTGGCTTTCTTGTTGGGGTAGTATCTGTGGATGTATATGACTACAGGTTTTTAATAATGTGTATGTGAAAACTGTGCATGCAGAAAATAGAAGAGGAAAATATATTATATTTTACACTTTATTTTCCTTCTTTCATACCTAAACAAGGTGGTTAGGGAATATTATTTCACCAGGTTAAATTAGCAATTGGAAATTTGCTCATCTTATTGATATCCTTGAAATCATCTCATTAGATGTAAAAAAATGATAGATGGGATCAATTAAACATCAGTTTAATTTCCCATAGTGAACTCATCATTTAAACAAATAGGTAAGACACATTTTTGGCCTAGATTAGTCATATATTTATCATGGTTTTCCATTTCTCTTTATACTTTTTCTGGATGTAAAATGTAAAAATAACACATATACATCTCTGTATTTCTGCCAGATTTCATAATAGTACTCTGTCCCTCTTCAATGCTATGCACTATTTTCTATCTTATCACATTGTTATTTTTGCATGCATATTTTTATAGTGTTTCTTACGCGAGGGTCAATGTTAGTTTCAGTTGGGATCTTTCTATCACAAAGAACAGAGCATATAGGCAACAAATACTAAATACAGAAATAGGTTACTTATAAGTTTTTTCTTTAATGAAAACTATGTGTTAGGCTCTGAATGAATTAACAAATATATGTAATACTTTAAACAAATAATTAAAATAAATAAACAAATAAACATAAAATTCAAATTGAAAGCTTAATTATGACATTCTTTAATTGTCTTGTTATTGATTATATAAATAAAGAATTCATCAGGAGATATAAATCATGGTAGGTCCTGAGACTCCAAACTCAGAAACTTCCTCTGAGAATATTTTCCCCTGCAAATCCACAACATTTGCATCACCCCTGCCTGAATAATTTAAGGGCAAAATACAAGGCACCAGAGACAGACTTAATTATCTCTCTGTTAACTATTACATGTGGTCAGTACATACATCCTGATATTTTGTGAAATTAATTCAAGTGACCTGTGAGAACTTTCATGAAATCAAGGGAAAGAGCAAATTAGATTTCTAAAAAAAAATAATATACGTAAAACAAAACAGTTTAGAAATACTTAATTATATATATATATGTATATATATATATATATATTAGCTTAGCTCTTTAAAAATCAAACTTGATATGAAACTCTTACATTTTTAGTTCAGATATTTTAAGGGAGAAAAAAATTCCATAAATTAGTTAAAAATTAACATAACATTTTGCTATGCCTTCACATCATTTGAAAAATATTCAGGAGATCCAATGTAGCTTAAGCTATTTCTTTTTTTCCAAAGGTAAGATACTTTGCTAAAGGTGAATGAAAAGCGCTCTTTCTGATTTTAATGTAAGCTTCTAGCATGCCCTCAAGACAAAATTAGCAATAGCTTGTGAAGTATGTAGCAGAGGGAGTGGTCCTGGGAAAAGGAGGAGCTAGGAAGGAGGAAGAGAGAAGGAGAATATTTTAGACTTAATGAGTGCATATTCCTGATAGTCATTGTCATAAATGTTGTGGGTGTATTAACTAATTGAATCCTGCCTACAGTCATGGGAGATAGTATTTTTATTATCCTCAATTTACAGATGAGGACACAAGAATGAGAGTGAGTGGTAATTAACTTTTCCCAGGTCATATGGGTTGTCCAACCTAAACTTTTTTCATTCTTCAGCCTCTCTCCCTTTCTAGCTGGTTGTTTTATTTGAATAAATATGGCAAAATAATTTATACTGAAAAATAATTTACAATGAGGTAAATGATTATCAACAATGCAGTCTTCCCTGGGTGACTTTTACCTGAAGGAGTAAAATTCTAGTTAGTGATCACATTTGTGTCAAAGTTTTGAGGAGGTAATGCCTTGGGAGGGACTTTACAAAAATCTGTGATTTCACACTCTAGAAGCAGCTGACCAGTTTTTTTTTTAATGGTCTTTAAAAAAATATACATATTTTTATTGATTTCAAAGAGGAAGGGAGAGAGAGATGGAAATATCAATAATGAGAGAGAACCATTGATCAACTGCCTCCTGCACACCCCCTACTAGGGATTGGGCCCACACCTGAGCATATACGTTGACCAGGAATCAAACTGTGACTCCTATTTGACTCTCAACTACTGAGTCATGTAGGCCAGGGTGACCAGTTTTAACTAGTCATTGGCTGTTGGCTTTCTGGCAGAAAATACTAAGAAAATAAGGCCAAAAAAATCTCTTTTCTGGATTAATTTTCATGTCATAAATATTGCTATAAATTGGCAGAGACTGATTTGGCTCAGTGGATAGAGCATTGGCCTGTGGACTGAAAGGTCCCAGATTCGATTCCGATTGGGGGCATCTTCCTTGCTTGCAGGCACATCTCCAGTGGGGGGCGTGCAGTGGCTGATCGATGTCTCTCTCTCATCGATGTTTCTGACTTTCTATTCCTCTCCCTTCCTCTCTGTAAAAAATCAATAAAATATATTTAAAAAATTAAAAATATATATTGCTATAAATTGAGTGTTTATGGGCCCCCCAAATTTATGTTGATGCCCTAATTCCCAATGTGCTTGTATTTGGAGATGGGCCTTTTGGAGGTAAGTTGGATAAGGATGAAAATGGAAGCCTCATGGTGAAATTGGTGCCCTTATAAGGAGATGAAGGGCCAAAAGTTCTCTCTCCCCACCCCTCGCCAGCCACCCCCACCATGTGAGGACACAACGAACCAGGAAGAGGGTTCTCAACAAGAACAGAATCACGTAGCAAGTTGAACATGAACTTCCCGGCCTCTAGAACTATGATAAATGTTTGTTGTTTAAGCTCCCACTCTATGATTCTGTTATAGCAGTTCAAACTAAGATAAAGGTCTTGAGCATATTATATAAAATTTTTTATAGGTACTTTAGGTTTTTGGTGGCTATTTTGAAATACTATTTATTTGAATTAATTTTATTAGATATTATTTGTTATTCTTATATAGTGTAAATTTTACCAGTGTATAGTAACATTTGTATATTAATCTTTAGCATAAAGCTTTTTGAAAATTCCTTTTTGTTTCAACTTCTTATATAATTCTTTAAACATTCTGTGAGGATGATCCTGTGAGTCAGCAATAATAATTTTATTTCTCCCTGTAATAGTGATTTTATTAATGACTGTCTCCTGTTGGAGCAAGCCATTCATTTAATTTGTCCCATGATGTATTCATTTTCTGAGGTGTCTATAACAAAAAATTCCAAATAGTAGGTAGATTAAAAGAGAAATTTATCCTTTTACAGTTCAGGAGGCTAGAAATCTGAAATCAAGATGTCAGCATTGCTATTCCCTTTCCAAGGGTTTTAAGGAAGAATTCTCTTTTGCCACCTTTAGCTCTTGATGGTTGCTGGAAATCTTTGGTGTTCTTTAGCTTATGGTAGCACAATTCCAATCTCTGCCTCTGTTTTCACGTGGCCATGTTCCTCTGTGTATCTGTGTCCAATTTTCCCTTTGTATAAAGACTCCATATATTGGATTAGGGAGTGCTGTAATTTGGTGTGACTTCATCTTAACTTGATTATACCTGCAAAGACCTTTTTCCCAAAATAAGGTTACATTCACAGGTTCAAGGTGGAGATAAATTTTTTTGAGGGGGTCATTATTCAACTTAGTAAAGTGTACCCCCTGAGGCCCCCTCAAATTCATGCCCTTCCATGTGTACAACAGTATTCACTCTATCCCCAAAGTCTTAAACGATTCCAGCATTAATTCTAAATCTAAAACTTCATCAAATATTACCCACTCAAAAGAGTTCCAAATTTCATTATCTAAGTTATCTAAATTAGGTAAGGGTAAGACTCTTGGTATGATTCATCTGGGCCAAAATTTCTGTCCATCCACAGAGCAATGAAACTAGAAAAAAAAGTTATCTGCTTCCAAAATACAACAGTGGGACAGGCATAGGATAGATATTTACATTCCAAAAGGGATACAATGCAAGGAATAAAGGGGCTGCTGGTCTAGAGCAAGTTCTTAAACCATTGAGAGAAGGTCCATTAAGTTATAAAGCTGAGAACAATCCTCTGGGCTCTTCAGGATGACAGCTCTGCCTTGTCTGGCCTTTGGGTTCACAGTTTTGCCTTTGGAGTAAATTTTCCTTCCTTTCATTCTAGCTTTGTCCCTTTCAGTCCAACCTAAAAGTATTTATGCTAGTATAAAGTTCTCAAAAACCTTGTGAATCTCTCATAGATGTCAAAGGGATTCATACCATTAACCACAAGCATTCTACATAGATCCATCCTGGATAGCCCCATCTCTATTCCTGACTTCTGCTGAGATGGTTGATTGGATCCATGAATCACACATCTAGTTTCTTTAGCAAATGGTTTTTCAGTCACACCCTTGGCCCTGTTTCCAGAGTTATGACATCTGGAAAGAGTGAGAATTTTCCAAATCATCAGGAGCTGGTTCCTTTTAACTAATAATTCATTGCTCAATTTATCTCTTTCTTTCAGCAAACAGCAAGGTTACATCTTCCAGTTCTGCTTGGAAACCTCATCTAAATATTCAAGTTCATTGATTACAAGCTCTATTTTCCACCCAGTGGTAGAAAATTTTATGGCCAAATTTTCTCCCCTCTATAACAAGGCAGCCTTTTTTCTAGGTCCCATTAACATGTTCCCCATTTTTGTCAAAGTTTCCTGTGCCTTTCTGTTGCTTCTATTTCCTCTTCTTCACTTTTCTATGTTGTCATTTTCTAAAGTTTATCTTTAGTTGTACTTGTTGTTCAATGTGGCCTGTGTGTTCATAAAGTTTGATCTTTTATTTTTATATTTGTTTACTGCTTTATTTTATTACTAGAGGCCTGGTGCATGAAATTTGTGCACTGAGAGGGTTCCTTCCCCACCTCCTTCTGGCCTCTGGCCTCTCACAGTCTGGGACTCCTCGCTCCTTACCACCTACCTGCTCACTGCTCCTCAGTTCTGCTGCAGAGGTGGGAGAGGCTCCCACCACCACTGCTGCGCTCACCAGCTCTGAGCTCTACTTCTTGCTGAGTGGCACTCCCCCTGTGGGAGTGCACTGACCACCAGGGGTCAGGTCTTGCATTGAGCTTCTGCCACCTGGTGATCAGTGCACATCATAGTCACTGGTCATTCCATTGTTCAGTTTATTTGCATATTAGGCTTTTATTATATAGGACATTTCCCATTATTTGCTGGTTGCACAAATGATATGCAATCTTTTAAAAGTAAAATTTGAATTTTAGTAGTTGTTTTGTAAATTTCCTAGGATACTTTGGTAAAGAATCATGTCATCTTCTTCATCATGCTTCAGTACTTCCTAAAGATCTGAATTTCTTTCTGGCATATTATTTCTCTTTATTTAAGGAATATACTATAGTATTTCTCAAAAGCAAGTCAACCAATAACAGGTTGTCTTTGTTTTCTTTTATCCGAGATTTCCTTTTTTTTTTACCTTCATTTTTAAAGGATATGTTTGTTGGGTGTATAATAGTGGTTAGACAGATTTATTTTCTTTATATTGTTCCCCTATCTTCTGATCTCTAAAAATTTTTACAAGAAATGATAAGATATTTGAATTAATTTTTTTTTATATGTGGGTAATGTGTCATTTTCCTCTGGCTTTTAAAAATATTTTTTATTTGGCTTTCAGTATTTGGGCTATAATGTGTTTACTCATTTTATGTCCACCAACTCTGGAGATTCACTGAGCCTCTTGATTTTATAAATTATATATTTTACCAAACAGAATTTTTCAGCTATTTTTTTTAAATATATATTTTTATTGATTTTTTACAATGAGGAAGGGAGAGGGGATAGAGAGTTAGAAAAACCAATAAAAACAAAACAAAACATCAATCAGCTACCTTCTGCACACTCCCTACTGGATAAGTGCCCAGAATCGAACCTAGGAGCTTTGAGTCTGCAGGCCAACACTCTATCTACTGAGCCAAACCAGTTAGGGCTAGCCATTCTTTCTCAAAAATTTGTTATGTCTCATTTTCTCTACTCTTTTTCTTGTGAGACCCCAATGTTTGTTGGAACTTTACATAATGTTTTACAAGTCCATGAAGCTTTTCCCATTTTGTTTTTTCAAATTCTTTTCCTTTTTAAAAAAAAATATTTTTATTGATTTCAGAGAGGAAGGAAGAGGGAGAGAGAGAGACAGAAACATTACTGATGAGAGAGAATTATCTATCAGCTGCCTCCTGCATGCTCCATACTGAATCAACCCCACAACCTGGGCATGTGCCTTGACTGGGAATCCAACGATAATCTCCGGGTTCATAGGCCAATGCTCAACCACTGAGCTACACTTATTGGGCCAAACTCTTTTCTTTGATCTTCAGATTCAAAGAGTTCTATTGATTTGCCTTCAAGTTTACTGACTGTTTCTTTTGTCAGCTCCATTTAGTCTTTAAGCCCAATTAGTAATCATTTATTTCAATATACTGATACTGCATTCCTGAATTTTCATTTGGGGCTTTTTAAGAGTTTCCCTTTTACTAATAAAGCTTCTTACATTTTTATTTAGTGAGAGAATATTTTCCTTTATACTACTAAGAAGAGTTCAATTAAAATTCTGCCTGCTTATTCCAATATATGTACATTGTAAGATTGGTTTTCATTGATTGCTTTTTCTTGTAAGAATGGGTTAAAAGATCCTCTTTCATCACCTGCTGGCTGAATTTGTATTGTTTTTTGAATATTCTGAAGATGCAGTGATTCTGAATTCTGTTGTATTCCTAAGTAGAGTGCTGATTTTCTAAAACTTATCAGGCTATTATCTTGGACTCATAAACATTTTTATTTGCTGTAGCTTAAAATTTGTTTTGAAATGTTTTGAATTCGCTCTGTGTGTGCATGTTTCAAAATCAGCCAGGAAGCTGGACATTTTTTCCCCTCTAGGATTTGGGGCTACCTTTCTTTTGGAATATCTCCCTAACTTTTGGGTGGCAGTGATTATTGCAAACTTTGTCCTCCTGTTCTGTAGTCCAGAAAACGTATGGATTTTCTACCAATGTTTTACCCAGCTTGCTGCCAGGCTTAAGTCATTTAAAAAAACACACAAGAAAATCACCCCATGCCATTCCTTCTTTCAAATTGATTCTTTGCTATAATCTTCTTGCTTTTGTTCACTCTGTGCTACCTCCAGGCAGTTTAATTTTTTTTTTAAATCCAAGTTTATAGCTGTTATTTGTGAGAAAATTGATCTGGCTGGAGTTTCCTTGGCCATGCTTGAAGTGGAACACATAAAAAGTGATTATGCATTTTCTTTGGCTGGAGCCAGCCACCAATATTTCATCTTCTCCAAATATATTTTATTTTAGTTTATCAGCTTGGTATTTCCACAACCTTTGATAATATTAATTTGGTCTATATAGCTGTGTGAAGGTCAAACTAGGAGTTAATTTCTAACAACCCCCTTCCCTCCAACACACACGAATTAAAGTCCTATGTAGATGGGTAGTTCTCTTGCAGTATTTTGGCCCTGTCTTGAGCATGTTCTAGAATTCTTATTATGAATAGTATTCCTTCAATAATCCCAATATTTTACAAGTATCTACATAAACTTCCCAAACTTGCATAAGTAGTTTAAGGCATTGACTATACTCTTCTTTTCTCACATGTTGTATTAAAATACCAAACATAATACACACTTCTCCTTTTCATACCAAGGAAGTTTTCTTACACCTGGTAGAAGGAAATAGAAAAGTGTTATAATAGTTATAAAAAGAGACTTCTTGATAAGCAAGCAGGAAAGGTAGTCCTTGCTTAATGATGCCACTTACAAAATGATGCAACGACTTATTTTCTGAGTGAACCAGAGCAAAGCCCCATTCACATAGAGTTTGTGAATATTGCTAAAAATAATGGGGCATTTATAACAGCAGAATCATTATCCTATGCATAAGTGACTCCCTTATATCAAAGAAAAAATAAGCCAGATGGTAACCAAATGTATTTTATGACTATTTAGTTCATGAGCAAGTGATAATATTACTTATTGTATATTTTGATTTTGCTTAAAGATAACTAAAATATAATGTTTATGTAATAATGAAAAAATTTGGAAATAACAATTGATATAAAATTGTTTGCAAATAAAATCCCTATAAAAATTATGGTAACATTAAAAAGGAAGTTATTCTAAGAAAATGACTCATGAAGGAGTGTTGAGTGCCATATGCTTAAATTCCAAGAAAATGTTAGGATTTGGAACATTATTTTTATTACTGGTTTTGTGATATTTTTGAAAATAGAAATGTATAATTTAAATAGCTAAAAGGAAAACATAAAAATAACTAGAGTACTGATGCACAAAAATTCGTGCAAGAGTAGGCCTTTCTTCTCCCAGCTGCTGGCACTGACTTTCTTCAGGCATCCAGAATCCAGGATTTTCTACTCTGGATGCCTGCAGGCATCTGGGATCTGAGCTGGCTTCCCTTGGGCCCTGGCTTCATCAGGAAGGATGTCAGAAGGCATCTAGTCTAATTAGCATATTACCATTTTATTATTATAGATAAATAGTTTAGGCATTTATTGTGAACTAGATATATTTTTATTTTTATACAATGGGTATCAGTCTATTATTTTCTTACAAAGTCTAGGCAGTACCAGCACTTGTTTATGATGTATGTATTCCAATAATATTGAATTCTTTATTGAATATAGTATGTGGGCATAAAGGACAACGATTTTGCCTCTGGCTATTATCTAAAAAAGCAACTAGAAAAATATAATCTGTATACTTTTAATTAAAGAAATCCTTAAACAATTTTGAACATGAATTCATGGGAGCTCAGATAATCAGGAGATGCATTTATCACTAATTTGATTTTCAAAACCAAAGCCTAATAAAAAAGAAAATGAACAGATTGACTTTTGAAACCTGGTTCTGTCAATTGCTGGTTGTGTAATTTTAGACATCTTATTTAAGATCTCCATTTACTTAATTAGTATCATAGGTATCCTTTCTATTAATGTCTTCAAAAGATTGTTGGAAGTAGGAGATTATTTGATATATGTGAAAATACTAAGCACAGTATCTAGAACATGGTAGTAGAAGCTCTGGATATATTAGTGTTTTTATTTAACCCTCTGTCTTATATTCAGTTTGTACATTTCAAATACATTGTTTTTCAAAAGTAAACCATGGGATTTTATGATACATTTGATTCTCTTTTACATGGATCTTAACCACAAGGTTGTTTGAACAATACAATCCATCAAAACCAAGCAGAATAAAATATAAATTTGAAATCTCATCATGAAATGCACTAATAAGAAATTCAAAGATATAAAAATAAATCTATTGTGAGAAATAATTAATTCAAGTCCTTTTGGTTTAAGTGCTACCTGCAAGTAGAAGAGAATAAGCTACTCTTTCTCACCTAGTGAAAATTTATCCCATGGGACAAACAGTACCTTTTTAATGAAACTAGGAATAGCTTTCTCTGCCTGTAATCAATAGAGCTAGAAAGATGACTGCCAAAGATGTAGCTCTCCCAAGTTAAGAATGGAGCTTGCTTCTTTGGTGTAGTTCCAGAGTGATGCATATGCTTCTCAATTAAAAATTTTACATTTAAGGCTGTTTTCTTTCATTCTGATAAATTCAAACAAACAAACAAATAAACAAGCAAACAAACATTTCTCAGTTTGAAAGATACAGTCATGGGACATTACGAAGTGACAGAATAAGGACTTCTGAGAATCCTCTGCTTTATAAAAGCAATGAGAGCATTGGCAAAAATGATTAGAAAAGATATTTTTAGACCTCAGGGAATTAACTGAAGTTAACAATCCAGGAAGTGTTTATTCAAGAAAAACTGCTTATTCTTGGTAAGGAGACCAAGTTTTGTGGAGTTTAAGTTTCCCTTTCCCATCTCCCATCTCGCCCTTCCATCTTGATGGTAGCCTTGGAAACAGCTTGCAATCTTGGGGAAAACCAGCATCCTGACAGCTACTGATGATATAGGCCCAGTTCCCAGAGAACAGACATTATTTTAATTGTCATTCCCAGAAGGCCCCACTATCAGCCTTGTTTTTATCTGACCTAAGCTCACATAGAACAACAGCCCTTTTGCAGGGCATTTGATGAAATCAATCAGTGGCAATCTTTTATTATTTCAATGGTTCTAAGTGGGCAGTAACAGTAGGGTAAACAATAACCAAACAGAAAGGTTAAAAGCAAAAGCTGAAGGGAAGGCTATCTTGAAGGGGATTTGTAAAGCTCTGACATATTCCTGGGAATCTAGAAGATCACATACCTGCATAGAGATGCACGCATGCCCAGGGATGAGTACATGGTTAGAAAAAGGTTTCTAATTGTCACAAATGACATCAACATGCAAAAGAATGAAATTGGATTTCTACCTTACACGTTACTCAAAAATTAACTCATTAGCAAATGCTCAAATGACAAAACTTATAGAAAAAATTAGATATAATTTGTTGTGGTTTCAGTAAAAGCAATTTCTTTAATTATAATAACAAAACATAAGCAACAAAAGGAAAAATTAGGTAAAATAAATTTCACCAAACTTAAAATGTTTGTGTATCAAAAGGCACTACTGTTAAGAAACTGAAAGGACAACCTATAGAAATGTAAGAAAATATTGACTATTATCTATCTTTTAAGGAATTGTGTTCTGGATGTGAAAACCTTGCAATACAATAGTAAAAAGACAAATAATAAAAAATGGACAAATTATTTTAATAAACATGTTCCATGTAAGATATATAAATGGTCAATAAAACATATGAAAAGATCTCCAGGTTACTAGTCATTAGGAAAAGTCTATCAAAATCTCAAGAGGTACCACTTGATAACCATTAAGATAATTATAATAAAAAAGACTTGCAATAACAAGTGTTTACTAGGTAAAAAAAATCAGAACACTCATACATTGTTGATGACGATGTAAAATGTTATAGCCACTTTAGTTACTGGCAGTTAGCCAAATAACTAAAATAGATTTTTCATTTGACCCAGCAATTCCACTCCTAGATATATACCCAAGAGAAATGAAAATGTGTGCTTAAACAAAAAACTTGTACATGAATGCTTACACACTAGCACTTAAAAATAATAGCCCCAAAGTAGGAAAAACAACAACCCACAATATACATGAATTAATGAATGGATGAACAAGACATTTTATAGCTATATTATAAAAATGGACAAATGATTTTAATAAACATTCTCCATGTAAGATATATAGCATATTCAGCCATAAAAATACATGGAATTCTGGTATATTCTAAAACATGGATGAACCTTGAAAACATATGCTTAAAAAAAGAAGTCAGAAACTTTAATATAAAATGTACAGAAAATACAAACCCATAGAGATAGAAACTAGATTAGTGCTTTCCAGGACCTGAAGGGAAGGGAAAAAGAGAGTTACTGCTGATAGGTATGTGATTTCTATTTTTGGTGTGAAAATGTTTGGGAATTACATAGTAGTAATGACTGTACAACTTAGTGAATATACTGAAGCACTGAAGTCTACACTTTCAAAATGTGAACTTTATGTTATCTTTTAATCTCAATTTTAAAAAATGTATGAAATGGAGAAATAGACTTTATCACACAAATATACATATATATATGTACATATATATATATAAACTCAGATACACATGCGTAT
This sequence comes from Lasiurus cinereus, assembly GCA_011751065.1. Classification (NCBI taxonomy): domain Eukaryota; kingdom Metazoa; phylum Chordata; class Mammalia; order Chiroptera; family Vespertilionidae; genus Lasiurus; species Lasiurus cinereus. The sequence continues at coordinate 19,992,302 of JAAGEH010002534.1, read as the reverse complement.
ATATGTATATATATGTGTATGCACATATGGCTTATGACTAGAAATTGACATATCTAGACATAGGAGTTATTTTTTTCACAGGAGCAGTATAAGCACTAATTTCTTTTAGTACAAGCAACCCGAACTTTGTAACTAAACCCATAATGGCATATATTATGTAATTGTTGGTATGAAAGATGCCAATTTAATGAAGCCAGTGAGTCTTTAATTCCCACTTATTCATGCAGTGGTCATGAAATATCAGCAAAGCCTTTTAGCCTTAATCATAATAGCATTTGGCATTTTTAGACAAAACTTTATATACTTTTCATATCTCATTTTATTCTTTTAACACCTTTTCAGTTATATTCATGCACTTATGTTCTCATTGTATTATGAAGAGCACATAAAACTGAGCATTTAAGGATTATATTCAATACTTCATAATAAATCAATGATGAAGTCAGATTGGTTTTCTGAAAGTCATTTTTAAATTACTTCCAAAACACATAGAAGGAAGAACTCACACAAAGAAAATTATCTACTTTAAGCATTTAGTGAGAACATTTTCCTACTGGCTTAAAAAAAATCAAGCCAATATCTAGTTTCATTTTAGTGAGTGAAATGTTCCTTCCCTTCATTTAATGCTGCCCTTTGAATGGCTTGAAGGACCTTTAGGAGCTATCAGTTCTGCACTGAAATAGAATGCTCATATCACAATGTTGCTCTTTAAAAAGACATTTTGCTCTAGATAGTTTACAGATTACAATATGTTAACATACTGGATGTTAATCCTTATTTACAGAAAATACCAAGACAGGTGGAGAAGTCATTATGGATAAAAATAGGTCTATTGCTCATACAGATTCCTGAACAGTGGCATTTAAAAATCAACAAGGAAACTGAAAACACCCGGTGAAACCTAGCCCAGTGAAATGACGCCCTGTCCTGAAGTGACAAATAGCATATTGACAGGGAAATCTGTTGAAGCCAGAGCATATCTACACTGGACTTCCACTCATTTCTATTATCGGTAGTGTTTTCTGTGCCACCTGTATTTCCTTGGCTGTGCTGTTGGAATCTCTGACTATGAGCTGAATGAACACAGCATTTGTTAGAGCGCTGACTTCTGTTACTGGATCTACTGACATCACCCAGTGAATAGGACTGTGTGAAGGGCTCAGAATTCTAACTCCACCCTGAGTCAGAGGTGGGTGCTCACATGACTCACACAGCTGCTATCTGCCCTCTGGAATGTTTACTTATCATGGTTACTTTGTCCCTGCCACTCTTGAGTTATTTTGATTGACTTAAAAATGAAAGGTAGATAGAAAGAAATGAATAAAGAAAGGAAGGAAGGGAGGGAGGGAGGGAGGGAGGGAGAGAGATGGCTTCAGATTAACCTTTTTATCAAAAGACATTTTTGAGAGCAGTTTAAATTTCACAGGAAAATTGAGAAGAAGGTACAGAGACTTTCCATATACACCCTTCTCCCACACATGCACAGCCTCACCCACTATAATATTCCCCACCAAATGGTACATTTGTTATAATCCATGAACTTACATTGACAGAGCATCATGACTCAGAGTCCATAGTTTATATTAGGGTTCACTCTTGGTGTTGTACATTATATGGGTTGGAGAAAATGTGTAATGTCATGGATCTACTACTATAGACATTGCCCTAAATCCTCTGTGCCTCATCTATTCATCTTCATCTCACTCCAAACTCTGGCAGCCACTGACCTTTTTACTATCACCATCGTTTTTGCTTTTTCCCTTGCTGGGAGTTCTTCAGGAGTTTGACCAGGTGGGGCGGGGGGGGGGGGGGGGGACCTGCAGGGGGAAATGAGAGAGACCCCTCTGGTGGCAGGTGGCCAGGGTAAGAAAGGGAGGACCTGGCTGGCAGCTTGCAGCCACTAGGGACCCTACCAGTGCACAGATTTTGTGCACTAAGCCTCTAGTGAAAAAATATAATTAAGAGACTTTCTCTAATTTAGCACTTTGTTATTGTAAAACTACATTGTTTTCCAAACAAGTTTATTTATTTTAGCTATTGCAGTAGTTACAGAAAACTATTAATATGAGCAATATACGTCCATATGAATGATTGAGTGTTCCCACACATGGATTCATGGAGACAAACTGAGGCTGAATTGAAGAGGAGAAGGTAAAGGTGGAGGGTGTTGCTGAATTACTTATATCAACAAGACTTTTAAATAGACTGGATCAAGACACAGCCATGCTCTCCACACCAGCTATTCTCAGAGTAGTACAGACTTCAATTTGTTTCAGGTGCTGGAGTTCAAAGGCACTAAAGAACGCTGGCAAACAGAGTGAGCACAAAAGATAATCTACATGTCAGCCAGGAGCCGATAAGAGAAATGAAACTATCTGGCCGAAAATGGGACTGTTGGTAGGAGCAGGGACTGAACTGGAGGCAAGCACACTGAAAACAACATTAAAGGGGAACATTCAGTAGGTTGGATAATTCAGAGTCTGCAGCTTGGAGTTAAAAGAAAATATGGGATGTGTAATTCCAGTGGCTTAGGGGCAGTTGGCAGCATTTGTGTCTGGCAGGACTCCTGAGGAGGTGACATGTTAGAGAGAAGCTCAGGAGCTGCCCCTGGGAGCTGAACTTTTCAAGTACAGTGGAGCCTTATGATCCCACACTTACAGCTTTGCCACATGTATGCTAAAAGCCAATGCTTCCCGAGACATTAGAGAAAACAAAAGGGAAACCACAGAAATTGGAACAAGCCAGTGAAACTACTACGTTGCAGTCTTCTTATCAATACACTGGCCCAGAATAGGAGAGACTTATGCTATGGCTGTGGATTCATTTTAATAAGACAGTGATTTGTATGATCACTGCTAGACAGAGACTATAAAGTGTCTTGGTATACACCTTTGGTAAATTCATTGACAATGAGATATTGCAAAATTGTTTTCTTGGTCACTTTGTTTGCAAAACTCTGTGTTTTCCTTGGGAGTAATAGGAGCAAAATCTGTTTGTTTTGCATCAGGTAAGGAAGTTTATTGGTCATAAAGTGTACTTTGAGTCATGTATTCTCCTTGGACATTTGATACCAGAGTTTGGCTCTTATTAGATTGACTTGTATTAACTACCCTGTCTATCCTGTCCCAGTTCATTCCTGTCGGTTCATAGTCCTGTTCAGTCCCATATGCACTGATTCTCAGTGGTCACCCACAATTCAGAGGGAGCGGGAGGGAAGGAGAGAGAGACAGAAAAGAAAGAAAGATGGGAGAGAGGGATGAAGAAGAAGAGAAAGCAGAGGAGAGGAAAGGAGAAGAAAGGGAAAGTGCGAGAATCATTTTTATTTTATTTTTTCCCCCAGGCTATTTGGTTCCTTAACTACTACTGTTAATAAGGCTATTTCAATTTAGTATGGGTAAAACAAGACTGTTCATCACATTGCTTATATTTTTCTTCAAAAAGCACATGTAACTGAATTGAGTGGGAATGCCTAAGACCATGTCTAAGAAAGGAATTTGGCTTCAGTATTTCATTGGATGTAAATAAATTGCTGTGAGGCTGTAGATCTGAAGGCTTCATTATATCAAAGCCAGCTTTGAGGAAATGCTGAATTTCATAAACAATACCAAAAAAACCTTGAATGTGTCAACTTCTAAAACAAATTGGAACTTCAAATAAGTCTAAAATGAGAAAAAGTTTTACCAGTTGTAGAGTTAAAATGAGATGTTAGTAAAAATTTGGGCTTTTTATAAGAAAACAACCTGACAAATGCAAAATAGTTTATACGAGTATATATGTATAAATGCTATAGATATTCTACATATGCATCATATCTATGGCATATATACCTCCTATTCCAGATACTGGTACATACATAAAACTACATGTAATAAACACACAAGCATACATTTAAAAGTTTATATACAATAAAAGTCTATATGTAAAAAAGATATAAAATATATTAAAGTGTATAAAATAACATTAATGATATAGACTAAATATATGTTCATATACTTTTAGTACATACTATACCATTATATGCTATGTTACTATATACTATTTTAATATACACCTTTTATATATACTATAATATGTGCTGATATATTTTTTAAAAGTGGAAAAAATTAATTTCATTTCTATCTGTATTCCTGTGTGATATTCATATTTGTCCTTAGCTGTGATCAAGATATCCTTTAATTCTAAGTGCACCTTTCTCAGAGTGTAGTCTGAGGGTCCTCAGTTTCAGTCTGTTTGAGGAAGAAGTTCAAGATTTCTCAATTTGATGAACAACTGTCTCCCCAGAAGATGCAGGCTACCAGTAGGTTGAGGCTCACTGGATATGCACTTACTGAAGATGGACAGTAGGGGGCAGAGATGTCCACATTTCTCTGATGCGACCACTGGGATTGTTCTGGGATGAGGGGAACCCTTGGGCTTCAGGCATTTACTAAATTTAGAACTTTCAGACAGAGATTGATGGTTTATTCTCTTACTGTCCAGCCGCCAAGCAATACTAGTAACTATGTATTAATGTAGGAGCAATACAAATTCCTTGAACAAAATTTGGGAAATACCGAAGGTATAAAACCACTCAAATTCTTATCAGCAAGATAAATATTTTGTTATTTGTCTGTTTACTTATTTGTGCATATATACAAAATATAGTGTATAAATACATAATATAATACACAATACATAAAATAATACATAAAAACCCAATTGCATATGTTATATCATATATAACATTGCATATATCATATTCATTTATACATGTATAGTTGTTAAAAATGAAGGTTGCTTTGAAATATTCAATTATGAATTCTGTTTCTTTTCTCAGTTAAATAATACTTTTCCTGAGTTTTGGTAGTGCACAAATGATTACAAAATACACCAAGCTTAGCTACTTTACAAAGGGATTAAGTATTGTATTGATTGTGTGCTGTGAAAGAGAAAGGTGTCTCTCATTTTCTTCAGCAAATCTGGGTCCAGAGACCAAGGCATGAGTTCATCACAAACTCATATTCAATTATACTTTGTCACCGTTAAGTTTTGTTGCAGAGTTTTAACTAGTTCAAGGATGTCAAAGCACATTTTCTTTGCATATTTCCATTGTCCATAAGCTCTCTTTTCATACATTATAATATAATGCATAATGTACACATTATAATATAATGTATAATGTGTATTATATTTATACATTATATACATGTAAATAGCACATGTTTTATGCTTTAGAAATCTCCATCTTGAGATTTTCTAGCCTTTTTCAGAAATGTTTTCTATAGTATTTACTTTCAATCAGTTTAGTTCTCTGTGGTGTAACTTGATAGTTTGACTAATTTCTCAGATTGCAAGGTTTTAACAATCAGAAATTAAATCAGGCACGTTTACTCTTTCTCTTAATACATATTTTGTGAGGTCCTACTACAATCTAAATAATTGAAAAATGGTAAGCAAGACTGACTTTGCCACCTTTCTACCTTCGGCCTCAGATGTTACTCTTGAAAATGATGGCTACAAAGTTTTTCTCTATAACTTTTATGTACATTAAGAAAAACTTTATTTCAAATATTTTCAAGTCAGGCATACAAACCCTGGAGAATTTTGAGCAGAATCTGTGATACTGCTCAAAATACTAGTCTTGTGCTACTTGGGTTCATTAATGATTTATAAGGCCTTCTTATAATCTGTGATCCAATTAACCTAAAATCAACTTAAATCATTTAACTTCAGGTTATGTTAGATAATTTGTTAGATCTTCTGGTGGATTTAAAAAAAGATTTGCTTCTCTTTCAATAAATGTTATTAGAAGTTGGACATCCATATGGAAAAAGATGATATAAAGATAAGTTTTACTTAACATAGAAGAACTAAATCTGAAAAGCAAAACTTCAATGTACATAACAACATTTAAAAACCTTTTTTATGTCCATAAATGAGAAAAGAATTACTTGAATAAAATCACTAGGGAAGGGGAGAATCCAAGATGGTGGCATAGGTAAACACCTACACTGCTGCCTCGCACAACAATTTCAAAACTACAACTAAAAGACAGAATGGACATCATCCAGAACCACAGGAAAGCTAGCTGAGTGGAAATTCTACAACTAGAAGGAAAGAGAGGGGCTCACAGAGACCCAGAGGAGCTGCAAAAAGCTGAGGTACAGAGATGCGCGCGCATGGAGAGAGCGGGTGACGGCGAACCTGACTGGCTTTCTCTGGTCGGAGGGAGACTGAGACTCTCAAAGGCATTGAACCCCTTATCCTATGACACTAAACCCCAGATCCAGCCGAAACTCATATGGGGGAAGTTTGGACTATGAAGGAGGAGAAGTGCACGGAAATTTAGGGGGAGTCAAGCACAGCATTGCATGCAGAGGACCGACTGCTGATTGTGCTGCTGGCTTTCGGGACTGGGTGGGAGACAGACCCTCCCAACTGCACCATTTCTAACTTCACTAAACCCCAGTTTCGGGCAAAACCCTGTGGTCCCGGAGCGCAGTAGAGCAGGAAAGGCAGAGGTCTAGAGGCACTGCGAGAGTGAGCGCGCACACACAGGGACAACTCCAGTGAGTACCCAGTCATGTGAGACCCTGGGGGCCATGGAGGGCGGGGCCAACTGGAAGGCAAGGTGCTCCCTTAAGCCCTGAGACTCCACCCATCCGAAGCCCAACAGAGAGGCTTCTGCACTTTTTCAAGTCTGGTATCATAAGGCTGAATCCAACACAGAAGTTCTCCCAGCATAGTGAAAATGCTGAGACAAGGGAAGGGATCACAAACAAAAGAAATGGAGAAAAACAAACGACTGGATATAGAGTTCAAAATCATGCTTATAAGGTTTTTCAAGAATATCCTAGAAAAGATGGATAAATTTAGTGAGTCCCAAGAGGAGCTGTAAAAGGACCAACTAGAGATGCAAAAGATCCAACTAGAGATGGAAATGGACCACCTAGAGATGATAAAGGACCAAATAGAAATTAAACATACACTGACTGAAATAAAAAATATTATACAGAGATCTAACAGCAGACTAGAGAAAGGCAAGAATCAAGTAAAAAAATTGAAATATAAAGACTCAGAAAACACTCAATTGGAAAAGCAAGAAGAGAAAAGAATCCAAAACTGTGAAGATAATGTAAGGATTCTCTGGGGCAACCTCAAGCATACCAACATCAGAATTGTGGGGGTGCCAGAAGAAGAGAGAGAGCAAGATACTGAAAACCTATTAAAAGAAATCATGATTGAAAACTTCCCACATCCTGTGAAAGAAATAGACTTACAAGTCCAGGAAGCACACAGAACCCCATATAAAAGGAATCCAAAGAGGACTACACCAAGACACATCATAATTAAAATACCAAGAGCAAAAGACAAAGAGAGAATATTAAAAGCAGCAAGAGAAAAACAATTGATTACCTACAAGGGCGCACCCATACAACTATCAGCTGATTTCTCAACAGAAACGATGCAGGCCAGACCGGAGTGGCAAAAAATATTCAACGTGATGAATAGCAAGACCCTACAACCAAGAATAATCTATCCAGCAAAGCTATCATTCAGAATTGAAGGGCAGATAAAGAGCTTCACAGAGAAGGAAAAGCTAAAGGAGTTCATCAACTCCAAACCAGTATTATATGAAATGCTGAAAGGTACTCTTTTAGAAGAGGAAGAAGAAAAAGGTAAAAGCCAAAAAATTATGAACAACAAATACATATCTATCAACAAGTGAATCTAAAAATTAAGTGAATTAAAAATTTGATCAACAGAATAAACTGGTGAATATAATAGAATCAGGAGCACAGAAAGGGAGTGGACTGATAATTCTCAGGGGAAAAGGGGGGAGGGGTGTACAGGGAGTGACTGGACAAAAATCACACCTATGGACTCATCAATGGGGTGTAGGTAAGGGTGGAGGGAGGGATGGGAGCTGGTGGAGGGGACCTATGGAGGGGAAAAAAGAGAAACAAATGTAGTAATCTGAATAATAAAGATTTAATTAAAAAATAAAAATAAAAAATAAAAGTGTATCAATTATCCAAACTATTTTGTAACCTGGTTTTTTCACGTTTAGCCCTTAGAAGAGTGTTTGGTATGTCATCAGTTTTCAATAAATATTTGTTGAATAAATGAAAAAAAATCACTAGGGAAAACAAAAGCTATGAAGGCATTAAATGCATACATACTTACATATAAAAATTAAATATATTTAATATTTGAGCAAATGTTATATAGTAAAAATGGCAAAGAAGCCACAGTTGGGAAGAATAAATATATTTACATTGTATATAATTTATGAAGAATCTGCAACAAATCACCAAAGAAACCTTCCCCCCCCCAAAAAAAAAATGAAGGATAAGAATAAGCAATTAATGGAAGATTAATTTTTAATGATCAATAAAGAAATGTAGTAGTGTTAAATAAAATAGTGAAAAAATGTAAATGAACTCAATGTCCATTAGCAGAATAGATGAATATATTTTTGGATAATTGTAAATTAGTATATATTATCCCCTAAATTTTTATATTCTTGAAATTGTTCACTAAAATAGTTTTGATCTCTTTCCAACAATTTAAAGGAGCCAATAAAAGGATCTGCTACTATTCATATAAATTAGTTTACATCTCAATGGATATAATTGGATTTCTCATAATTTTGTTTATATCTTCCCAAAGCATTATGTGTTTAAAAACATAGTAACTGAACTAAATGAACTAGACTTATATGAAGGAAAATGACTGATTTTGCTAAATAGCCTGGTGTACCTGAAATCTTAGTTATCTTTGTCTGAAATAAAAGCAATCTAAATGGAAATAAAGTTACTTTCAAGTTGTAAATTTGTAAAAGATGACCTATGAATATTACAGGGTTCATAGAATACTAAGACTTGAAGAAAGATAATTCATAGAACAAATATATATATTCTAGAATGAATGCCAAATGAATCAATGCCCAGTTAGGAAGATTAGCAAGGTGGTCAAGTTTAAGGGCTCTGAGGAACTATAATAGAGGGAAGGAGGTAAGTAGTCCAGACTGCAGAGTGAAGAAGAAAGAAAAAAAATAGCCATCTAATGTTGATACCAGCTTTCAAAAATATAGACCTGATCTCATTCCCATCTAATAGCTTTTGATATCTCTCAGTTACCTATATTTTTTACTTCATGCTGTTTCAGTAGCAAATTTGGCAGAACTGAGATACTATCACTCTAATTCCAAAGCTTTTGCATAGATCATTCATAAGAATTTGACCTGTCTCTTGCCTCTTCTCATGCTATTCTATGTATGCAAGGAGTAGAATGGACAGAGATGTCAGCAGTGGCAATAAGATTTAGTTTAAATTTAAAATAAGTCCTTGTAATTAACCCATAGGTAATTCTTTAATACCTAAAAATTCATATAGAAGATTGTGATCCTGTATCCTGTAGATGACTCAGTGTTATGCAAAGCCTAACCCCTAAGGGTGAGGCCAACAAAGACCTCCCTTGTTGGTGACAATAGATGGAATGTCTTAATCTTTTAATCACTGGTTGTGAAACAAATTGGTTGTAAGAACACCCAATCTTTTATGAGTTACCATGCCATTGTGTTTGTGAGCTCCCACGGGAGGCAACCTCATAGAATCTCTGGTCTCTTAGTGAAATAATATATTGCTTTCCAAGATTATTTTGTAGTTTATTTATTAGTTTGTTTTAATAACATTGACCACATGAAAATGATTAGTTGGTGCCATTTAGTTATCAATGGTGTTTCATTTAGATGTTTTTATATTATAGACAAATAATTAAAAAAAAAGAAACATCTTAAATCAACCTCATCACCTATAAAATGATATTGAATGAGATGCTGCCCTAACATGACAAAAAATTCAAGAGTAAAATATTAAATTTGTTTTAAAACATATGTGCATGTATCAAACAAGGTGTGAGATAGTTTATTTCTCCACTAGATAGTTGGAAATATTTTTCATTTTCTCTTTTAATTTTAAATATGATTTTATTGATTTCAGAGAGAGGAAGGGAGAGGAAGAGATAGAAACATCAATGATGAGAGAGAATAATAGATCTGCTACCTCCTGCCCTCCCACTACTGGGGCTCAAACCCAAAACCCATGAAAATCAAACCAGTGACCTCTTGGTTCCTGGGCCAATGCTCAAACATTGAGACATACAGGCTGGGCAGTTGGTTAATTCTTGTATGTGCCCTGACCAGGGATCAAACCCTCAACCTTAGCATGTAGGGATGATGCTCCAACCAATTGTCTTTCTGCATTAAGGGTTCAGGAATCTGGAGAAGGCCTGTGCATAAATGGATTGAGAGACTAGAAAATAAATTTGGAAGGCATGGGGGAGCCAGGGAAGGCTCCACTTTCTAGTGAAGTGGACTCTCTGAATCCCCAGATGCATATCCTTTTTATTAACACATTTTTTTTCCTTTAGCAAAGGAGATATACATATCAAAGGTAAGGTTTGGTAAACAGTAAAGGATTATCAGGTTAGAGGAATTGCCTTTGGCTGTTCCAGCAGCAGATAATTATATGCAGATTTTCAGCCCTGCTGAAAGAGTCCATTCAACCTTTTGAGGACTTCTTGCATTTATTATGACCCACTGGACTTAGCCTTCAGCACAATTGAGCTACCCAATCAGGATCTCATTTTTTAAATTTACTTTTTATTAATGAATCTTTAATTTCAAATTCTAGGTACAAATTTTTATATAATTTGTAAAAGAAAATTAGCAAAAAATGCTCATGAGAGCAATACCTTTATTTCTCTGGCACCTCTGTTATGTTGCAAAGACTGAGCTCAAAGGGTCACATTTACTTGCATGAGATCCCATCAGTCTCTTAAGACCAGTTTGGAATATATTTTGTTTCCTAATCTACCTTATTATAGAAACAGAAGACTAGACAGGGGATGTTAGGAGAATAGGCTCTGGCCATGTAAAGTAGTACAAGCTGGCAGTCCATAGGAAGAAGATAATTATAAGAATGATTGTCATTCCACCCTAATGGTCACTTAGGCATATATATATTTCATTTCTTTTTAGTACTGAATAATGTACTATTATTTGGATGTATCAACTCTATCTATTTATCTACTGAAGCACATCTTGGTTGCTTCCAAGTTTTGGTAATTATGAATAAACTGCTGTTTAACATCTGTGTGCAGGTTTCTGTGTGGACATAGTTTCTAACTCCTTTGGGTAAATACTAAGGAACAATCACTCCAGTTTTAAGAAAGAAATGTTCAGGTCCTGGGAGACCAGAGTAAAATAAAAAATAAATTGAAAATGTAAGCTGAAATGGAGCTTATGGATTGTGCAATATGTTCAGAGCTCTAGAAAGTAGAACAGAATGGTAATCCAGAGAGCACCTCACCCACGAAATGAGCACTTTGTGAACAGGTTAATCTTTCTCCATCTTCTGAATCAGACTCTGGATTAGTCATACACTTTAGGTGACAGTTTCTCCAAAACATCAAGACTAACCCAAAGGGTGCGTAGCAAATATAAACATAAAACAAACATCTTTCCGGAATGCGCACATTTACTTTCTTTCCAATGAATGAACTTCTGCGCTGTATGTTCACCTAAAAGCATCAAGCTTGAGATTGAAAGAGATGTAGTATGTGCAGCACTATTATTTTCATGTCAGGAGACTGGTTACAGTGATAGGTTTATAATGTGTCATGCTTTCCAGCATAAAACCACCTTTTTCCTAAAGTCATTTAATATTTCATTCAAAGAATGCTCAGTGATGTCAAAAAGCTGAATCCTTTTACTTTTTGGTGTAATAGTGAGAAAAAGAAAGCATTGACTTACACGAAAATCTCACTGCTGTCACTTAAACTCAATAGTGGATAATACCAGTTGGCAGCCATCACAATGCTCAGTATTTTTATTATTCAGTAAACATCACATCAGGTTAAACAAATAGTATTTTTTTTTATTACATGTCACTCACTCAATCCCAGGACTGGTTATTCATCTGTGTTCCACTCATAGACTCAAACACTGTAGTTACAATCAAAAGACAGTTTAAGTTTGAAGCTTGGAATCCTGTCAGCAGTCAGTCTCATCACTCTGAAAGTAAAGAAACAAAGAAACAAAAAGAAAGCAAATGTTCTGATAAGAAGAAGACAGAAACTTTTGTGTTGTGCATGTAAGTAAAGCATGTTGCTTTCTAAAGCTTTAAATTGGATGGCAAAGAAAACTATGAGTTCCTCCTTGGTCTTCCATTTCAGAATCCATTCATTTTCTGCATAAAGAAGAAAATAGCATATATATTTCAGGGTGGATCGAGTGTGTGCTCGGGGCAATTTTACAAATAGTAAGGCAAGCAATTTCCAGTTATTAAAAGCCCCATCATTCAATGAGCTGGAGCACAGGGCAGACAATGGTTAAAGCAAGTGATACTGATGCTGATGGTACATGTCTACCAACAAGATGAAATTTCCCACACAGTATAAGCTGTGTTCCTCCCCTTCCCTCCCCGACCCCTACCCCCAATCTTCTGGCTGTCCCTTGAGCAGGCTGTACCTTTCTGGCCTGATCATCTATACTTTAAGCTTAGATATTAGGTTCCACAAGGTATACACACTTTGTATGCACACTTTATCTCACCATCAGCATATAGTATTATAAGTATCAATTTGCTTGGTTCTAAACAATAAAATCCTTGAAGGTTGGACCTGGGCTTTGCACCCAGTGGTACTCAATAAATATTCCTTGAATGAGTGAATAGTATACATAGTGGAGTAAAATCCATTTAATTTTGCTGCTTTCTTAGATATTAAGGATGTAGATAATACAGTTGAAACTACCAAATTGCTACCCTGTAAATCATGACTAATACTAATTGGTATCTTCATTTCTAACACTCATTTGTTTTCTATTGTTCCCAAAACAAATAAAGATCAGGTTCCAGGGAAATTTGCATTTTTTAAAACAATGATGTGGGAACACCTATACATTCCACTTCAATCAAGAGACTTCAACTATAAAACTAAGCTGTGTGTATTTGATTATGAAATCTGGAAAAATTTATCTGTCATATGAGGACCTGAACTGCAGTTTAAAAGTTTTAATGGATATGAGTGTTAATACCATCATTTTTGAGTCATATATATTTCTTAACTCTTGTTCTGTTCAATGTTGACACTTTCATTGGGTTTAGCAACATTGTTTGGCAGTTGTATGGATTTAATAAATTTTGAATCACAAAACTGTAGTAAATTACCTAGAATACCTACTAAATACATCCTCTATTTTAGGTAAGTCATAATAATTTTTATATTACAATCTCATCTCAGACCTCCAATACTAATTTATGTCTTAATTTCTAGTATTTTTTTAAATTTTGCTTATATATTATTTCTTACAGATATAACCCGTTTTGAAATTTGTTGCCATAAGCAAATTTGTAGTCATTTAAATAAAAATCCAACATGCTACTTTAAACCATTCATTCCAAGAAATAAAAATAGCAAGTAACATTCAGTGGAGGATATTTTATGTGTATTATATGGTTTAAATTGCTGGATGTGTAGTCAGAAATTAACATAGCTGTGGTGTAATTTCCCTGAGTCAAAGATACCAACCTAGAAATAAGGAGAGATGAAGCTGCAGATAAATGAGCAATTACAAAATTAGTTTCCTAATGAAGAATTAGTTTATGTCTGTTTTTTGAAGTTTGGCAAGTTATTTCATAGTAGAGATAGGTGTCGGTAGTTTTAAATTTCCATATTTAAAAAATATGCAGTATCTCCATCAGCTTTGTTGTAAGGATCCAAATTTGTAGAGTTCTTTATAAATTTAAAATGATGGACGAGTGGATCTGGATTCTCCGGGGCCTGATGTCTGGCTGGCAAAGGAATGGCTGACCTATCCTTCTCAGAGGGAAGGCGGGAGTCCTGCTGTCATTGACCCTCCCCGAGGGTTACTGCCACCATCTGCATATCCACAGCTTTGCTTCTAGGACAGCTGCCTTTTCACTAAGATGTATCATAATTGGAAAGCTTGAAAATGGATGGAAAATGTTCATTCTACTAACATTTATAAGGTCATGATTCTACCACCTAAGAAACATCAGGAATCAGTCTTGGGTGACATGAAATACCTCCAAGTGTCCCCATGATGACATTTGTGTTTAGATTCTGTGCCATTTTCTAGAGTGCCATTTTCATCCCTGCTCCATCTAGGGATAAAAAAAATGTAGTTAAAGTGATGCTGCTTGACTTCTGAAGCCAGCTCCTAGGAGGCAGGCACACCTCTCTCTCTCTCTCTCTCTCTCTCTCTCTCTCTCTCTTTTTCTCTTTCTGCTTGACCCCTAATCCCCCACCTTCCCCATCAGCTTCCTCTTAGAGACTGTCTACCATAGGCTGAGGAAGCTCCAGTAATGTGGAGTAGCCAAGTGCAAAACTAACATTGCATCTATTATTATTATTATTATTATTATTATTATTATTATTATTATTATTACTAGAGGCCCAGTGCATGAAATTTGTGCACTGGTGTGGGTGTCCCTCAGCCCAGCCTGTACTCTCTCCAATCTGGGATCCCTCGGATAACCTTCAGTTGGACATCCCTCTCACAATCTGGCAGCACTGGCTCCTAACCACAGGGAGCCCTTAGAGCCATGCTCTCTGCCCTTCGTAAAGGGCAGCTGCTGGGCAAACAGAACAAACCTTATAGTCAGGCTTCTGAGCCTCTTTTTCAAGCACCTCTTCATTGTAGACACTCCACATGCTTTCCTCTCCCTGGTCCTCTGCCTCCATTCTTTACTGCCCCCCACTTCTCCGGAGCAGGTGGAAGGTTTCACACTCACCACCTAGGCGTGCTCTGCTGAGGGGCAGGGCAGTGCGGCACAGGCTTGCTTTTGGTCAAGGTGGGAACAGGAGCCTCCACCTGTAAAGTGTGAAGGCTGCCTGGGCGAGGCTAGTTAGCACTGGGAGCTTGTCTGAATCGCATTGGTCAGTCCAGTAGCCTGCAGTGTGGCACTGCTCCACTGAGGTGGCACCACCCTGCAACACCCGCCTCAGGGCTGCAGGTCCTTGCTTTTCCGCCTGGGCATCCTTCCATGCCCCTTGATCCCTGGCCTGGCCCACCCATGTCTTGGGGCCACTGCAGAACCTCTCTCTCTCTGCAGATGAGGCAGATCCCTGCTCTTGGTCTCCCTGAAGCTGTGAATCTGTGGCCAGAGGCCCAGTCTGGGTCTCAGCAACCCCATGCCTGTGATGTTCCCAGGGCCTGGTGTTGCCTCCCTGGACAGTGATGTTCCCAGGGCCCCACTGGAGTGCCTAAACTGGGCAGCCACACCTCCCTGGGGTAGGGATGTTCCCAAGATTCCACAGAGTGGCTAGGGGGGCTGGCCTCCCCTCCCTGGGGCAGCAATGTTCCCAGGGCCCCGCAAGAGTGGTTGGGCAGGCCACTGCCTTTCCTGGGGCCTGTGATGGACTTGGAACCCTCGGGTGGCATCTGGTGTTACCCACCTCACCTCCCTGGCCTGATGAACTGGTACCTTGTGAGTGGTGTCTGGTGCTGCCTGCCTGGCCTCCTCCACTCCAATGGACCTGGACCCCCAGGAGTGGGCCATGGTGCTGCCCGCCTCACCTGCGTATGTAAATTAACTGCCATCTTTGTCGGGTTAATTTGCATACTCACTCTGATTGGCTGTGGGAGTAGTGGAGGTATGGTCAATTTACATATTTCTCTATTATTAGATAAGATGTATTTAGTCCTGACAATGAAATATAAATGGGGTGGATGAATTTCTCCCTGGGTACAACAGTGAAATCCTCACGTTTCTCTCTTTTCTTACAGTGAAGGAGGGGTATGGCTGGGGCATATTTGTAGGTTGCAGCTAATAGATGGTAGTGTTTCCATTAACCTGGGTTCCTGAAAGGGAACAGGTAAATATGTAAGCAATCCTTGCTCCTATTTCCTTAATTCTTAGATTTTTAAAGAAAGCATATGGAAATGTAGATGAATGTAATAAAATTAGCAATGCAATCAGAATAAAAAATCTAGAGCCCTTCTTTCTATTGGTATCCTGTGACCACACCCTTCTTATTCTCTGAGATAACCTGGAAAGTTTGCTAGAAAAGTGTTGGGCACTTCAAGGCATTGAGGAAATTGATTTTTCTTCATGAGCATATTTTTCTTTTTATATTTTATTTTCATTTTTACATCTATACAGAAGATAAATTATATGTTAGACAGGTTTTCCATCTTTTGCTCATCTAAGTCAAGGGTAAAAATATTGAAAAATTGGACTGTCTTTTCATTGCTGGGAATGGAATGCATTAACATTTAAAATTCACTAATTCTATTGATCAGTAGTTGGAGAACATTTTTAATTGTTCCACTTGACATGGCTACAAGTGGGAAGCAAACTGATCTTTTTGTGCAGGATGAAAGAAAGAGGGGTGAGCCAGCATTACCTGCCTTCTTTTATCCTAATATTTTTCTTTCTTTCTTTCTTTTTTTTTTTTTTATCTTTCTAAGGAGCTGGTTTTTCTCCAACCTCCCTGCCCCCATCAGGCACATAATATATGACCAGCAGAAGAGACTGCACAGTTGCCCTCCACTGCATGCCTGCAAAGAGAATTCAGATAAGTTTCTAATTTTTATGGGACTGGCTTTTTAGCTCTATTAAGACTATTGACAAAAGAACTATTTTTGATGCCTCTATAAAAAAAAAAAAACACGCCAGAGCCTGTTATTTTCAGTAATTCTGCTGTTTGGAGAGGAAAGTGCCAACAAAGCCACTCTTTATCAGATAGCACTAAATTCTCTCACCTCTATGGGTTTGCTCTTTCTCTCACCTCTATGGGTTTGCTCTTTTTCTACCCAAAGTGTGACACATCAAGGTGAATGAGCCCTGCTGGCTGTCTGTCTCTAACAAAAAATGGAAGCAAGTATTGCTCCTTTGGTCACCGCCCAGATTATGCATCTTTAAAACATTTTTATTTTATTTTTAAAGTGTGTTTTATTGACTATTTTAGAGAGAGAGGAAGGAAGAGGGAGAGAGAGAAACTTCAGTTGGTGGCCTTCCACATGTCCCCCAAAT
This sequence comes from Lasiurus cinereus, assembly GCA_011751065.1. Taxonomy (NCBI): domain Eukaryota; kingdom Metazoa; phylum Chordata; class Mammalia; order Chiroptera; family Vespertilionidae; genus Lasiurus; species Lasiurus cinereus. The sequence continues at coordinate 19,975,257 of JAAGEH010002534.1, read as the reverse complement.
GGGGATTGAACCTGCAACCTGGGTATGTGCCCTGACCAGGAATCTAAACCAGCAACCTTTTGATGCACAGGATGTCACTCAACCAACAGAACCACACTGCGGAGGGGCAAACATTTTTATTTTTTATTTTCAGGATGTCATTGAGTGTCTCATTATGGGGAGTAATAAGTAATGTCATTCCCTCTATGCTCCTCAGTCTCTGTTCTCACAAATATAGAATACTCTTGCATATTTAAATAAAGGTTTGACTAACTTCAAGGAAGTAGAGGAGAAGTCCTTTGATGCCAGACCAGTAAGATCTTTCATAGACCCTCCCTACTTATCTGTAAGTCAACAGTGTGCATTTTCCAATAGTGAATGTAGCCTTTGTTAGCTATTAATGCAGACTATGCAAGAAAGAGGGTGCATAGGCAAAATAGCCTGGTGATGAGAACAGTCAGTGAGAACTAAATGAACATATAGGAAATCTCTAGCATATTCTGCACGATGAATGTGAACAGTACATGGAGATATAATTAAGATAATTTGCAGAATAATTTATGTCAATTCTGAGAAAAGAAGTTAAAAATATCTGCAAAGTTTTAAATTTGGATGACTAATAGAATGTAATGCCTGCAAATAGAAAAGCCTAATAGAATGAGATTTTTAAAGATACAGTATAGGAAAAGAAAATTGAGATATGTTAGATAGGGCAAGGGAAAACTAGTGATAGGGAATGATAAGTGTCTAAAACATTTGTATACTGAAATGGAGAAAATGGTGAAGGTTAGTAGCCTTTTTTTGGTGTTTCTATAAAAGTGATTTAAAAAGAATGCGAAAGTAAGTGATAATAAAAATTTTTTTTAAGTATCTATTCTAGCAAACACTGAATTGTGAAGTCTTGCTAAGTTTTTGAGTGCTTGTGGTGTTCAAGTTAAGCTCATGGTCTCTGAAGGTGTGAGGAGATTCTTGCTTATTGTGGGAAGTATATATATATCATCCTTACTCCTCCCAGAACTTCTCTCACATCTGCCCATAGACATCATCTCATTTAAATTTAATACAAAATATGTCCTTCTGGAGACCTTTGATCTCCCTCCATTTACTACCCCATGCTTCTGTCTTCATTTAGAGCAAAACTCCTTGTTAGGATGATCTGCTCTTTTTTTCCCATTCTTTCCTTAACATTCTCACCTCACCGCTCCACCAAACCTGCTTCTTCTTCTTCTTTTTTTTTTAAATATATTTTATTGATTTTTTACAGAGAGGAAGGGATAGAGAGAGAGAGTTATAAATATCTATAAGAGAGAAATATCAATCAGGTGCTTTTGCACATGCCTTACTGGCACAACCAAGGTAAATGCCCTTGACTGGAATCAAACCTGGGATCCTTGAGTCAGCAGACCAACGCTCTATCCACTGAGTCAAAACGGTTAGGGCCAAAACTATTTCTTGTCAGTAATATCTTCAACTTCCATGTTGCCACATCCAACAGTCAATGATTAGTTTTTTCTTCTTCTTTAACTCCCTGTTCCTACAGTAAAACTAGTTTTTTTTTTTCTTTTTCCTTGCTTCCGGCTCCTTCTTAATTTCTTTTCCAAAATCCTCCTATTTATCTAACTGTTCTTATTCCTCAAGGGGCTCAGCTCAGCTGATTTTTTCTTGATATACATAATTTACATGTCAAGCTATCTCAATAAAGTTGCTTTAAAGTGTAATAGTTTGTTACATAGAAATAGAAAGTAATACCAGGGCCAATAGATTATGGATGTTATTGGTGTAAAAAGGATTGTTGGAAAAACATGGAGGATATATTTAAAGAATCAAAATTAAAATGCTGATAAAAGAATTGGGTATGACCATAAAAGAAAGAAACCTAGGAAAATTGTAGGAAAAAAATAATTTAGTAGAAACCTAGGTTATAAAAACAAAACAAAACGCCCGTGGTACTGAGACAAAGGAAAGACTGTAATATTAATGTTTGGCCTCTTTTCCCTCCAATGCTGTCTCCACACACTGGAACCCTAGGGAGTTACATCTCACTCCCTAGTCTCTGTTAGATATTATGGCCCCATAAGCTTTCATTGTATTTTCCTGGGCAAAAATTTTGTTTTTCTGTGCCTCTTAAAGAAGTTGTTTCAGATTAACTTAATTATAAAAATTAGGTATTTATTTGTTTTATCAAACACCTTGAAAATGAGATTGTACATTGTTACTACTGGTTATCCAGTAATTAACAAGTCTTTGCCATAAGGCTGATTCTGCTCTCCAATCCAAAGCCAATGTTTATGAAAATTATAATCTATATATAAAAAAGGCTAATATGCTAAGTGTCTCTCCGCCCATCTGACTGATTGCTATGATACGCACTGACTATCAGGGGACAGATGCTCAACTCAGGAGCTGCTGTGACATGCACTGGCCATTTACAGAAAAATGGCAGCATGGACCTGTCACCAACAAAGCAACACACAGGCCCCACCACCATCTCAGAGCGACACCCCACCAAATCGCAGCCAATGCTGCCATAGCACAAAATGTGCCCCACAGCCTAGCCCAGCCCAGAAACAGTGGCTGTGGGCACTGGGTAATGATGTCACGTAGCAACATCTGGCTTCCTCTCCCTAGTGACGACTCGCCTCCTAGTAGTTTCTTCAGCCAAGGAACACAATGGGCATCATAGCCAGGTGGAAACATTTCACACTTCAACCAAATGTCTGTGAAGCATTTTCCCATGCCTCATCTCATATGATCCTCACAGAAGTCTTGGAGTAGATAGATAGGAGACTTGATGGAATCCTATTTTCCTTTCATTAGCTAGAAAATGGAGATTTAGAAAGCTTAGAAACTTGATCCGACTGAAAAGAAATAAGAAATAATAGACCTTGAAAATGATTTTAGGTCTTCTCATTGCACATAATATAGTCAAACATTGCTGCAGTTAAATATTTTAGCCTTTGTTCTCCCTGCATGATCTACAATATTAATTTGCTTTGTGTTGAAATTTACTTCTGTGTTGTTGAAAATTACCTGAAAGAGAAGTTGGGTTGCTTCACTGGGCTGGAAAAAGTTTAGCTAAATCAGAAAGCAGGTCTAATTATGCAAGTTTATTCTATATCTAAAAAAGACTAAGTTGACTTGTGTATGAATGATCCATATAAAGCTCTCACTAGTGCCAATTGCACACATGTGTTTCCATATGTCATTGTTGATTGTGAATTTGGTTGACACTCCTACTATAGAGAAAGGGCGAATAGCGATATTAAAATATGTCTTCTAATGAATTTGAATTTGTGCACCGGGCCAGTAATGTGTATATATCCTATATAATAAAAGGCTAATATGCAAATTGTCCTCTTGGGAGTTTAACCATTTGTTATGACATGTGCTGAGCATCAGGAGGTGGCACAGAATGAGGGAAGACCCAAGCCAGGAGACAGGAGGCCCTAGTCAGCCCTGATTGCTGGCCAGGTCTAGGGACCCTACCTGTGCATGAATTTTGTGCACTGGGCCTCTAGTATATTAACAAGTTCTAAAAGCCTAATATTATGTGTATATATAAGTAATTCTTCCTATTTAACATTGACTTTTGTTATTAGCTAAATAATTTAGCTTACTTTAACAAAACTCATTTTGTCAATTTTGTCAAGGCCTATTGGGGCTCTATTACAAACTGAGATGTATGTTATGTGTCTATATTCTGTTTACTATCTTAACTAGTACATTCTTAGTATCATAAAATTATTTGTATTACTCTAATTTGGAGATATACTGATGGGGCCAGACTGCCTCATTCTCCACTTAGTAGATGCAAAGAGATCATATGAGGCTTGACAAAAAAATGGAAGCTCATTATATTAGCTTTTCAGAGAAAATTAAGCATATATTTTTCATGTTATTTTAAAAATATTAAGCCAAATTTGATCACAGATATTTAAATGACACCAAAAGCAAAGCACATAATTTTTAGGTAAATTTGAGCTTCACCCCATTACCATTACAGCTTTCATAACCATTTCAGCAACAATTGGTACAAATGTCTGGAAATAGACTATACAAAAAATGAAAGCAAATTCACTGTCATGTGGTGAACTTAAAATCCAGTTTCTATCTATAATTCCCTGTGCTATTAGTACATTGATCTCAACAGGATCATTGTCTGTGAAATGATAACAGGGTATAAAATAGAATTTCCCACTGAGACAAAGTAATTCCATTGAATAACTCTGAAAGGTGATATCTACCCTGAAGTTTATTATATATATATATATATATATATATATATATATATATATATATATATACACTTTGTACCTTTTTTCCTTTTCTCTACAAGGCCTGTTTTTCATTTGAGATCCTATGTCTGAGATCATATGTCTGAAGCTCTTGGGTATCTGGTAGTATCAACACAGAGGTTCAAGCATTTTAAAAACTTGGGAACTGCCATGAGTTTTGCATACAGTAGGGACTTCATAAATAGATATACACGTCTCATTTTATATTTACACAGACACATTTATGTCTCCTTTGTATCCTGATTATCATCAGTCCTTTAAATATAAAGAATTCTAATTTACCCAAGGAGAATGTGTTTGTTCTTTACAATATTCTGTGCTTAGTATTTATAATTATGTTTATTTTATAAAATACTTTATTTTCTTAGAGTACTTTTAGGTTTATATTAAAATTGAGAGGAAGGTACAGAGATTTACCATATAAGGCTGCTCTAACCAACTCATAGCCTTCCCCACAATCAGTATCCCCTACAAGATAATATACATTTGTTACAATTGATGAAACTACATTGCACTTCATTATCACCCAAAGTTTACAGGGTGCATTAGGAATTAATCTTGGTGTTGAACATTCTATGGTTTTGAACAAATATATAGTGAATGTATCAATTGTTGTAATGTAATTCTGAATATTTTCACTGTCCTGCCACTACACTGTGCTCTACCTGTTCATCCCTCTCCCCAACCTCTAGCAACCACTGATCTTTTTACTGTCTTCCAGAATGTCATATGGTTGGCTTTGTTCACTTACCAGTTTGCATTCAAGGTTTCTCCATGTACTTTCACGACTTTATCGTTCATTTCTTTTCAGTCCTGAATAATATTCCATTGTCTGGAATTACCACAGTTTATCCATTTACCTACTGAAGGACATCTTGATTGCTTCCAAGTGCCAACAATTATAAACAAAGCTACTCTATACATATGTGTGCAAGTTTTTGTGTGAACATTTTCACCTCCTTTGTGTTAACCAGTAATTTTTAGAGCTGTTCTGTAAAGTACATAAAATATTTTCTAAATGTATTGTGTAAATCAAATCATTAAAAATTCAGCAACATTATGTTATATAAAATGGAAGAAAATATGCCTATTATCATTACTTGGAACAATCGTGTTCCCAATATGAAGCGTGAGGTGATCAAAGATTATAACTACAATATGAAATGATATCTGCATGGGACAAAATTCCAAATGCCATGAATCTTCTCTAACAGAATTAAACAAACTGAAAGAAAACTGTTTAAAATGTTGTTTATACCTGTCATGAGTCACTTATTTTTATGTCTTCTCTATAAAATAATTGGCATCTATTGAAGTTGAAATAGTGATGCAGAAAATGGACTTCTAGACAACTTGGGAGCTTTTATTCATAGTCATTACCTCCTGAGAGGGAAAACATGAAACTGATGGATTGCCTAATGTGTTTGACCTTATTAAGAGGTATTTTGCATTTATATTGAAGAGTTTGAAAAGAATTAGAGATCGATGCTTAGAAAATCTAGGACATTCATTCATATTTTATTTTTCCCTTTCCATAAATAGTGATGAAGTCTCTGAACCAGGAACCGTTCTAGATGCTGCATAAGCAACAATGGACCAAAATGACAAGGGCGGAGTGGGGAGACATAGCTGTTTTTGAGGAATGGAAAGGAGGCCATAGGCTAGGGCAGAATGACCTAGAGAGAAGCATGTAAGAGATGAGTTTGGAAGGAAGTTGGAAGGCTAACAGATGGGCAGATGGAAGTCAGGCTGTTGTAGGACTTAGTTTTTACTCTAGTAGAGATGAGAAGCTGTTGCAGGACTTTTGGAAAAGACTTATGCGCAAACAGGATCACTCTGGTTTCTGTTTTGAGAATACAGTCTAGGAGCAAGGAAAGATAAATGTGACTAGTTAGAATTATTTGTGAAGTGCAGACAGGATTGTTTATGCCTTGTATATAAGAGGGGGTAGGAGGTGTGGTGAGACAAGGCTGGTTTGTGGACATACGCTAAAGTAGACTGCAACAAAGTCTAGATTTGTTAGTCTAAAGTAAAGATTTGCACTTGATTGGATACTGGATGAAGAAAGGCATTAAAGGAGAATTCAAGTGTTTTGGCCAGAGCAACAGGAGGGGATGACGTTCCAAGGACAGATATGGATAATTTTGTGTGAGAGCTGGGACCATGTAGGTGGTGTAAAAATCAATTATGCTTGGGGCATAATCATCCTAAGGGTCTATTGGACACTCAGAGATGCAGATAGTGTCATATACAAATTAGGAGTCCAAGAGAGATGTCCAGACAACATGTAAATGTGGTGTTATTGGCATATAAATAATATTAAAGCTATGCACCTAATTGTTGTCAGGAGGGCAGTAGGTGTTGGTAGAGTGGAGATAGCTCTGAGGAATGAGTTCACTTTGCTCTTACATTTAGCAGGTGAAGACACAATAAGCAAATAGAAAAGGAAAGAAAAGGAGCAGTCAGTAAGGTCTGGGGAAAGTGAGCATGCCCTCAGGGAAACCAAGTGAAGTGGTTTCTCTGAGGGGCAAGTGACCAACTATGCTAAGTGCTGTTTTTAGCACTTGTAAAAGGAAGATAAAAAAAAATGAGCATAGGATTTTTGTAACCATGGAGATAAAGCTCATGTGAGTAAGCTCAAGAGAGACTGGGAAAAGAGGATTTGGAGACACCAAGTATATATACTTCTTTTCAGGAGATTTCTGGAAAGAGGAGCCAAGAAGTGGAATGACCTTAAGGTGAAGTGAGGTTAGAAGAAGTTCACTTATTTATTTGTTTGCTTGCTATATATATATTTTTATTTTTAATATGCTTATATAGAAACTAGAATAATCTGGTAAAAAGAAAAGGAGAAAAAGGGGTGATTTTAAAAAATCATTGCACTAGTCAGTTTTCTACTTAATTTCTGACAAGTTAATTTTAACTTTATAGGCTTGTAAAGTTTCTAGGCCCTGGTCCCTTGTTAGACAAACACATTTCATGATGTCTACAGAGAGTTGGATGATCCTAAGGTGGATGTGTTGGAAATCCTCTAGGTTGATATTTAACATTTGTGCAATTATTCCCCCCTCCACTCAAAGCTGGAAATAATTTTCTTGACTGGCGGTATTTGTGGGATTCAGTGCACATTTGTAAAGTTGCTAATAGCACAAAGAGCTCAATGATTATAAGAGCAGAAGTGTGGAAATTTATGCTGGTCTGGGTGGATTTATTAAGTTCTTACTCAAAGGAAGACAGGTCTTCAGGAATGAAGTGGTAAAAAGGAAAAATCCATAGTTACTCAATTATAAACAAATATAGTAAAGTATTTGGTTCAGTTGTAGGCAACATTTAAAGTGGTAAAATGGAAACAATGTGTATTGATCTAAAGAAAAGTAGGTATTTAATAATATTGAAAGTATGACAAGGGGAGAATGCTATTGAGTGGGGGTATGTAGAAGTTTCATAATAGGAGTCAAAGCTACTATGTAACATTGACAAAGTAATAGCAGTATGAAAATATGATATAGAAAAGGTAAATGGCAGACAGTGCATAATTGCAGGGAAGGCAGTCATTGGCAATGAGGCTCATCATACAGTGTAGATTTAAAAATTGGATTTAAAAATAAGGAAAGAGATGAATAGGGATGCAGAGTATGGAAGATAAAGTGCTATGTGTCATCTCCTTTCATATAATTATTTTGCTTCCCATTAATAAGCTTTTGGAAGTATTATATGAAGAAATAATCTATATACCCCATTCTTAGTAAAGGATGCTAAGTATTATTCCTTAAATTGCCAATGATTATTTTTGTGTAAAAATTAATAATTAAACATCTAATAAATTATTTAAATTAAGTTACTATATTTAGAAGGGCTCCCTGGAATAAAAAGGGCTACTGCATCCTATTTTTTTTTTTTATAAAACAAGTACCACATACAGTCAGGTGTGGTACACTATATAGATTATGTTTACTAACATTTTACCTAAGAATCAGTAGTTGTAAGTAAAATTAATGAGATTTTTAGTGCAATTTTTGTGAGGGTTCCAGATCAATGTTTCACCTGGTTTATGAAAACAATTTGGGAGCTTTCCTTATTTTTCCTATGATCTGTCACAGATCTAAATTCAAGAAGTACTTCCATACGTACAGCTTACATGTGCCTTTAAGGGGCTGAGAATCATATCACTGGGCAAGTAAACATCAACCCCTTTGCCTTTGTCCTCAAGTTCCCAGGTGAGGCTTAGAAGAAATAGCTACTTGGGCTACAGTGGGCTCTATTCCCATGTGCCCCAAAACACCACCATGTGGATACAGGTCAGAGGCGAGTCATTCTCAGTCCTCAGAGGGCACTCCCCTTCCTGAGGCCCTCACCTCTCTCGCTGATGGTGGAGTCAAAATGAGGGCACAGTATCCTCTCAGAGCAACTGCCTCCAGTGATGAGATTTGGGCTTTGCTATTTTAGTTGATGGGTTACATTACTAAACTGTTTATTATTATAAATACTTAACTTTCATGGAATGTATTCTATTAAGATATAGAAATATTTGCTCTAAAAAAAAACCATTACAATTTAAATGGATATAATTACTCCAAAATTATTCTTAATTTCTAGATTTATTGAATATTACTGGATATTTATAACTTACTATGGAAGAAGTGAAATCTTAAATTTTATTTACTTATAAACTATCTTATTTAACACAAATTTGCTTTTAATGCAATTTATTTAACATCATTAGGAATTTATTACTGAGCCTCTATCTGCAGTAGCTATGAAGTTATATATGTGTGTGTTTTTAAGTAACAAGATGACTAAGACTTCCATTTTTCTACTTATTTACATTTTCATACTGAAGGTGAGATAGAGGAACAAATTATATGCAAAATGTTTGCCTAGACAGTTATTTTTAAGTCATTTATAATTAGAACAAATTTGGAATCTCCAGAGAAGAGAACATGTTCTCTGTGATTCGTGTTTATTATTATTATTATTTTAAATCACAGGCTTAAAAAATCCTGAAAGAGGAATGAGTGACAATGATAAACTTAGCTCATCAGAGATGTGAATAATTTGGTTGTTAATCTAATAAAGCCCTTGAGTTATGCGGGTCAGTCTTCTATGCCTTTTCATTGAAAATGGTGTTAAACACTTGTTAGTATGGTCTTCAAAATGTGTTAACCAGGCCTTCTACATTACAGTGGAAATATTCATGTACTGTGACCATTAAAGAAAAGAAATTTCCTTTAATGGCTGCTTGAGTATGAACCTGCCTGAGGTCACTGTGTGTCTAGGTGACCATAAATGCCAATGTGAGACGTGTTGTACTTCATAACATGGATGATGGAAGCAAGGGAAAGAATAACACTGTACATCCACAGCACCTACTGCTAAAGGAAATAAAAATAATAATTTCTAACATCTAATATTGCAGAGGCTCATTTTCTGTCTTTAAATTTAAATGCTTCTGTGGGGAAGCACAAGCCTTGGTTGAAAAGTCTGTGAGCAGGATTATTTGAAAGATTAGTGGTCTTTAGGGGGACCTTGCCAAAGGTGGCAGCTTATGCCTTGATTTTTCCAAACAAGTTTGAGCACCTGGGTGTTTTATTGGAATCTTTATATTTAGACTTCAAAGTGTCCTTCCTTAAAGGAAACTACAGATGTGTGTTTTCTCAAGGATGCTTATCCTGCTGATAGTATCTAATAGTTCATTTTAGTTCAAGTGGTTGTTACAGTAAGAGCCTAAGGAGGCAGGTGAACAGAGCTGCTTGGTGCCTATAGCCAAGGAGCCCTGTAGCCCTCTCTTTCATAGAAATGTGTGTCAGAGTAATACATTCATTGTGGTCACTCAGGGTCTGCTGGTCAGCCCCAGCAGGTAATTCCCAGTGTGAAGACCATGGAACACAATGAAACACGGCAGAATCCTCAAAAACGAAGAGTAAAAACATGAAAGTAACTGTGCAGTAAGTCACTGGATCCCACTTGGGATTTCCAAATGAATTGTAGGGAATTGTTTCTCAGTTAAGGAATTCATTATCTCTGTTATGCTTCTTAAGAATGTGAGTATATTTTTCATTCGAAAACTAAGCCTTTTTCTGAAACTAAGGGAAAAGAAAGTTTTTTTCTGTATTTGCTTAGGAAGCAAAGGTTTTATATATATTATTAAAATGATTGTTATGTTAATCAGGAAGTTGATTATTTTAAATGAATAGATTACTTAATACTGTTTAATAATAACTTATATAATAAAAACTTAATATGCTAAGTGTCCAGTTGTCCAGTCATCCGTTCAACCAATCAAAGCATAATATGCCAATGATATGCTAAGGCTGCTCAGCTGCTTGCTATGACGTGCACTGACCACTAGGGGGCAGCCAGTCAACCAGTCAGTTGCTATGATATGCACTGACCACCAGGGGCAGATGCTCTGACTGGTGGGTTAGCTTGCTGCTGGGGTCCCACCAATTGGGACTGAGTGAGATGGGCTAGACATGCCCTGGAGCCCTCCTGTGATCCATCCCTTGCTGCCCACCTCCTGCTTTCCTCCCCAGCCCCAATCATGCACTGGTGGGATCCCTCGGCCTGGTCTTTGCCCTCTCACAATGCAGGAGCCCTCATGGGATGTCAGAGAGCTGGTTTCAGCCAGATCCTGCAGGCTAGGTCAAGGGATCCCATTGGTGCACGAATTTGTGCACTGGGCTTCTAGTAAGAATAATAATATAATAATAAAATATTTGATTATCTCCCCAGGGTTTACATTTTAAGATTTACTTTTTCTCCTTATGAAGGAAATTTTATACTTAAGGTATATGGGAAGCTCTGTCAAACAAGGAAATAATAATTATATGCTATTTATATTTGCATATTAAATAGATTCTAATATGCTTTCATTTATAACTAACTAGAAGCCTGGTGCACGAAATTCATGCACTGGGAGGGGGTCCCTCAGCCCGGCCTGCACCCTCTCACAATCTGGGACCCCTCAAGGGATATCCAACTGCAGGTTTAGGCCCTATCTCACAGGCTCCTAACCACTCGCCTGCCTGCCTGATCACCCTTAACTGCCTCTGCCTCAGCCCTTGCAGTGGCGGCTTCATCCAGAGTGATGTCTGAAGATTGTTCAACTATTCAGTCTAATTAGCATATTACGCTTTTATTATTATAGATTGTTATAAGTAATAATATTGTGGAATATTGTGTTTTGCAAAAAGGACAAGATTCCATGTTATTTACATTATAATTTAATCAATAATTGGCATTTCAAATTTCTTCTTAGTTAGAGACAGTGTCAAAATGATTAGAACTTAATAGATTATCTAGATTTATAAAAATAATGGGAAGAAAAATCAAAAGAAAAGTAATTTAATTATAGGACTAAGTAAATGAAAATAATTATATAAAACTATATATAATTATTGTTCTCATAGCAATGTGTTTATTTGCATGAATCCAGTAAGAATCTGATTTTTTTCATAACAAGACAGAAGTCAGTTTCTAATTGTAGTTTTATATACTCAAACTTTAATAGAATATCATGTCTGAAAGAGAAACATACCAGGACTCTGGATGTCACCAGAAAGCTCTAAAATATGAAGATTAACTTTGAAGCTTATAAGTCCCTTAGATAAATAGCCTGGTACCTTGCTTGGTCACATGATTCATAGCAGTCTTTCCAGGTAAGGAATGAAGGTTGCTGTCCTGAGAGATAGCATGAACAAAACTTGAAGACATGTGTAGGACCTTCAACTTAAGGAATACACCCCAATTCTGTAGGTATTGCAGGTGAAGCATGATGGAAACTGTGTGGCTTGGCTTCTTTGGCCTAGGAGTAAATGTTCTCATAATATTTCAGCAAAACATATTAAAAAAAAACATAGTCTATGTAATCAACTATTATTATTATTGTTTTCATGCAAATAATCAAGCCAAATTATAACTAGACTTACTACAGCAAGTAAATTAGTCTTTAATAAAAATGAGTGTGATTTTAGGGAGAAAAAATATTTCAACAAGAAATTATTAGAAACTTTTCTAACTTTTGCCCAATAATATTACATTTTATAACACAATTTGTCTCCATCAGATTACAAGTCCTACTTAGACATGTAGGAGAAAGAGAAGATGAAGAAATTATTTATGTAAGCAATGTAGCAAAAATAAAAGAAAAAAGAGAAAATTACTGTATATTTGGAGTCTATATAAAGGCTGTTAAATGCCCCCAAACCAATAATTACTACATCTTTATTATGACAATAATATTATTTAAAGCTCATGATCAGAATAAGATTGTTATGTGTATATGATATATTCAAACATACATCTTCAAATATATTATACGGGTATCCTATCCAATAAAAGAGTAATATGCAAATTAACCACCACTCCCACCAGCCAATTAGGAGCAAGTATGCAAATTAACCCAACCAAGATGGATGAACCCATGGAGTGAGCAAAAGGCTTGGGTTTCCCTGGAAATGGAGGAAGCCAAGCTTTCCCCACACCCTGGCTGGCCTCCATTCAAGGCTACAAAGTTTCACCGAAACCGGTTTGGCTCAGTGGATAGAGTGTCAGTCTGCGTGCTGAAAGGTTTGATTCCGGTCAAGGGCATGTACCTTGGCTGTGGCCACATCCCCAGTAGGGGGCGTGCAAGAGACAGCTGATCAATGTCTCTCTCTCATTGATGTTTCTAACTCTCTATCCTTCTCCCTTCCTCTCTGTAAAAAAATCAATAAAATATATTTAAAAACAAAACAAAACAAAACAACAAGGCTACAAAGTTTCAATTGTAGGAGATAAATAAATCCCATCAAAAATGGCTGTGGCCATGGAGCAAGCAGGAGTCTTGAGTTTTCCCATCAAGCTTCCTTTACACCCTGGCCAGTCCAGGCTTCCACTTAAGGCTACAAAGTTTCAATTGTAGAAGATAAATAAATCCCAGATACCAGGGCCTCTGCTTGGGTTGCCAGGGATTGTGGCCAGCCTGCAAACCACCACAGGCTCCTCATCCAGGCTGCTGATGCCCCAAGGGAACCCCCACCCTGATCCAGAACACCCTTCAGGGCAAACCAGCTGGTCCCCACCCATGCAGCAGGCTCTATCCAAACTAATAAAAGAATAATATTGACTGTCACTCCAACACACAAAATGGCTGTCCCCATTTGGTCAAAGATGGCTGCCTCCATCTTTGACACAAGATGATCAGCAGAGGAGGGCAGTTGTGGGCAATCAGGCCAGCAGGGGAGGACAGTTGGGAAGGACTAGGCCTGCAAAGGAGGGCAGTTGGGGGTGATCAAACCTGTAGGGGAGGGAATTTAGGGGTGACCAGGCCAGCAGAGGAGGGAAGTTGGGGTGACCAGTTTTGCAGGAGAGGGCAGTTAGGGGCAATTAAGCTGACAAGGGAGTAGTTAAGTATCAATCAGGCTGATGGGAGAGTGATTAGGGGGTGATCAGGCTAGCAGGCAGAAGCAAGTAGGGGCAATCAGGAAGGCAGGCAGGAGAACAGTTGGGAGCCAGCAGTCCTGGATTGTGAGAAGGCAGTTGGACATTCCTTGAGGGATCTCAGATCAGAGAAGATGCAGGCTGTGCTGAGGGACACACACCCCTGTGCAAGAATTTCATGCACCAGGCCTCTAGTAATATATATTCAGTTAGCTAAATATTGTAAGACATAAAATAATTAGCAAAAATTATTCAAAAATATTGTTAATTCTCAGTTGTCCTATTAATCAAATTAACCTAATATTCAAGGATTGGATGGTGGAGATGGGCAGATCTCCTACCCATAATTCAGGTTACAGCACAAGGTAAATGAAGAAGTTTTATTATGAATCTTCCTAAAGAGAGGCATTCAGTAATTATCTCTGAATTTCTTAGGCCATGATTGTCATCTGTACATTTTTGATTTTGGGTAAGTTAATGTTTTATGGCTATTAAACACTTATTATTATGCTCAATGTTACTTGATAACATAATTTTTTTTTTTTTTGGTCTGCTTAGCTTCCGAGAGAGAGAAGCACACTTCTATGCATGCTCTGAGAGCCTGTTCTGGACCAGTTGCTATTAAGTGTTTCTTGTTTGCTTTGTTTTCTATACATTGAATGCCTCCTTTGATCCACAGCTTCAATTTTCAAGATGAAGAACCTGAGATTTGGATATTGTGTGTATTTAAAACACATGGCTATTAAACTGTGCATCAATGGACATCTAGATGTATCTCACTTTTAAGCCCAGGTCTTACCTTCTTTACAGTGACTTTAGTGGAAAACAAGCTACTACTATTTCCTGTGAAAGAATATGGACAAACCAGTCACCTCTTTTGTCCTCTTTTTTCCCAGAACTCCTTCCTTTGTTTTCAATTCCAGTGTGGTTGTGTTTCTCTCTCTCAGTACTCATTTTCTCCTCTGCCTTTCTTCTCTCCATTTCCTCAGTTTCTCCTAAGACTGGAAGTATCCAGAAAATGGAAATAGGATGATTAATTCTGGGTGCTGCTTCCCCGCACCAGGATTTTCCTTTGGCAGCTGCCTTCATAATCAGATCTGACAATTCCCATATTGTCCTGCTGGCAATTGGGACCCTTCTTTGCAACCCTTATCACAGTAGCAATTGGCACTTGTCTTTATGTTGATGGATGGTTAGCTCACCTCCACACCGTAGCTCTTTATTTTGCTCTAATATTTTACCTATTGATCCCAGCAACAATGGTGGCAAGATGGGCATGTTTATGTAATAGATGGATACACAGGTTACCTCTAAATGAAAATTGCATGTATTGCTGTGCCCAATATTTTGTTTTATTCTATTTTTTTCTAACTTTTCTAACATTTGTAGTATAGAAAAAGTTATAAAGGAAATAAACATGAAGCTATAGTAGTTATGGGGTGGAGACTTGGCACTTCGCTGTATGAAAGATGGTCATTGGAGTTATTTTGGAGGAAATCACAGTTGAGCAGACACCTGAAGGATGAGAAGAAAGGTGGAGAGGAAGGGGCAGGAACACACCAAGCATTGGCCTTGAACTGGGAGGCAGGGAACCTGGGGCATAATGAGCTACTAGGCAGAGTTGGTTTAAACAGGTTGAGAGGATAGCCATAGAACACCTCCCAGAGCTCTCCTTAGTATATGATAAGGAGTTTGCTGCACTTTATTCTAAGTGTAGTTGGGAGCCCTTGATGGGAGGATTTGGGCTACTTTGCTCTTAAGAGGAGATTTAGAAGCAGGGCAAGAGGTGCAGTCACTCAGGTAAGGAATCATGATGAGCTGGGCTAACATTGTGGCAGTGGGGATGGAGAGAAAGATCTTGAATGTGAAAATGTTTAGAAGATAAATATGATAACTGGATTTTGCATGTCGAAGTTAAGAAATATATCCATTACAATTCAAAGAGCCTGAAAGGTGCAACAATTTCAAAATAACAGTAATATTGGAGACTCATGGTACCAGGGGAGAGCGGGGGGCATGAAAAGGGAAGGGAGCTCAAGGCAGGGCCACCTCCACAGCAGGTTGGGGAAGGTGCAACCTCTGTCTGAAACCCTACTGAAAAGATGAAACGTAGCTCTTTAGGAAATGGAGCAGGGTGACACCTGCATCGAGCTGGCCACCTAGTCGCAGCCCCCCCCCCTGGATTGATGTTGAACCCTGCCTGCTTCCCATTCCTCGTTTTCAATAAATAACATCCTTAGTAAAACAAACTCCTAGGAAGCTTCCTGTATACAATAACCTCAGAAATGAGCTATAAGAAACAATGAGAAGCTTTGGAACAGATTCCTAACTGATAACTTTACAGCCTCACCAGAGTCCAAATATACAGTCAGTCATTTTAGTGCATAAGATATCAAAGTGCCTGGACATGTCACATCACCCAGTCTGAAGAATAGCCTTATTGGCCAATAAGAATTGAAGCTACAAGAGCAATTACAATTGCTAATTTTGATAGTCAGGGCACATCTGTGCATTTATCGTCCTAATAATCATAAAGAGGTTATATGTGTTCCTAAAATTATTACCTTTCTTACATAGGAAAGCTGGGATTTAGGGAGGCTACAAATGAAAACATCAGGATCTCAATCAGAAAGTGAAGGCATGGCCTTCCCAGTCTTCTCAGTACATCTGCTGGTGTCATCAGAACCATCTATTTATTCAATATGACAATTTCAAGAATTTGCTCCATTGGATGAGGCACTGTAAAAATTCTTAAAGTCTCTCTTTCCTACCGTGCTCCTGAACACACTTACCATACAGATCCATCCTCTGAGCTGGTCACATTGATAATAGTGACCCAGAGCCAATGTTCTCAAAACCACATGTTTCCACTATTTCCTTCTATCCATCTTTTCCAAAGCCCTGTGTAGTACTCCTGTTCCATAAATTATCATCAGGCAGACCAAAATCACATTCAACAGGAGCTTAGCTTTGATTACAGATGTGCTGATACAATCAAAACTCTCAAACTCAACTGCTTCCCTTTAAAAGAAAGTGTATTATGCTTCGAGGCAAGTGCAATTTCTACACTCTCTTTATCTAGCACAAAGTAAAAATGTAGTAATGCCCAGTTGGATTAAGAAGAGGGAATATTGTGTTTAATTTTCCAGGTGAGTAACCTGTAATCCTGCTGTATGTTCAGATTTCTAGAATGTAGTTTCCTGTTTATCAGAGTTAAAGGGTCACTTTCCCCCCTATGGTTACTAAACTTTTGGGAACTCTTCCACCAAATTCAGTTGTTGACATTGTATGCCAAATTGGCATGATAAAATAAATCAATTATGCAATCTCATAATGAGTGTTTTGCTGCCTTTACAAGAGGAAGTTTTTGTACTAGTCCATTAAGTAAGGAGAGTTGGAGCAAGAGGGAGAGAAAACTAATGACCCATTCTTTACCAATTAAAAGGGCAGTCTTGATCATTTCCAGCAGTAAAGACCATTGTGTAGATAATGTTATTTTGCAAACAAGTAGAGCTAAGGAAGCAATTGAGAAATACATCTAACCTTCTTTAGAGTATTCATTGGTATTTTAGTAATATTACCTATGATTAGTGTTAAAGTAATTAAAGGAAGCCATTAGACTGAGGTGGCTCTGAAACTTTGGAGCCTATGTAAGAAACCAAAACCTAGTCAGAGTCAATACACTCGAATTCACTATAGTGAAACTCAGAAACAACCAATCACAGTCAACTAGGCTTTCCCAGGTAAGTTAACCAAGGACTTTCTAGCCAATCAAATAATTTCTTTGTATTGCTTTTGCATAAGTATCTTTCCCTTAACTATCATGTAGGGGCTACTCCCTAACCAACTTTAGGCTGGAGCTGCCCAATTCAAATTATGCACTTAACTTCAAGAAAAAAAAATTAAAACATGTCTCAGTTTATCTTTTTATAGTATTAATCTACTACTTTGCAAGTAATTCCACATTTTTTGAATGGCAGCCCATTAAGTAAAAGCAAAAGGTTCCACATTTCCCCCACTTTTTAGGAAAAGGCATCAATGAAATACAAAAGCATGTCATGTTCAAAGATATTTTGGGAGAGAGGATGTTAAAACATCTTTAATAATAAGATAAAGACAATGAATAATTTCTCTATTCACATGCATGTTTGAGCATTTAATGAGAATTGATTAAATACATGTGATGAGAATACGCAAGATTATACCATACATAAAGAAATAATCCAGTCAGAACAATTAACTTGAAAATGATGAATGCATGTTATTTATAATTTAAAAAAGAAAGAACTGCCATTTTAAACTACACCTCAAGACATTAATAATACAAATGGCTCAATCGTGCTTTCCCACAACTTCTGGTATTCCTTCCAGCATTGAGCTCTCCCTATCTTTGAAGTGACTAGATTTTCTAGTAGAGCTACTCATCAAAGCCTCTATAAACTCCAGAAATGTATTTATTTTAGTTTAAAAAGAGTATGTTTTAATAAACCCTAATGATTCAGTGATTAAGTTCCAAATGAATAGCCCACATCCTATGTAGGAAGAACATCAATAACGTTAGGTTATTTGCTGATAACTGTGCAAAAAGAGTGAATTTGGGGCAGAAATTTTACCATATGTTTTATGATTATTGAAATAGCATCAGGGAAGAGAGAGATCCTGTGGACTAACATGAGAACTTAATTGTACCTTTGGAGAGAAGGCATAGTCATGAACCAGATATCCCATATCAAAAATGAAACTTAGGCATTACATTACTTCTCTAGACTGAGCACATCTAATGCATTATTTCGTGAATGCAAAAACACAGCTGTCTGGTTACTTTAACAATTCAAGTTCTTCCTGGACAGAAGAGGGGAGTTGGTGGTAGCTTTCCCCTGCTCTGCAGTGGAAGCCAGACCTCTGATACTAAACTTTGCTCTTGAACTGGGTATTTTTTGCCTGTTATAAGGATCTGGAGAAGTCTGATTTACAGGAAGTTCCATGCAACAATAAGAAAATAAGACAAAGCAAATATTAGGTCAGTTTTAGAATGAGCCAGTGAAAGGCATAGGATAAGAGATGTAGGAGATAAGGACATTGCAACAGTGGCTTCAAGCAGTTCACACCTTCCAGTTCCAGGGTTTAAGGATAGCCTAGTGCCCAAGTGATAGGAGAAGGAAAAACAAGGAGACAAAGATGGTTAGCCAGAAGAGTCTGTTACCGCAATTAACACTGTGTTTTGTCTTATTCATACCAAACTTTCTGAGAGAGACTTTTACAGTTTTCTTTGAGGAAAACTGATGTGATGTAGGTTCAGAAAATTTTCAGCCCAGCTGTGCTCATGAGAAAATCAATTTGAGTGAGAGCAGTGGACAGTTCCTAGGCACTAGTGAGATGAGGTGTCATTTATCAGAGCAAGAGCCATGGTGAGTGGTAAGTGTGGGGGCAAGGTTGTGGAGAGAGGACAAGAAAACATATGCATTTTTTTTTTTAAAGCAGAGAAACCAGAAGTAGGGGGAGAGAATTTTAACAGCTGGTGTTAAATTTCACACAGAAGTATGAAAGATGGGGGAAAGTGGGAAATGTCTGAAGCATAATTTTGGGAAATTTGTATGTGTGAATGACTATGTCACCTCCGAATTCACTACTTCAGGAAGATCTACTGTAAACAGATTATGTTTCAAGGATGTTGATTTTAGAATAATATTTCTTTTGAATGTGATGTTGGGCTGAGGAAATCTGGCTTTGCCCAGGTTACACACATTTTTATTGTGGATGTATCCATTAAAGAAACATTTCCATGCCATGGTAAAGGCTATAGACATCTAAATTTGAACTTATCATCACCAGTCATTTCAGGTGTTCTTGTTTTATTAATAGCTACACTAATTTCCCAGCAAAGAACAATATCAACAGCTTTCTTGTATTCTCTTATTTGTAATATTACCAGCAGTGGGCGAGAGAGTTAGGGATGGGTTAACAATGAATAAATATGATATTTCATTCTGGATTCTTTTATAACCCAGGGTAACAGTTGTTAGAGATAATGTCTGGTTTGCAAGTTCCTCAGGTAACTGCTTTCATGGAATATTGTGTCATATTCATCTCTCCCCAACATATAATAATTTTAACAAATTTAATTAACATAGTACATTTATTAGATAGTAATTTTAATCCATTAAATAAGTGTGACAAACCCCTTCCCCCAACACTGAGTGCTCCAGTGTGTAAATGTCCATCAGTTTGCAGATAATGCCTCAAGATAGAAGTGAATCAATATGAGTGTCTTTAGATATTATCTCACTGTGACCATACATTTACATTGATGGCACAGCTACATTAAATTTGTGAGGATTGAGACATAGAACTATCTTGGTTATATACAACACCTTTATTACATTAAAATTTATTTTTAAAGTTTTTATGCCTTATTAATTACCTTCTCTCTTTTTTTCTTTCTTTTCCTCATTGAATTATTATTTCTCTTCTTCTTTCAGGAGCTCCAAAGTCAACATTACATCTCTTTGTTTTATGTAGCTGTATTTTCTATCTCACAAGCACTAATGAGTTTGTGGCTGTGAGTGATAATGTGTGTTTACATTTTTATCATGATCATATACACACTAGTCTAGAGAAAGCAAAATCAATACTATCTTGCCAAATATTATTGTAAGTTTCTGAAGTTTAAATTTGGCATACAATGCCATACAAAGAGAAATGAATAGGAATTCAAAATATCACATTTTATTTAATATTGTCTATTAATAGTTGTGTCAGCTTCCATTAGCAACTGTAAAATGAGAATAATCACATTTACCCCACTTGTCCTAGAAATTTGTTGCTAGATAGTGTTTTTGTGGTAATACAAGTTTGTTAATCACTTGATAATTCACAGCCAGGATTACTAGGTTACAGGGTTAAAACCTACTCTAATTTAGGAGCAGAAAGAAGCCAGAAGTGATACAGAAACAGAAAAAGGGAACACAACACATATTTGGCAAATTGGTCACAAACACTTCTCAGACATAAAACAACAATATAGGTATTTTCAGGGCAGAATTAACATATATAAAAATAAAAAAGAAAGATTAAACTAGATGAATAAGAAGTGGTATATAATCTCCTTTCCACATGAGAAGAAAAAGAATTGTTTGTAATTAGAAAAGTTCATGATTATAAGAAAAGTGATGTCAATTTTTATCTTACTTAAGAATATAGAAGACAATCAAATTAGTCTTCATATCATAATTGAAGAGCCAAGACATTATTTTTGCATTTTAGAGACCAGTTTAATTTTTAAATGAATTCTACTCCCAACCATATTTTACTCATTTCAATCTACAAGCTCACACATCAAATGCATTTATTTATTTATTTATTTAAAATAAATCTTTATTATTCAGATTATTACAATTGTTCCTCTTTTCCCCCTTATAGCTCCCCTCCACCCAGCTCCCATCCCACACTCTGCCCTTACCTACCCCTCATTGTTCTCACCCCCCTCACCTCTTTCCCCCTGAGAATTATCACTCCACTCTTTTTCTATGCCCCTGATTCTATTATAGTCACCACTTTATTCTGTTCAGCAGATTTTCAATTTACTTGATTTTTAGATTCACTTGTTGATAGATATGTATTTGTTGTTCATAATTTTTATCTTTACCTTTTTTTCTTCTTCATTTTCTTTTTAAAGAATACCTTTCAGCATTTCATATAATACTGGTTTGGTGCTGATGAACTCCTTTAGTTATTTCTTATCTGTGAAGCTTTTTATCTTCACTTGAATTCTGAATAATAGCTTTGCTGGGTAGAGTAATTTTGGTTGTAGATTCTTGCTATTCATCACTTTCAATATTTCTTGCCACTCCTATCTGGCCTGCATAGTTTCTGTTGAAAAATCAGCTGACAGTCATATGGGTGCTCCCTTGTAGGTAATTAACTGTTTTTCTCACACTGCTTTTAATGTTCTCTCTTTGTCTTTTGCTCTTGGTATTTTAATTATGATGTATCTTGGTGTGGTCCTCTTTTTGGATTCCTTTTGTTTGGGGTTCTGTGTGCTTCCTGGACTTATAAGTTTATTTCTTTCACCAGGTGGGGGAAGTTTTCAGTCATTATTTCTTCAAATAGGTTTTCAGTATCTTGCTCTCTCTCTTCTTCTGGCACCCCCCTAATTCTGATGTTGGTAAGCTTGAAGTTGTCCCAGAGGCTCCTTACACTATCTTCACATTTTTGTATTCTTTTTTCTTTTTGCTTTTCCAGTTGAGTGTTTTCTGCTTCTTGGTATTTCAAATCTTTGACTTGATTCTTGCATTCCTCTACTCTGCTGTTAGGTCTCTGTATAATATTTTTTATTTCAGTCAATGTATGTTTAATTTCTAGTTAGTCCTTTTTCATCTCCTCTTGTGTCTCACTAAATTTATCCATGTTTTCCAGAAAATTCTTAAAAAAGCTTATAATTGTGGTTTTGAACTCTATATTCAGTCATTTGTTTTCCTTCATTTCTTTCATTTGTGATCTGTTTATTTTTCTCCACATTTTCCACTGCTTCCTAGAGTTGATAGAGTAGTTTTGTGTGCTAGGTGTGCTATATGGCCCAGTAGCTCCGCTTCCCAAGTTACCTGAGGTGGACACTCTTGGTGCACTCCTTTGTGGACTGTGTATAGTCTTGTTATTGTTAAGTCTTGATTGTTGTTGGAATCATTGGAGGGATTTGACCTCCAAGCCAATTGGTTGTGATGACCAGCTGTGTCTATACTGGGAGAACTTCTGTGCTGGACTCAGTCTCAAGACTTGCAAGATTGCAACAGCCTCTGTGCTGGTCTTGGATGTGCTAGAGTCTCAGGACTGAGCAGACAACCTTGGCTCCCCATCAATCCTGCCCTATACAGTAGCCCCTGGGTCTCAGTGCCTCGCAGTAATCACTGTAGCCCTCTCTGTGTGCACGTGAGTGTCCCCAAACCCCTTCCTTTCCGGCTCTTGTGAGCTTCCATGTGTTCCGGGGCCCCATATGAGTCTGGGTCTCCAGGATCTCACCCGAAACTGGGGTTCAGTGCAGTGGGACCTGGATTTCAGTGCAGTTCTGTTTTCCTCCCAATAGAGAAAGCCTGGGGCATAATCAGCAGTCAGTCCTCTTTGTGGGTGCCTCTAGGCCTCTGCCTTTCACGGCTCCCCTAAGTTTCTGTGCACTCCTTCCTTTTCATGAGAGTCCAGACTTTCCCTGTATGAGTCTCAGGGTTCAGTGCAGTTAAAAGTGGGGTTCATTGCAGTCGAGAGTTTCTGTCTCCCTCCTGCTAGAGGAAGCCAGCCAGGCCCTCCACCGCCCTTCCTCTCCACATGCGTGTCTCTGTACCTCAGCTTTTGCAGCTCCTCTGAGTCTCCATGAGCCCCTCTCTTTCCTTCTAGTTGTAGAATTTCTACTCAGCCAGATTTCCTGTGGTTCTGGATGGTGTCTGTTCTGTCTTTTAGTTGTAGTTATAAAATTGTTGTGTGAGGCAGCAGTTTAGGTGTTTACCTATGCCACCACCTTGGTTTTCTCCTCAAATGTCTTATTCTTATAGAATAATAATGCAAAAGTAGCTTTTAGAAAAGTAGTTATGAAATTATGAGGAATAGCATTTTATTTGGAGAAGTTAATATATTAATTTCATAATAACATGTTATAGAGAGAGTTAGAGAGGGGGAGGGTGAATGAAAAAGAGAGAAAGAGAGAAAAGTGGCTTTTGTTTGAAATTAGAAAAAGGCTGAAAATTTTTTGACACAGTGTGGAACTAACATTAGAAGGCCATTCAGATTTTACCTTGGTTCATTTCTACTCTGAAATCAGCATAACTGCCAGCTGGCGTGCCATAGATTTTAAAGTCACTGCAGGTGGCTACATTCTTAACTTCAGAAAAAGTATGGCTTTTAGCAAATGTCTTGTACATGATCAATGATTGCTTTAAAATGACAAGCTGGAGATAATCACCCTGTATGATCCATTAGTGTTTGAGCCCTTTTTCCTAAATGCTTTTAGAAATACAAAGGGCATCATTAGTTTCATGTCACTCGTTTCATTAGTTATGTGCTATTTTACATTGGTGTCAATGACACAGCGTTAATTTTTTGACATGCACTTTTTTATGGTCCTCATGAACTGTGCTCATTATAAAAAATGGACTGAATTTTTTATTGGTTTATCCTTAGTGAATTATTATATTGAAATAATCCACTTTCTAATTGTTAGAAGCTGCTTTTTCAAAAGTGTATATATTTCTAAAGAAATGGTTTCTAGAAAATAAAATTTTAGAGTACATGAGAGTTGATGAATACAAATAGCATAGTTACTATATTCACTGAAACTTACCCTCTCAACTCCTGTAGCAGAAAATGTAAATTTTTACATTCTAATCCAATTCAAAAATTTTTACCTTTGCAAACTGCTGGTTTCAACAAAATTTAAAAAGTAGGCCGAAGGCTATAAAATATTTAACGTGAAAAATTTGCCTATAGGATATATAGACAAAATATAGCATGAATATGTTTAGAAGGATTATAAAATTGCTACAGTACATTAAAACCTGAACTAATAACTGTACTGAAAAACATTTTGGCAGTTCAACAAAATGTTAAACATGGAGATGTCGTATTATTTAAAAGTTTCACTTTTAGGTACATCCCCATATAATTAAAGCGTATGTCTACACAAAAACTTGTACATGTAGGTTCATTGCAGCATTATTCACAATAACCAAAAAGTAAAGATAACACTAATTTATACCAGTGGATGAATGGAAAAACAGATTGTGGCGTATAATGAATACTGACGCATGGGTGAGATTTGAAAACATCATGCTGAGTGAAAGAATCCCAGAATTATATGAAATATCCAGGATACTAAAAATCCATAAAGGTAGAAAATAATTTTTTTAAAAAAATTTATTTTATTGTTGAGAGTATTATAGATGTCCCTCATTTTTCCTCCCCATCTCTCTCCACCTGGCTCCCACCCCACACCAGGCCTTCATCTGTCTATTGTCTGAGTCCATGAAATATGCACATTTATATATATGAAACCCTAATATGCAAATAAACTGAATGGCAGAGGCAGAACATCGAGAAACAGAGAGAAGTGAAAACAAAGCAGAATTGAGCATTTTGCACAACAAAATAAAAATTTTTGTCTTTTGATGCTTGAAAAATACCACAGCATATACTTCTCTTTATTGTCTTGTTCTAGACTTCAGTTATTTCTGATAATTTCCAAGGATGCAGATGATACTTTCTCCATTTAAAAGAAAATGCCCAAATGCCCTACTCTAGAGTCATTTATTATGAAGGGTAAATAAATATATTTCAAAAAAGAATTCATTATAATGTTGTGATCAGTTTCCAACTCAACTTATCGGGGTTTGGATTTTGGTTGTGCTTGGCCAAAGACAACTTGTTTCTTCAAAGAAAAACATCTATCAGGGAATTATGAGGCTTTCTGAACATCAAATAACTTTCATAAAAATACATTTGGATAATTTAATTGTAAATCAATAAAAATAAGAGTTTAATTTTATTCCGACCACCCAGGAACTTACAAATCCAAAGGCTGAACATGGGGCAGACCTTATGCAATTGTTCATAATATGCCCCCTGCATCCACCACCACCAGTGACTATGCCCTTGGGGGGCACTGTAAAGATTATGGGGATCTAGAATTATAGAAAATTAACTGTAATTGTTAAGAACAAATAAAATATGTCTTGTGAAACTACATGAAATTACATTTTTATTAGAAAAGGAAATGATTTAAAATCATTCAACTTTTAAATTGCATTGGCATTCTGATTTTATAAATAATTTTTTAACTGTGTCTATAAATCCCAAATTATGAGTTCCCAATAAAAGAAAATTATGTGTGTGCTTCATTTCCTTCATGATAAATTAAACACATAAAAGGAATTTTTAGCCAGTTGAAAATAAAGGGTAACTGGGGAATTAGACAGCATCTGACCTTAATATGTCACTGTTAATTAAAAAAAGTCTTATTTATTTTAGCTAAGTGGTTTGTGCCTATTCTTTTTAAATTTTATCATGTGGCTAGGAGTGTCATTAGTTGTGTAATTTTAAGTGAGCGTAAATTCAGTACTTCTGGGAATAAAAAGCGAGGAGAAATACCCCCAAATGCAATGGCCACAATGACTTCTAGAAGAAAAATCATTAGAAGGAAAGCTGTTACACGTGGCCCATTGAGATTCACAATATGAGGCAATTTAGAAAACTAAATTAGATAAACTTCATGAGACTGCAAGAGTGAAGGAGTCATCTTCTTTGACAAATCTAGCTATTACTAAACCAGGCAATGTACTCAGCATGGGGCTTTAGCTCCCTGAATGCTGGTGACATGTATCATTTGAGTTTTAGGAATTCAAATTTAAATCTTTAAATATAATCAGTTAAAAATTCAAATATTCCAACTACTTTATTGTTAGAGGTTAAGGTAATTTAAATTCTTTTTGGCACATTTCACAATTTATTTTGTTTTGTTTCATTTTCCTTTTAGGACATACTATCATTATCTGGTACCTGCTTCCATCAATTAAAAAAATGATATCTGAAACCTAAATTACTGTTTTATCTATCCTAGTACTGCAATTGCAGACATCAATTCAATAATGGGGAAAAATGGTAGGTTTGGTAAGCATTATTTGATTTGTTCATTATGTTTGTTTTATTCAAGGGGGGAAAAATTGAAGACACTAAACTTTAATTTTATATGATTATGTCAAATAACATTATCCTAACAATGGTAATAGAAGTCACTGATTACAAAGATGTCTTTTGGGTTGTGACTAAAAGGAACATTTCATGTTCCTTTAATTGTAGACAAATTAAATATACCAGGGATTTGGCACTTGAAATTTCAGTGGAAGAGGAAACAAAATACGTATAATGTTCTTTTGACAGACTAATTCTGAAGAGTTGTGTGTGTGTGTGTGTGTGTGTGTGTGTGTGAAACAGGAGACAAATATTTTTAGAACATAAGAGACAGACATATAGCACAGCACTATTCATTAGAAAAAGAAGAAGCTGCCACAAAAGCAAAATTTCAACTGAGATATTTGACTTTTTAATTTTTGCACGTGATCCTTAAAATCCAATGTGTATTTTGTACTTACATTATATTTTAATTTGGACTAGCTGCATGTCTAGAGCTCCCTTATTAGACAGTACAGAGAAATAGAAGAGCAATTCTACACTTAGCTGTGACATTGACACTATATGATCTTATACACTTTCCTTGAAAAATCACCAAAACATTGTGTTTTTTTTCTTACTGCCTTACCAAAAAATGAGATTATATTGATTGATTGATTAAGATATTACATATGTGTCCTTATTCTCTCATTTCCCTCCCCCCCTCCATTCATGCCCTCACCCCGTGGTGTCTGTGTCCATTGGTTAGGTTTATATGCATGCATGCAAATCTTTTGGTTGATTTCTCCCCCTTACCGCCACCCTCCCCTACCTTCTCTCTGATGTTTGATGGTCTGGTCGATATCTCTGGATCTGTTTTTGTTCATCAGTGTATCTTGTTCATTATAGTCCACAAATGAGTAAGATCATGTGCTATTTATCTTTCTCTGACTGGCTTATTTCACTTATTTCATAATGCTCTCCAGTTCCATCCATGCTATTGCAAATGATTAGAATTCCTCCTTTTTTTTTTCACCACAGCACAATATTCCATTGTATAGATATACCATTGTTTTAATCCACTCATCTGCTGATGGGCACCTAGGCTGTTTCCAAATCTTAGCTATGGTAAATTGTGCTGCTATGAACATAGGGCTGTATATATCCTTTCTGATTGGTGTTTCTAGTTTCTTGGGATATGTTCCTAGAAGTAGGATCACTGGGTCAAAACATGGGAGTTCCATGTTTAGTTTTTTGAGGAAACTCCATACTGTTCTCCACAGTGACTGCACCAGTCTGCATTCCTACCAGCAGTGCACGAGGGTTCCTTTCCTCTGCTCCTTGCCAGCACTTGTCATTTGTTGATTCGTTGATGAAAGCCATTCTTACATATATGAGATGTTACTGCATTGTTGCATTTCTCAGATAATTAGTGACTTTGAGCATGTTTTCATGTCTCTTGGCCTTCCTTATATCTTCTTTCAAAAAGTGTCTATTTAGGTCCATTTCCCATTTTTTGATTGGGTTGTTAATCTTCTGTTTTGTTAAATTGTATGAGTTTCCATAAAAGTTGGAGATTAAACCCTTACCAGTGATAACATTGGCAAATATGTTCTCCCATGCAGTGGGATTTCTTGTTGTTTTGTTGATTTTTTCCCCCTATACAGAAGCTTTATATTTTTATGTAGTCCCAATTGTTTATTTTTCTTTACTAGCAGTTTCCATTGTCCTAGGAGCTATATCAGTGAAGATATTGCTTCAGCATATGTCTGAGATTTTGCTGCCTGTAGATTCCTATAATACTAGTATTTTTATGGTTTTCTCATCTTATATTTAAATCCTTTATCCATTTTGAGTTTCTTTTTTGTGTGTATGATATACATTGGTGGTATAGTTTTTTTTATTTTTTTTTGCATGTAACTGTCACATTTTCCCAACACTATTTGTTGAAGAGCCTGTCTTGACTCCATTGTATGTTCTTGCCTCCTTTGTTAAATATTAATTGAGCATTGTGGTTTGGGTCGATTTCTGGGTTCTCTATTCTATACCATTGGTCTGTATTTCTGTTTTTGTGCCAGTACCAGGCACAATGAAAGAAAAATACAGGCCAATATCCCTGATGAACATAGATGCCAAAATCCTCAATAAAATTCTAGCAAATTGGATCCAGCAGTACATCAGAAAGATTAAGTAGGGTTTATCCCAGAGATGCAAGGATGGCACAATATCCACAAATCAATAAACATGATACATCACATAAACAAAGTGAAAGATAAAAACCACATCATATCAATTGATGCAGAAAAAGCATTTGACAAGATCCAGCACTCTTTCTTGATAAAAACCCTCAGTAAAATGAGAATAGAGGGATCATATCTCAACATAATAAAAGCTTTATATGACAAACCTACAGCCAACATCATACTCAATGGGCAAAACTAAAACAATTTCACTCTAAGAACAGGAATGAGACAAGGATGACCACTTTTACCCCTCCTGTTTGACATAGTACTGCAAGTGCTAACCATAACAATTAGACAAAAAGAAGAAATAAAAGGCATCCAAATTGGAAAAGAAGACATGAACTGTCATTATTCTCAGATGACATGATACTGTACATAGAAAACCCTAAAGACTCCATCAAAAATTATTAGACTTAATAAATGAATTTCACAATGTATCAGGATATAAAACTAATGCCAAGAAATCTACGGCATTTTTATATATCAATAGTGAACTTATTGAAAGAGAGATTTAAAAAAAATCCCATTTACCATTGTACCAACAAAATTAAGATACTTATGAATAAACTTAACTAAGTAGGTAAAAGTTCTGTAACTCGGAAGACTACAGGACATTGAAAAAAGAAATAGAGGAAGGCATAAACATGTAGATGAACATACCGTGTTCATGGTTTGGTAGAATTAACAACATTAAAATGTCCATATTATCCAAAGCAATCTATAGATTCAATGCACTTCCCATTAAAATACTAATGGTATATTTCACAGACCTAGAATGAACTCTCCAAAAATTAATCTGGAATAAAAAAAGACCCTAAATATCTGCAACAATCCTTAGAAAGAAGAACAAAGTAGGAGGGATCTCAATGCCAGAGATTATATTTCTAGTCTCCAAATATGTCTGATAAAAAGTAACAGCAAAGTTTCCAGACCTAACCAATGATCATAATAGTTCTAAAAAGGCCTCATGATCATTGATTACTTATTGCTAAATATCTTTAATATCGTGATTGAAATTTGTTGTTTAGGGCTATAGGGCTTACCTATGTTAAGGATAAAGCAAATTCATTTTTAGAAGTCTGGACACTGTTGTTTACCCCAAGTTTATATTCATTCTTTGCTAACACAATGCTGATTTTGCTTAAGAATCTACCTTTCATGGGAAGTGACTTTATCACCTTCTTACGGGTAAATCCTATGTGAGGTTGAGCTCCCCAGCAAACAGACCCTGAGGTGGAGCTCTGTCCTATTGACACTTCCTGGGAGCACATCACAAAGTTGCAATGGAGGCCTCAATGGAATCTATAGAGTGCTTAGAAGGCCCATGTGTTTCTTCAGTCATGTCCCAAATTAAGAAAGTAAAGCTGGGCCATCACTCCAGATCAAACAGCTATTGAGCACCTGGGATGAGACATCCATGTGGGCAACACTTTTGCTGTCATGGAAGGAGTTCCTGAAAGAGTTCTCAGCTGTGCGTTCTCAGCCATCAACACTCAAGCTGCAAGAGAACAGATCCCCTTATTTCTTATTAATATGTTTGTGCTGCTATAACAGAACATCAGAGGTTGGAGGGCTTATAGATACAGACATTTATTCCTCACAGTCGGGAGGCTTGAAGTCCAAGATCAAAGTGCCAGCAGCTTGGGTGAGGACCCTTTTCCAGGTCACAGACTTCTCACTGTGTTCTCACGTGGCAGTAGGGACAAGGAGTTTTCTGGGCTCTTTTTTATAAAGGCATTTATCTCATTATTAGAGCTCCACCCCCATAACCTCATCACCTCCCAAAAACTCCACATCCTATACCATCATTTGGGGGGTAGGTTTCAACATATTAATATTTTTGGTGGGGACATAAGTATTCTATCCATAACTTTTCTGAAGAGGGTAACTAGATAAAGACCACCATACCTCTAAGATGCTGAATAGTATAATCTAGTCTTTCCAAAACTATTTACCATTCTGCCCTTCTAGAAAGATGAGGGAGTTATGTAGAACACTGGGGTACCTGTTGTGGTGAGAGGTCTTAGCTCTCTGGCCCTGAAGATGAGGGGTGTCAATATCCTGGTCCAACTGCAATTGATTTTTGCCATGTGATTGTGCCTTGACACAATGGTGGGAAATTCTCATTAAATGGGATTCCTTTCTTCTTGTGTAGAAGTGAGCATAATATGCAGTTCTGACCTAATAGATGGACAAAGAACTAGCCCTGAGGCATTTCTTAAAATGGCTAGAGGCAATGAAAACTCTACAACTCTTTTGAATAGCAAGAGAGAAAGAGAGAGAAAGAGAGAAAGAGAGAGAGAGAGAGAGAGAGAGAGAGAGAGAGAGAGAGAGAGAGAGAGAAGAAAAAAACAAGGAGGTGGTAGTAGAGGAAGTGGTGAAGGAAAAGGAGGAGAAATTCATACACAGTATAAGTAGTATATTTTGGAGCTCTTAAAATATCTAACTTAATCTGTTCTCAAAACTGTAAGGTCTGCAAGGGATTACAAATGATAACAGTGCTGGTACAGCATGTGTGTGTGTGTTTTAATCTGAATTTCTTTTGCTTTTATTAAAGTTGAACAATATTCTTTTAGCAACATGCTTATAAAGATAAGCATCCCTTTTAAAGATAGAAGTTTGAATTAGAAAGAACTATTTTGATCTCTTCATCAGGTTAGAAGAGGGGATGACAGAGCAGGTAAGTCAACTGGAAGGTAAACGAACTGGCATAACTGCCTGGGAAGATAGCAGCAGATTGAACTATGGCCCCTGGACAGAGGGTTAATACTTGGATACTGGCTTCTAGGCTCCAAGCATCTATGAATGGGAAATGAAAGCAAACCTCCCCACCCAGGATATACTGAGTTTTGGGAATCACAAATGTGTCATATTTGTTTCCCTAGAGATGTGGCCACATTCTTTATGCTATATTATATCTCACGAAGGGACAATATGGGGAAATAAGGTAAAAAGCCAAACACCTTGTTTTTCTTTGTTTGGCCTTGTTGTAAGGTGAATACATGCTCTGCTTAATTGCAATGGCACTGGCCTCCTGCCTCCCTCCTACTTGGTTCAACAAAGATGGATTTTTCTTCTTGGGTTTATTACTTTAATAGTTTTTCACTTGAGTAACTGTGTTTTTGAAGCAATTTTGATCATGTCATTGGACACAGTTAAAGTAAGACAAGCTGACTGGACCCTTTTCATGTTTCTTACTATGGGTAATTGCTAGTTCTGCAAATGTCAAAAAATGCCATGTTTTCACAGAGCTGTGAACAACATTGTCAAATCAAGGGCAGCAAAATGTGAAAACTATTTAATACGTTCTGGGTATTGATTTAGAAATAAACAATAGGAATCTGTAGTTAATAATCAATATTCTTCTTATAAATCTAGTGCTTATAAGCTACAGATGTCCATTAATAAAAAAGATCTGAAAAATAGCCAGGATAGCATTTTGACACTTCTTACAGAAAATAATCATGATTTTCTCTCTCTTTTTTTAAAACATTGATTTCAGAAAGAGAAAGAGAGAGACAGAGAGAAAGAGATGTTGACCAGCTGCTTTCCGCACATGCCACCTTTTGGTGCACTGGTCAGGGATATCATTGTTTTCTTTAATTCTTCATAGTTATAACATTATTGGGCCTGCCAAGTCATGTGTAGCTGAGAGAACATCCTCAATGGAAGTCATTTTTTTTAGTTGGCTTCTATGTTAAAATTTCTTGTTTGGAATGTGCTGATGTAAAAGATGAAGGTTCTGAATGGCAGGTATGTTCACAAGGAAGCTTGAATATAGGTTATACATTGAGAATTGTGGCTCTTGGTAAAGTCATGGAATGGTCCTTGGTTTAATGCTCAAAATTTTACTATTCAATCAGCAAAGATGTAAGACCCCCACCCAGCAAAACACTATGTACTAATAAGGGATGAAATGTAATTTCCCTCCTCTACTCATAGGGTGGTGAGTTAGAAAAAAATTCATTTGGGTCTAGAAGGAGAGATGAACAGGAGATTGTGCTGCAGGTGTGGTGAGAGTTTGGAATTTCCCTTTGAAGCTTTCACTCCCAGAGGGACAAAATATTGAATTGTGGGGATTATAAGCTTTTGTACTGAAGGCCTGTCTTAGGTCTCATGGGCCACTTTGGTCATATTATCCTACTCACTCATGCTGCTCCTAACAAGCACTGCTACCTGTTTAGTCTCAGAGGAACACTGCTGACACACCAGGCAGATGAGCATGGTTTCTAGGTCTGGGGCAAGCACACTGAAGGCTTCATACCACAGGAAGTAATACAATATGGCTGAAAAAAAAAAAAACACCTAGAATGAACTCTCCAAAAATTAATCTGGAATAAAAAAAGACCCTAAATATTTGCAACAATCCTTAAAAAGAAGAACAAAGTAGGAGACTGCTCTGTTTTGAGATGGCCATTTTGCACAGACCTAATTGTTTAAAGGACAACTCTGCCTGGCTGGTGTGGCTCAGTGATTGAGCATTGACATATGAACCAAAGAGGTCATGGTTCGATTCCCAGCTAGGGCACATGTTCAAGCTGTGGGTTCATTCCCCAGTAGGGGGTGTGCAGGGTGCAGCCTATCAATGATTCTCATCATTAATGTTTCTATTTCCCTCTCCTCTTTCTGACATGAATAAAAATATATGGGGATGGAGTCCACAGCCCAGATATGCAACCTGATCTGGAATCTAACGGTGACCTCCTTGGGTCATAGGTCACTGCTCAAGCACCAAGCCAAGCCAGTTCAGTTCAACCTTGTTCTTTTTGAATAGCAATTCTGCTATTCTGGGCTCCTTGTATTTTCTCTATTTCATCTTAACTAAACATTTTATTTGGATTATTATAATTTACATCTGAAAACATATATATGTTTTGTAGCTAAGGGACATATCTCAGGTGTCTCAGATTGTCTGAGACAATCTGTATTTATGCTTAGTATCTCTGTGTTATTATTATCCCCAAAGAGTCTTATTTTATTCCCCAAGGGCCCTACTTTGAATGCCAAGTATTTGGTCATTCTCAGTTTAGATTACAGAGGACTTGCAAAGCCCTTCTAATACCCAAATAGGGAATTGGGTCTGTCAGAGAACCAGTTACAATCCATAATCCATTCCAATTCCAAGGAGCTATTTAAAATTATCCTTTATTTCAACATTTTAAGATAAGCTTATCAATCACTTTTAATGTCAAGTTATCTCTCATAGGATATCTTCTAAATAAGTTAAAAAATCAATCTCTTTCACTGACTTTTTCTTTAGGAGAAAGGGACAAAGAATGGAGGAGACATGCTTATTTGATTTCTCTTTTTAAATCTCCCCAATATTATATTTTTGAAAATGCTTCAGAATATTATTTCTAATTGAAATATTTTTGTTACTATTGCCATAAGGATTTACATAAAATATTTAAATCTTGCAAATAAACTTTTGTAAATCATACCCAAGGATAATAGTAAATAATACTCAATGAAATGTTAACATTGCATTAGTCAAGTACAATACAGTAGCACAGACAATAACAATAAATATGGCAAAGGAGTTAATGTATAACCAAGCATTTAGTGTGAATACAGAAAGAAAACACAAGGCAAAGTACAGGAGTAGCAGTTTGGAGCTCTAAGAGTAAACATGAGATTTCGAATTTATAGCTTCAAGAATTTTGCACTTGGGTTGGTTGTTTTTATTTTTAACTTTGATGTTTTAACTTTATATATATATATGAATACTATAGTCCATCTTCTAATACATAACTGTAAAAAGAATGTTCATGAAATAAAAATCAAGAAAGAACTATTAAAAATTGCTCCTGATTATTTTAACTGTAGGTGGATTTTGGTTTTCTATGTATCTTTGGACATTCACTTCAAAGAGCAGGCTCTTCACTATGTACAACATAGTTAAATAAAAAGATATTAAAGCAACTTACTAGGCCTACTGCGAGTCCTGCGGTATAACACAATAAAATTAGGTTAAATAATGCCAAACTTGTTTTATGATGTGTGTGTGTAAGAATAATTTGTGTAATGGACTATCACCAATGGTGACTCAATCTGATGAATATTCAGTAAGTTTTTGGATCACTGTTATGTGAAGATTCCAAAATGTATGTATTTATTG
>JAAGEH010002534.1:19901312-19940457 GCA_011751065.1 Lasiurus cinereus | reverse complement strand
TTTTGGATCACTGTTATGTGAAGATTCCAAAATGTATGTATTTATTGAAAGTCTTGCTTTGTTTATCAGAGCAGGAGAGAGAGAAAGAGAGAGAGAGAGAAGAGAGAGAGAGAGAGAGAGAGAGAGAGAGAGAGAGAGAGAGAGAGAGAGAGAAAAGAAAAAGGGAGGAAGAAAGGAAGGAAGAAAGGAAGCAAGGAAGGAAGAGAAAAAAAAGAAGAAAAAAAAAAAAAAGATCCATGGCCATTTTACCTTTTTTTTTTTTTTTTGTACCTACCCCATAGGGAATATTTTGATTCTGTATTTCAGAAAAACTCACTGATGATGTCTGAATTAACAGGAATGAAGATGTGCAGTGTTAAAGAAGCCTGAATGAAGCTTAGGATCAACTGTCTTTAAAAAATACACACATATATTTTTTATTTTAATTCAGAGAGGAAGGGAGAGGGAGAAATAGAAATATCAGTAATAAAAATCACTGACTGGCTGCCTCCTGCATGCCCCCTGCTGGGGATCAAGTCTGCAACCCATTGTGTGACTTGACCCAAAATTGAACCATGACCTCCTAGTTCATAGATCCACACTCAACCACTGAGAGACATCAGCCAGGCTGTAATAAACTCTTAAATAAGATATTAAACAAGATATAATACAAACTCTTAAGTTTGCTTTTAAAGAATGTTAGTACACCCCCCTGCTCTCCCTCCCCCCGCCCACACACGAACTTCCTCTATAGTGATACATGTAGAGGGATAAAAAGTCTCCCTCTACAGAATTTGTTTTATATCTTGTTTTAAAGAAATGGAGTGTGGGCCATCTAGTTTTAGATTTTAGGAAGAAATTACAAAGACTGATGAGGATTAAAAAAATGCTATGTAAATTACTTAGCCTGAATTATAAAGGAGATTTTATGAGGTTATTTATATGGTAGGATAAAAACTAGTATACTGAATTGGATGTAATGTTTTACAACATATTAAAATTCATAATACTCTACATGTTATGATAATTATGGTCTGCCACTTGAATAAAATCTACTTCATCCTAAAACATATCATTAACAATTTATTATTCTATTACTATATATTCAGAAAAAATGCTTCTTAGTCAAAACAGCAACAACTCAAACAGGAATCTTCTATTTAAGCAACAAAAGTTACATTTGTCATGTATAAGCTAGTGTATGAAGACACAGCAGTTTTAAAGATGTAGTCCTTACCTATCTGCAAATGGCTCTGTGATAAAATATAATAGCTATTTCATTTCTTTTTATTATGACACTTGGTTCTACTATTTAATTGTTAGATATAATACCATTCACTGCAACTGGAAACAAGAACACCTTTCTTTTCGGCCTTTGCAATTGCCTCATGAATCAAAGGATTCTGGTAGGCTGCAAAAGTAATAATTTTAAAAAAATATCATAAATTTCTTAAAGCAATTACTATATTTCATGCTTTGTATTAAGTAGAACTTTGACTTTTTTCTATTTAGGTAGAACTATGACTTTTTAAAAATAGATGATCTCATTCAAATGTATTGCAATATGATGTATGGATATGATTCTACAGGGGGACTTGAATCATTTGTGCTAATAAAGACTGAGACTCAAAATATGTGCACTGGTCCTCAGCTCTCTTCTTTTCCCCACCTCACATATCCCACCATGCTTGGACAAGCAAAATTATCACAAATGTGTCAAGTCCTGTGCTTCCCATTAATTCGTCCAAACCACTGTCCTGGAGGAATTAATTCAGAATTTTGTTTCCAACCCCTGGCATTATAGGACAGTTCTTTATCTAGATGACAAGCGATTGGCATGGTGTTGCTGATTTTCTTTTTATGACCCTGATAAATCACAACCTATAGAGGGAGAAATTACCCATTCTAAAGGAAAATAAAACTTATCAGCATTTAATTTTAAAATACATTGTTTGAAAATTATAGCAGGGATGATAGAGCTGATAATGTCCTAAACTATGTCCTATAGCAACTGCCATAGTCATAGAATAGTAAAAAATTAGTTCTTGTATTTTGAATAAATTCCAATTATAAATATAATACTTGCCAAAGTTTGAAAACTTCTGCAATAGATGTTTAATAAGTGGTTTCCGGTTGATTGAATTTTTTAAAAAATTTGCATGATCACTTACATGTCATAAAACTAGAAATTATATGAGATAAAACTATAAATGGTCCTTTTGTTCTTAGGCATTCAAGTCTAAGACAAAAATCTAAACGAATAATCAATTTATGTGACATTTCAATCTCTAGTAGATACATTCAAAGAATTCCAGACAAAGGTTTATTCTAATGAGATTCATACTGTACAAATCACAGTGTATGCCAATATACTACTTCATGCTGAAAACAAGATAATGTACATAGGCATAATATCTTAGGGTGGGGAATGAGTATTACTGCCCACTGTAAGAGAGAGAGAGAGAGAAAGTGAGAGAGAGAGAGAGAGAGAGAGAAAGAGAGAGAGAAAATGTGTGTGTGTGTGTGTGTCTGTGTGTGTGAGACTCCTAGCCTTCTTAAAAATAAGAAGCCATTCTTCTTTACCTTATGAAAATGCATAAATCCATTCTTCTTCCAGCATGAAAGAGTCTAGATTCAAATTCTGCATGAAGATAGTATTTCATGCAAGTTCTACTATGTTTCATTGACCAATTTTAAGGATCAAAAAGCATAATTTAATATTATAAAAGGCCAATTCAATGACTTCAAAGAGTTGATAATTCTTATAAAATTGGTTGAGAGAAATTAGAATAACAGCTATATACTGTATATATATCTAATATGTTTAATGCTTGCAACTGCTCTATAATGTAAATATAATAATCCTGATTTTATACATAAGAAAATTAAGAGGGTATGTGTTTTAACACCTATTATTTGCAAAAAAAGCACTATCTGATTTTTTAGATCTGAATATATTTTTTAAATTAAAAATATATTTTATTGATTTTTTTTTTTACAGAGAGGAAGGGAGAGGGATAGAGTTAGAAACATCAATGAGAGAGAGACATAATCAGCTGCCTTCTGCATGGCCACTACTGAAGATGTGCCCACAACCAAGGTATATGCCCTTGACCAGAATTGAACCTGGGACCTTTCAGTCCTCAGACCGATGCTCTATCCACTGAGCCAAACCGGTTTAGGAGAAGATCTGAAAATTTTTAGAATAAGTAAATATATATATATATATATATATATATATATATATATATATATATTATTCAAATTGTATCTCAGAAAAATATAGTCCAGAATTATATTTTTATTTATTATTATCAACCTCTTATTCTGAGTTATTAGTGATATACCATGAAACTCAGTGAACATGCCAGAGACACAGGCCTTTATCCTTAACAGATACTCAATGCCAGGAGATTAATTTTATGGGCACTATTAGAGCTTTTGCAGAACTAGACCACACAGTTACCTTAGGAAACAAATTCACATCCAGTTTTTCAGTAGAAGGCTATTTGTGCATTTGCTACATTTCCCTTTGCATCCATTTATGTTTCTCCAGTAAAGACCGTTATCTAATTAATTATATGACAGTAACCCTCCCTTGGGCTAGCAAAGCACTTTTCTGTTCTATATATTGCTTGGCCCTGCAGGGGAACTGATTGCTCTTCTCCAGATAGATAAAAGCAGATGTTGGTCTTTCTAAAACATCTTCCCTAATAAGTGTTTAATGCAAGACAAGTGCTATCGAAGTTTCAACATGATTTTATATTAAAATAATTGTTAGTCTTGAAACAGAATTCAAAAGCCTCTAGAATAACTATAGTAACCATTTTCTCAAAATAAATGTGCAGTTATTAAAATAATGTATGTTAATGATGAAATGTTTAAAATCATTAGGAAGAGAAAGACATCCTATAATCTCAACAGCCAAAGACAGCATTAATAAACACCTATGTACAAACCTCAAACTAGGACCCTATCCTACATTATATTAGTACTTAAACATTTGTCCTTGTTAACAATATCATATAGTCCTCTAAATTCTCAATTTTCTGACTTTTTCATACTTTATATGATCAGTTTTCTACTGTTAGACATTAAAGTTATTATTTATTTTTTACTCATATTGGAGCATGTGGTGATATGAATCATTATACTTATTTCTTATTGCTTTAGGATATATTCTGAATAGTATTTCTGGGTCAAAAGGTTTGAATATTTATTGCTTCAATATATATATATATATACTGATGACTGCCATCTATTAAAAAATAATAATAATTTTCAGCTTTGTCATCAGTCTATAGCTGTCCATTTTTCTGCATTCTTAGTAACATGAGATATTACTCTTTTCAATCACATTGGCTTGGCAGTGAAAATCATGTTTTACTGCTGTTTTAATTAGCATCTGTCATTGCTAAAACGATATAATATTTTATATGTTTACTTGTCATTTGCTTTTTTATATGTATCATTTGTTTATACTTTGTTCAGTTTTCTATTGCAGTGTTTACATTTTCCTCATTGACTTATATAGGAGTTAAATAAAGGGAGACTATTGGCACACGGCATTGTGTGCATTTCATATTAATCCTTGAACACATTGTGAGAATTAATCCAGGGAAAAATTACATATACTAAAGGTCAGGAAATAGTTGATAGAGTCCATTGACAATTGGGATAACAATTTAAAGATTATTTTATTTAAAAAATATTTGTCCTGGAAAAATAATCATACAACCCATTTTAACCATATTTATACCAAGGATATTTTAAAGTACAAAATCATTTCATAATAATAGTGATAATGTTACTAACAGATACACTCACAGTTAACATTTACTGTGAGTGTATCTGTAAGGCACTTCACATTCTCAAAACAATTCATAAAGCAGTTACCTTTTCTGTTCATGTTTTATAAGAAACTAATCCTTATAGTGCAACATGCACAAGGTTACAAGCCAGTGTATATTCTATTACAATTTTATTACAGTTAAGATGAAAGAAAAAATTGTCCACAGACTTACTTTATGCTGTCAAAGAAGGAAGAGATTTACCAAATTAAAATCATGGAATTAATATAATAATTTGAACCATATTAAATTTCTCTTTTAGTAGGTCAATAGTGATCAAATATTAGCAAGTTTATGTTGTTCAAACAAATTAATTTGAATCTGGAAAAGAACTATAGAAAAAATATGCAAACAAGTTGTAACATAAAAAA
This sequence comes from Lasiurus cinereus, assembly GCA_011751065.1. Classification (NCBI taxonomy): domain Eukaryota; kingdom Metazoa; phylum Chordata; class Mammalia; order Chiroptera; family Vespertilionidae; genus Lasiurus; species Lasiurus cinereus. Next base: position 19,935,257 of record JAAGEH010002534.1, on the reverse strand, counting down.
ATGTTTACCACACTATTTTATTAAAGCCCAATCAATATATTTACAGAGGACAAAACTAAGACTGATAGGAAACAAACTCCTTGTTTATGCAGATTTCCTCAGCACTTAAAAGAATAACTTTTAGAAAGATTGTATTTTTACTAATGTCTCAAATATCCTATGAAATAAATGTTTTTATTATTTTCATCATATTGGTACATTTTTTTGCCTTCCAACCTTTCTCACTCTCTCTTTCTTATGTTACTGTCTCTATTTCTTTTCCCTGTCTCTCAACCCAGTCTCTCTCTCTCCCCTCCCTCTCTCTCCCTCTCTGTCTCTTTTTCCCTCTCTCTCTCTCCCTCCTTCCTATCTTACCTTCGCTATCTTCTCTGTTTCTCTGCCTCTCTTTATGTCTATAAATGTTTGTTAACTATGTACTATACTCAAAGCTAAATTCTCACATGCAGTGGTGAATGAGGCAGTCTTTTAAGGAGTTTGTCTATGAGGCAATAGAGAAGAAAATAGGCAATTTATTTCCATTTGATGTAACACAGTTATTGGAAAGAGGGTCAGACCTGGAGCACATCTGCCAAAAGCCAGCCTATAGTATGTGGAGTTCTTGACTTCATGCAGGAAAGATTTTACAATATGAGTAGAGATAATTTTGAGAGTATGTTTATTAAAGCTGGGACTGTGAAATAAAGAAGAGCTTAGGATAAAGAAAGCACCAAGAGAGAGCCTAGGCAGGGCTGCTTTAGCTCTCTAGAAATGTTATAGGAAAGAAATGAGCCTAGGTGGGGTTGCTTTTGCTCACTGAGAAGACAGAGAAAAGTGGGCCTTAGAGACAAGTTCAGGGGTTTGGCCCAGATGAGCTGACACTGTCCATTGTCTCATGGGGCCCTTAGTGTTTAGGAGAAACAGGGAAAGGCAGAGGTACCTGGGTGCTCCCGAAAGGGAGAGCTTGAACTGGGTTCTTTGCCTTGATTGAAGGTTTTAAAGGCTGTAAGTTTAGGAAGGGGTCTTAAGGAAGGGTCTCTATAGAATACTCATCAGCTTTTCCAAGTGTACTTTTAGGGTCATGGCCAGGGTCATGAACTGATTGATTAGCACAAGTTTATGAGGTCATTAGTCACCACAGCTGGTCCTGGCATTGCCTATCTGGTTTTGCTGCTTTCCTAGGCCTGGAGTTAAAATACAACTGAGGCCTAGATGTTATCTATAGAGAGGAAAGGTTAGAGGGTGTCTACACTGCATGGCCAGAGGTATACCAGGACAGGAAAGGCTACCCCTGGGGTGAGTCCCAGTTTTGCTGTTGCTAGGCACCCATGGCTTTCCACCTGGTGACCTGTATCTGATTTTAAATTTGCTCTGATAGTGTAAGTTTTTTGTCTCAATTTCCTCATATAGTTGCCAAATATTTTTTCTTACCAATCTACCTCAAAAACCACTTGGCTAGGCCACTTAAAGTAATCATGGATGATGGTGAGAGACCTTTCAAAGACAGTGTCTTTGAATCTGAGATATTCAAAGGAATGGAGCCCTAGGAGACATAGCATTCTCATTAATTTAGAGGCAGAAACCATAATTCAGGTTGCTGAAGTGGTTGAAATTAGTGCGGCTTGGCACTGGAGGCAATTGTATTTAATAAACATCATGTTTATAGAAAAATTAAATTCTTAAATAAAAATATTCCCACAAAGAAAATTTTATATTCAAATGGTTTCACTGGTGAATTTTATAAAATATTAAAAAAAATAATATGAATTCTACTCAAGCTCTTTATGGTAATAAAAGGATAGATAGAAGGTCCTATTCATTTTATGAAGGCTAGTACTATCAAACCCTGAAAAAGATGTTAAAAAAAGAAATTGCAGGTTAATATCCATCATGAAGATATATAATAGAATCCCAACGGAACACTGGCAAATCAAATCCAACAATATGTAAAAATGAAATACATCCTGACCAAATGCCTTTTATCTCAGGACTGTAAAGGGATTTGACATTCATTACTTTGACAAAAGAGAAGGTCCATATCATAATCTATTTAGGAGTGCAGAAACGTCATTTGCCAAAATTCAACAAATATTCATTATACACATTCTCAGGAAACTAGAAAGAAGGGCTTATTCTCAGCTAATGAACAGTACCTACTAAAAATGTTCTGCATAGTATTTTCTTGTGTAGATGTACCATCTGCTGATGGGCACGTAGGCTGTTTCCAAATATTAGCTATTGTAAATTGTGCTGCTATGAACATAGGGCAGCATATATCCTTTCTGATTGGTGCTTCTAGTTTCTTAGGGTATATTCTAGGAGTGGGCTTACTGGGTCAAATGGAGTTCCATTTTTAGTTTTTGAGGAAAACTGTTTTCCACAGTGGCTGCACCAGTCTGCATTACCTCCAGCAGTACATGAGGGTTCCTTTTTCTTCACATTTTTGCCAACACTTGTCATTTGTTGATTTATTGATGATTGCTATTTTGACAGATGTGAGATGTTATCACATTCTCGTTTTGATTTACATCTCTCAGATAATTAGTGACTTTGAGCATGTTTTCTTGTCTTGGCTTTCCTTCTGTCTTCTTTCAAAAAGTGTCTATTTAGTTCCATTGCCCATTTTTTTTTGGAAGGGGGGGTTATTTACCTTCCTTTTATTAAGTTGTATAAATTGCCTGTAGATGTTGGGGATTAAAGCTTTATCAGTGATAACATTTGCAAATATGTTTTCCCATACAGTAGGCTTTTTAATTGTTTTGCTGATGGTATCTTTTGCTGTGAAAAAGCTTTTTATTTTGATGTAATCCCATTTGTTTATTTTCTCTTTAGCTTCCATTGCCCTAGGAGCAGTATTAGTAAAGAAGTTCCTTCGGTATACGTCTGAGATTTTGCTGCCTGTGGATTACTGTAGTATTTTTATGGCTTCACATCTTATATTTAAGTCCTGTATCCATTTTGAGTTTATTTTTGTGTATGGTGTAAATTGGTGATCTAGTTTCATTTTTTGAAATGTATCTGTCCAATTTTCCCAACACCATTTATTGAAGAAACTGTGTTGACTTCATTGTATGTTCATGCCTCCTTTGTCAAATATTAAATGAGCATAGTGGTTTGGGTGGATATCTGGATTTTCTATTATTCCATTAGTCTACATGTCTTTTGCCAGTACCAGGTTGTATCGAAAACAGTGGCTTTGTAATATAGCTTGATATCTGGTATTGAGATTCCACCTGCTTTATTCTTCATAGGATTGCTGTGACTATTCAGAGTCTTTTTTTGTTCCAGATAAATCTTTGGAAAGTTCTTTCTAGGTCTGTGAAATATGTCATTGGTATTTTAATGGGGAGTGCATTGAATCTATAGATTGCTTTGGGTAGTATGGAGATTTTAATGATGTCGATTCTCCCAATCCATGTACATGGTATGTATTTCCATCTGTTTATGTCTTCTTCTATCTCTTTTTTCAGTGTCCTGTAGTTTTCTATGCATAGGTCTTTTACCTCCTTAGCTAAGTTTATTCCTAGGTATCTTAATTTTTTTGGTCTGATAGTAAATGGGATTGCTTTCTGTAAGTTCACTGTTAGTGTATAGAAATGCCAGAGATTTCTTGGCATTAAATTTGTATCCTGCTATATTGTTGAAATCATTTATTAAGTCTATTCATTTTTTGATGGAGTCTTTCAGGTTTTTATGTACAGTATCATGTCATCTGCAAATAAGGACATCTTTACTTCTTCTTTCCAATTTGGATGCCTTTTATTTCTTCTTTTTGTCTAATTGCAATGGCTAATACTTCCAGTACTATATCAAACAAGAGTGATGAGAGATGGCATTCCTGTCTTGTTCCTGTTCTTAGGGGAAATGATTTTAGTTTTTGCCCATTGAGTATTATGTTGGCTGTGGGTTTGTCATATATGGCTTTTATTATGTTGAGGTATGATCCTTCTATTCCCACCTTGCTGAGAGTTTTTATTAAGAAATGGTGTTGGATTTTGTCAAATGCTTTTTCTGTATCAATTGATATGACTGTGATTTTTATCTCTCAATTTGTTTATGTGATGTATCATGTTTATTGATTTGTGTATATAGTACCATCCTTGTATTCCTGGGATAAATCCTACTTGGTCATGGTGTATGATCTTTCTGATGTACTTCTAGATCCAATTTGCTAGAATTTTGTTGAGGATTTTGGCATCTATGTTCATGAGGGATATTGGCCTATAATTCTCTTCCATTGTGTTTTCTTTATCTGGTTTTGGTATTAGGGTGATGCTGGCTTCATAGAATGAGCTTGGAAGTGTTGCTTCTTCTTGAATTTTTCTGGGATAGTCTGAGGCTGCTAGGTTTTAATTCTTCCTTGAATGTTTGGTAAAACACTCCTGTGTAGCCATCTGGTCTTGGGCTTTTGTTTGCTGAAAGTTTTTTGATGACTGCTTCAATTTCTTCCACAGTTATCGGCCTATTGAAAAGTTTAGATTGTTCTTGATTGAGTTTTGGAAGGTTATATTTTTTGAGGAATATGTCCAGTTTGTTGGAATACAGTTATTCATAGTATTTTTTATATTCACCAGTTTATTCTATTGATCAAATTTTTAATTTACATAATTTTTAGATTCACTTGTTGATAGATAGGTATTTGTTGTTCATAATTTTTTATCTTTTACCTTTTTCTTCTTCCTCTTCTAAAAGAGTACCTTTTGGCATTTCTTATAATACTGGTTTGGAGTTGATGAACTCCTTTAGTTTTTGCTTATTTGTGAAGCTCTTTATCTGCCCTTCAATTCTGAATGATAGCTTTGCTGGATAGATTATTTTGGTTGTAGGTTCTTGCTATTCATCACATTGAATATTTCTTGCCACTCCTGTCTGGCCTGCATCGTTTCTGTTGAGAAATCAGCTGACAATCGTATGAGTGCTACTTTGTAGGTAACTAACTGTTTTTCTCTTGCTGCTTTTAATATTCTCTCTTTGTCTTTTGCCCTTGGTATTTTAATTATGATGTGTCTTGGTGTACTTCTCTTTGAATTCCTGTTCTTTGGGGTTCTGTGTGCTACCTGGACTTGTAAGTATATTTCTTTTAGCAGATGTGGGAAGTTTTCAGTCATCATTTCTTCAAATAGGTTTTTAGTATATTTTTAAAAAAATAATTAATTGATTAATTAATTAATTTTAAAATCGTTATTATTCAGATTATTACATTTGTTTCTCTTTTTTCCCCTCCATAGTTCCCCTTCATGCAACTCCCACCCTTCCCTCTGCCCTTACCTCCTTTCCATTGACCTCATCCATAGATGTATGATTTTTGTCCAGTCTCTCCATGTACACCCCTCTCCCCTCCCCCTGAGAATTATCAGTCTACTCCCTTTCTGTGCTCCTGATTCTATTATATTCACCAGTTTATTCTGTTGACCAAATTTTTAATTGACTTAATTTTTAGATTCACTTGTTGATAGATATGTATTTGTTGTTCATAATTTTTTGGCTTTTACTTTTTCTTCTTCCACTTCTAAAAGAGTACCTTTCAGCTTTTCATATAATACTGGTTTGGTGCTGATGAACTCCTTTAGCTTTTTCTTATCTGTGAAGCTCTGTATCTGCTCTTCAATTCTGAATGATAGCTTTGCTGGATAGACTATTCTTGGTTGTAGGTTCTTGCTATTCATCACGTTGAAAATTTCTTGCCACTCCCTTCTGGCCTGCATCGTTTTTGTTGAGAAATCAGCTGATAGTCGTATGGGTGCTCCCTTGTAGGTAATGAACTGTTTTTTCTCTTGCTGCTTTTAATATTCTCTCTTTGTCTTTTGCTCTTGGTATTTTAATTATGATGTGTCTCAGCATAGTCTTCTTTGGATTCCTTTTATATGGGGTTCTGTGTGCTTCCTGGAATTGTAAGTCTATTTCTTTTACCAGCTGTGGGAAGTTTTCAGTCATTATTTCTTTAAATAGGTTTTCAGTATCATGCTCTCTCACTTCTTCTGGCACCTCTATAATTCTGATGTTGGTACGCTTGAAGCTGTCCCAGAGGCTCCTTACATTATCTTCACATTTTTATATTCTTTTCTCTTCTTGGTTTTCCATTTAAGTGTTTTCTGCTTCTTTATATTTCAAATTTTTGACTTGATTCTTGCCTTTCTCTAGTCTGCTGTTAGGTCTCTGTACAATATTTTTTAATTCAGTCAGTGTATGTTTAATTTCTAGTTGGTCCTTTTTCATCTCTAGTTGGACCTTTTCCATCTCTAGTTGGATCTTTTGCACCTGTAGTTGATCCTTTTTCATCTCCTCTTGGCTCTCGCTAACGTTATCCAAATTTTCTAGGATATTCTTGAAAAAACCTTGTAAGCGTGGTTTTGAACTCTATATCCAGTAGTTTGTTTTCCTCCATTTCTTTTGTTTGTGATCCCTTCCCTTGTCTCGGCATTTTCACTATGTTGGGAGAACTTCTGTGTTGGCTTCAACCTTATGATGCCAGACTAGCAAAACTGCAGAAGCCTCTCTATTGAGCTTGGGATGAGTGGAGTCTCAGGGCTTAATGGACCGACATGACTTCCTGTCGGCCCCACCCTCCACAACCCCCATGTCTCACGTGACTGGGTAATCACTGGAGCAGTCTTTTGCATGCACGCTCTTGCAGGGCCTCTAGACTGCTGCCTCTCTGGTTCCCCTGTGCTCTGGGACCATATGAGTCTGGGTCCTCAGGCCTTTGGCAGAAACTGGGGTTTAGTGATGTTAGAAGTGGTGCAGTTGGAAGGGTCTGTCGCCCACCCACTTGTGAAAGTCAGTGGGAGAATCAGAAGCTGGTCCTCTGTGCGCAGTGCCGTGCACGTCACCATACTTCTGATATTTTGCGACTCCCCCAAATTTCCATGCATTTCTCCAGTTTCACATTCCAAACTTCCCCCGTATGAGTTTCAGCTGGACCTGAGATTCAGTGCCATATGATAAGGGGTTCAATGCAGTTGGGAGTTTCCATCTCCCTCCCATCAGAGAAAGCCAGCCAGGTACTCAGGCACCTGCTCTCTCCACACGCGAGTCTCTGTATCTCAGCTTTTTGAAGCTCCTCTGGGTCTCCATGAGCCCATCTCTTTCTTTCTAGTTGTAGAATTTCCACTCAGCCAGCTTTCCTGTGGTTCTGGATGATGTCCGTTCTGTCTTTAATTTTAGTTTTGAAATTATTTTGTGAGGCAGAAGTGTAGGTGTTTACCTATGCCGCCATTTTGGATTCTCCTGGATTGTTGTGTTTTCATTGTCATTTGTTACCATGATGTTTTTTTATTTCTTCCTAGATTTCTCTGGTAACTGAGTCATTGTTTAATAGCATGCTGTTTAGTCTCCATATGTTTGATTTCTTTGAATTATTTTTATTGTAGTTGATTTCCAGTTTTATGCGACAGTGATCTGAGAAGATGTTTGATATGATTTCTATCTTCTTGAATTTGAAGAGACTTTGCCTATGTTTCAACATATGGTCTATCTTTGAAAATGACCCATGTGCACTTGAGAAGAATATATTCTGTGGCTTTGGGGTGAAATGTTCTGAAGATGTCAATTAATCTACCTGGTCTAGTGAGTCATTTAGGATTATTTTTTTTGCTGATTTTTTGTTTAGAGGATTTGTCCAATGTGATAATAGGGTATTAAAGTCCCTACTGTGATCTTATTACTGTTAATCTCTCTCTTGATATCCTCCAGGAGATTTGTTATGTATTTGGGTGCTTCTATATTGGGTACCTATATGTTTTCCAGAGTTATTTCTTCTTGTTGGATTGCTCCCTTCTTTCTTTTTTATTTTAAAAATATATTTTATTGATTTTTTTTACAGAGAGGAAGGGTGAGGAATAGAGAGTTAGAAACATTGATGAGAGAAAAACATCCATCTGCCGCCTCCTGCACTTCCCCTACAGGGGATGTGCCTGCAACCAGGATACATGCCCTTGACTGGAATCGAACCTGGGACCTTTCAGTCCTCAGGCCGAAGCTCTCTCCATGAGGCAAACCGGTTCCTCCTGCTCCCTTACTTCTTATTATGTCCTTCACTTTGAGATGTAATTTGTCAGATATAAGTATTGCTACCTCAGCTTTTTAAAATTTTTTTATTTCCATTTGCCTGAGAAAATGTTTTACATCCCTTCACCATCAGTCTATTTTTTTTTCCTGAGGTGTGTTTCTTTTAGACAGTAGATATACAGGTCATGTTTTCTTATCCAATCCATTACCCTATGTTTTTTGATTGGAGCATTTAATCTATTTACATTTAAAGTTATTATTGATAGGTACAATTTTTCACCATTTTTATTCTTTTTTTATTTTCTTCCAATTTAATTTCTTTTAATTTTTTATACATATCTCCCCATTGCCCCCCCTCGCCCGGCCAGGCATAACCCAACCCCCCAGTGTCTATGTTCATTGGTTATGCTTATATGCATGCATACAAGTCCTTTGATTGATCTCTTATCTACCTCACCTAACTTTAATCTTCCTGCTGTAATTTCACAGTCTGTTTGAAGCTTTACTGTCTCTGTATCTATCCTTTTGTTCATCTGTTTATAATATTCTTTATTATCCCCGAATGAGTGCGATCATGTGATGCTTCTCCTTCATTGACGGGCTTATTTCACTAAGCATAAGGCTCTCCAGTTCCATCCAGGATGCTGCAAATGGTAAGAATTACTTCTTTTTAATGGCAGCATAGAATTCCATTGTGAAGATGTACCACAGTTTTCTGATCCACTCATCTACTGACGGGCACCTACGCTGTTTTCAAATTGTAGCTATTGTAAATTGTGCTGCTATGAACATAGGGGTGCATAAATCCTTTCTGATTGGTGTTTGTAATTTCTTAGAATAAATTCCTAAGAGTGGGATTACAGGGTCAAATGGGAGATCCATTTTTAGTTTTTTGAGGAAACTCCATACTGTTCTCCACAATGGCTGTACCAGTCTGCATTCCCACCAACAGTACACAAGGGTTCCTTTTTCTCGGCATCCTCACCAACACTTGTCGTTTGTTGATTTGTTGATGATTGCCATTCTGACAGGTGTAAGATGGTATCGCATTGACGTTTTGATTTGCATCTCTCGGATGATTAATGACTTTGAACATGTTTTCATGTGTCTCTTCGCCTTCCTTCTGTCGTCTTTTGAAAAGGTTCTATTTAGGTCCGTTGCCCATTTTTTTATTGGAATGTTTATCTTTCTTTTATTAAGTTGTATAAGTTGGCTGTAGATTTTGGAGATTAAACCTTTATCAGTGATAACATTTGCAAATATGTTCTCCCATACAGTGATCTTTCTTGTTGTTTTGTTGATGGTTTCTTTTGCTGTGCAAAAGCTTTTTATTTTGATGTAGTCCCATTTGTTTATTTTTTCTTTAGCTTCCATTGCCTTTGGAGCAGTATCAGTGAAGAAGTTCTTTCGGCATATATCTCAGATTGTGCTGCCTGTGGATTCCTCTAGTATTTTTATGGTTTCCCTTCTAATATTTAAGTCCTGTATCCATTTTGAGTTTATTTTTGTATTTGGTGTAAGTTGGTGGTTCAGTTTCAATTTTTTGCATGTATCTGACCAATTTTCCGAACACCATTTATTGAAGAGGCTATATTGGCTCCATTGAATGTTCATGCCTACTTTGTCAAATATTAATTGAGCATAGTGGTTTGGGTGGATATCTGGGTTCTCTATTCTATTCCATTGATCTATATGTCTGTTCTTGTGCCAGTACCAGGCTGTTTTGAGAACAGTTGCTTTGTAGTATAGCTTGAAGTCTGGTATTGAGATCCCACCTACTTTATTCTTCCTTCTCAGAATTGCTGTAGCTATCCGTGGTCTTTTTTTGTTTCAGATGAATCTATGAAGAATTCTTTCTAGGTCTGTGAAATATGTTATTGGTATTTTAATGGGTAGTGCGTTGAACCTGTAGATTGCTTTGGGTAGTATGGACATTTTAATGTTGTTGATACTCCCAATCCATGAGCATGGTATGCTCTTCCATCTGTTAACATCTTCCTCTATCTCTTTTTTCAGTGTCCTGTAGTTTTCTGCATAAAGGTCTTTTACCTCTTTAGATAAGTTTATTCCTAGGTATCTTAATTTTTTTGGTGCGATGGTAAATGGGATTGCTTTTTTAGTTTCTCTTTCTATAATTTCACTATTAGTGTATAGAAATGCCACAGACTGCTTAACATTAATTTTGTATCCTGCTACATTGCTGAATTCATTAATTAAGTCAATTAGTTTTGGAATGGAGTCCTTTGGGTTTTTTATGTACAATATCATGTCATCTGCAAATAAGGACAGCTTTACTTCTTCTTTTCCAATTTGGATGCTTTTATTTCTTCTTCTTGTCTAATTGCAAAGGCTAATACTTCCAGTACTATGTCGAACAGGAGAGGTGAGAGTGGGCATCCCTGTCTTGTTCCTGTTCTTAGGGGAAATGTTTTTTGTTTTTGCCCATTGAGTATGATGTTTGCTGTGGGTTTATCATAAATGGCTTTTATGATGTTGAGGTATGATCCTTCTATTCCCACTTTGCTGAGAGTTTTTATCAAGAAAGGGTGTTGGATTTTGTCAAATGATTTTCTGCATCAATTGGTATGACTATGTGATTTTTATCTCTCAATTTGTTTATGTGATGTATCACATTTATTGATTTGCGGATATTGTACCATCCCTGCATTCCTGGGATTAATCCTACTTGGTCATGGTGTATGACCTTTCTGATGTACTGCTGGATCCGGTTTGCTAGAATTTTGTTGAGGATTTTGGCATCTATGTTCATGAGAGATATTGGCCTATAGTTCTCTTTCATTGTGTTGTCTTTATCTGGTTTTGGTATTAGGGTAATGCTGGCTTCATAGAAGGTGTTTGGAAGTGTTCCTTCTTCTTGAATGTTTTTGAATAGTCTGAGGAGGATAGGTTTTAATTCTTCCTTAAATGTTTGGTAAAACTCTCCTGTGTAGGCATCTGGACCTGGGCTTTTATTTGCTGGAAGCTTTTTGATTACTGCTTCAATTTCTTCCATAGTTATTGGACTATTGAGATGTTTAGTTTCCTCCTCATTGAGTTTTGGGAGGTTATATTTTTCTAGGAAAATGTCCATTTCTTGCAGGTTGTCCAATTTGTTAGAATAGAGTTGTTCATAGTATTTTTTAACAATCCTTTGTATTTCCACAGTGTCTGTTGTTATTTCTCCTCTTTCATTTCTGATTTTGTTTATTTGGGTCTTCTCTCTTTGCTTCTTGGTGAGCCTGGTTAGGGGTCCATCAATCTTGTTTATCCTTTCAAAGAACCAGCTCTTGGCTTTGTTGATCTTTTGAATTGTTTCTTTGGTCTCCAAGTTGTTTATCTCTGCCCTGATCTTCACTATTTCCTTCCTTCTGAGTACACTGGCCTTTTCTTGTTGCTCTCGTTCTAGCTCTTTGAGTTGTAGGTTTAGGTAATTTATTACCATTGTTCCCTGTTTTTTGCAGTAGGCTTTAGGGCTATGAACTTCCCTCTCAAGACTGCTTTCACTGTGTCCCATAAATTTTATATTGTTCTGTGGTCATTGTCATTTGTTGCTGTGATGTTTTTTATTTCTTCCTTGATCTCTCTGGTTACCCAGTCATTGGTTAATAAGATGCTGTTTAGTCTCCATGTGTTTGATTTCTTTCTATTGTTTTTATTATAATTGATTTCCAGTTTTATGCCACTGTGGTCTGAGAAAATGCTTGATATAATTTCTATCTTCTTGAATTTGAAGAGACTTTTCTTATGATCCAACATATGATCTATCTTTGAAAATGACCCGTGTGCACTGGAGAAGAATGTATATTCTGTGGCTTTTGGGTGAAATGTTCTGAAGATGTCAATTAATTCCATCCGTTCTAGTGACTCATTTAGGATTGATGTTTCTTTGCTGATTTTTTGTTTAGAGTATTTGCCCAATGGTGACAGTGGGGTATTAAAGTCTCCTACTATGATTGTATTGCTGTAAATCTCTCCCTTAATATCCTCCAGGAGTTTTTTTTATGTATTTAGGTGCTCCTATATTGGGTGCATATATTTTTACCAGAGTTATTTCTTCTTGTTGGATTGTTCCCTTTAGTATTATGAAGTGTCCTTCTTTATCTCTTGTTATGTCCTTCACTTTGAGATCTAATTTGTCAGATATAAGTATTGCAACCCCAGCTTTTTTTTTCATTTCCATTTGCCTGAAATACCATGTTCCATCCCTTCACCCTCAATCTGTGTGCATCTCTTTTCCTAAGGTAGGTTTCTTGAAGACAGCAGATATATGGATTATGTTTTCTTATCCAATCAGTTACCCTATGTCTTTTCATTGGAGCTTTTAATCTGTTTACATTTAAAGTTATTATTGATAAGTACTTATCTGTTGCCATTTTTAGTCCTTACCCCCGAGTTCCTTTTTCGCTTCCTCTTTCTTTTTATTACAGCAGACCTTTTAACATTTCTTGCATTGCTGGTTTGGTGGTAATATATTCCCTTAGTCCTTTTTTGTCTATGAAGCTTTTCATTTCACCTTCAATTTTGATTGAGAGTCTTTCAGGGTACAGTATTCTTGGATTCAGGCCCTTCCTTTGCATGACTTTGTATATTTCATTCCATTCCCTTCTGGCCTGATGAGTTTCTGTTGAGAAGTCAGTAGCTAGTCTTATGGGGGTTCCTTTGTAGGTAACTTTCTGTTTCTCTCTGGCTGCTTTTAAGATTCTTACTTTGTCGTCAGTGTTTGCCAATTTAATTATAAGGTGTCTTGGTTTTGGTTTTTTGGGGTTCATTTTGCTTGGGACTCTATGAGCTTCTTGGATTTATGTGGGTTTTTTCTTTCCTATATTGGGGAAATTTTCTGTCATTATTTCTTCAAACACGTTCTCTAATCCTTGTTCAGTTTCCACTCTTTCTGGAACCCCAATTATGTGGATGTTGTTTTGTTTCATGTTATCCCAAAGTTCCCTTAGACTCTCCTCTTGCTTTTTAACTTTTTTTTCTAGAAGCTGCTGTACTTGTGTATTTTTTTGTACTGTGTCTTCTAGCTCACTGATGCGGTCCTCTGCTTCTTCTAGTCTACTTTTGATGCTTTCTATTGAGTTCTTTATAGCAGTGATGTCATTTTTCATTTCTTCTTGTTTATTCTGCACCTCCTCTAGGTTCTTCTTCATTTCCTCTCGGCTCTTACTCATATTGTCAAATTTTTCTTCCATGCTTTTCAACCACATTATGATCGTTTCTCTGAACTCTTTCTCTGGTAGGCTTATTTCTGGTTCTATTTTGTTTACTTCCTTTTCTGGTGAAACCTGCCTTTCTGTCTTATGTGGGCTGTTTCTTTTTCTGACCATGGTCTTTCTTCTCCGGGTGTCTGGTTATGTAGTTCTCTGTCCTACATTGATTGAAAGGCACAAACTAGAACATGACCAGGTAAAGCACACAAGGCACTGAGTAGAAATGTATTCAAGATGTTAATAATCACAAATAAGGTGACCGCCCATGAAGGACAAATTAGAGGTAAATAGAGAAAGAAGAAGAGGAAAATGAGGAAAAGAGAAAAGAAAGAAATGCCAAAATCAAATTGGGAGAGTGAGAAAAAAAAAGATAAATAAATGAACAATAAAATAAAATAAAATAAAATAAGAAAATAAAAAGGAGAAAAAGGAGAAGGAAAGAGGAAGAGAAAAAAGTCAGAGAGAAAGGAAAGTGTATAAGAGAGAAAAGAGGAACAAAATATAGATGTTAGGAGACAACTTCAATAGAACAGTCACTAATCCCAATAAAGGCCAGCAACCAGTACCTAGAGATTAAGGCAAATTGCAAATAGCAACTGGTATTGAGGGAGGTGAGGGAAAAGAGAGGTAGTAAACAAAGCAAGCAAAAACCAAAATAAAACAAGTAGAATAAACTAAAACAATCTCACAAAAAAATTTCAAAAAATCAATGTAATCACTTTACAGGCAAATAGCAACAAAAGGACATAGAGAAAAAACAACTTGTTGGCTAGTGAAGACAAGAAGAGAGAGGTTTGTGTGGACTTGTAGCAGGGGATTTGAAATTAGATATATAAATGGGGTGAAATTTTAACCAGGTAAAGAGAAAAATAGGGAGAATCTAAAGTTTGAAAAGGGAAAGAGAAACAAGACAAGAAATGGGGAAAGTTAGGAGGAAAGTGTTGGCATAAAGGTAGAGTTGAGTTGGAGTAAAATGATGCTAAAAGAAAGATGAAAATAGAATGTAGAACTCTAATCCCAAAATAAAATAAAGATAAAACAAAATGACACTTGTGTGTTTTTTTTCCAAAACGGTTAAGTACTAGTAGTAATTAATAATACTAGTTTAAAACAAAAATGTAATAATTATAAAGGTAAAATCAATTGAGGTGGAAAGAAAAAATATTCTTTTAATTAAAATATGTGAAAACGAAAAATAAAAAATTAAAAAATAATAAAATGCATAAAAAGGAAAAATAAAAAAAAGAAGAAAAATAGAATGGACCTTCACTTCCACTATTATTCTGCTTGGCACTCCTGTTTCCCAGCAGGGAAGGCACTATAGCTCCCTGTGTTCCCCTCTTGGTGTTTTAATCTCTTTATTCTTTTGTGGTTATGCGAGAGTCAATTTGTGTGTCATCCACTGGGTGGCAGTGTTTCGGAATTGATCTCTGAGACAAAGCACAGGACCTCTCTAGGCTGTGCTCAGATCCTGCTACTCTGTGGTTCTCAAAGCCAGTGGGGGTTTTGCAGCCGGGACACTGTAGTAACTCCCAGGCTGTCCCTCTGCCCCAGAAAAAAAAACCAAACCAAACAAAACAACAAAAAAAACCGAGTTGTTTTCCAGAGCTCCCCTCTGTCAACAGCTCAGAGGGTTTGCCTTCACACTCAGGGATTACGCCCTAACCACCTCTGCGGACCTCTCCAGAAGCAGCTTTCCCGCAGCCTGGCTCCCACAGTGTGCACGTCTCTGTTATGCGGGGTTAGGAGAACTCACCCTGACCCAGGTGAAATCTGACCCTTCCGCGCGCTGCGTGGCTCTCCGAATCCACTGCCGGCGCCTCCGTGCCGCCTGGGAAGCTGTGCTCTGGGTCCTCGGCTGCTCTGTGGGTGCCTCTGTCAGCTGCAGCTTTCAGACCTCGGCAGATATCTACCTCCCCCTTATCTCAGGCGCACTCTGACCTCTCTGTGTGCTCTGTGGATCTCTGGTTCCGCCGCTTGTCTGCGCCATTTGGAGAGCAGAGTTCTGGGTCCTCAGGTCCCTGGCTGCTCGATGGGTGCCCAGCCGAAGGCTTCATACCACCGTAGACATCCACCTCCCACTGCAATATGGCTCAGGCTCCGTGTTCGTGCTGGTGGCTCTGGCCGACAAAAGCCCCGTGGCAGTGGGGCTGCCTGGCGGAGAGAGCCCCTTCCAGCCGTTCTCCGCCTTCTCCTGGAGGATAACTCCATTTTTATTCTTTACC
Organism: Lasiurus cinereus; assembly: GCA_011751065.1. Classification (NCBI taxonomy): domain Eukaryota; kingdom Metazoa; phylum Chordata; class Mammalia; order Chiroptera; family Vespertilionidae; genus Lasiurus; species Lasiurus cinereus. The sequence goes on along the minus strand of JAAGEH010002534.1, from coordinate 19,919,839 downwards.
ACTGTGTTCTTTCTTCACTTCCTATTTCTTCTTTTCTTTCTTTCTTTTTATTTACATCAGACCCTTTAGCATTTCTTGCATTGCTGGTTTGGGGATAATAAACTCCCTTAGTCCTTTTTTGTCTGTGAAGCTACTGATTTCACCTTCAATTTAGATTGATAGCCTTGCTGGGTATAGTATTCTTAGATTTCTTAGATTCAGACTCTGTTTTTGCATGACTTTGTATATTTTATTCCATTCCCTTCTGTCCTGATGAGTTTCTGTTGAGAAATCAGTTGCTAGTCTGATGGGGGTTCCTCTGTAGGTAACTTTCTGTTTCTTTTTGGCCACTTTTAAGATTCTTACTTTGTTGTTGGTGTTTGCCAACTTAATTATAATGTGCCTTGGCATTGGTATTTTGGGATTCATTTTGCTTGGGACTTTGTGAGCTTCTTGAATTTGTGTGTGTTTTTTCTTCCCTTTATCAGAAAATTTTTCATTATTTCTTCAAACAAGTTTTCTATTCCTTGTTTCTATTCCTCTCCTTCTGGAACCCTTATTATGTGGATGTTGTTTTGTTTTGTGTTGTCCCAAAGTTCCCTTAGGCTCTCCTCCTGCTTTTTATTTTCTTTTTCTAGAACCTGCTCTATTTGTGTATTTTTTCCTACCTTGTCGTGTAGCTCACTGATACAGTTATCTGCTTCTTCTAGTCTACTTTTGATGCTTTCTACTGAGTTCTTTATTGTAGTGATGTCACTTTTCATTCTTCTTGGTTCTTCTTCATTTCCTTTTTGTTTTTACTGATATTTTTGAATTTGTCTTCCATTCTTTTCAGCCACCTTATGGCCATTTCTTGGAATTCTTTCTCTGGCAGGTTGCTTTCCTCCATTTTATTTACTTCCTTTTCTGGTGATGCCTTCTTTTCTTTTATATGTGAGCTGTTTCTTTGTCTCCCCATGATCTCCTTCTCTGGGTGTATGGTTGTGTAGTTCTCTCTCTGTCCTGCCTTGATTTAAAGGCACCAAATACAACACAACCAGGTACAATGCACAAGGCACTGAACAGAAATCTCTTTGCTATATTAATAGCCACGAATAAAGGTGGCCACCAGACAGAGACAAATTAGGGGATAGGAGAGAAAGAAGAAGAGAGAAAAGAAGAAAGAAAAAAAGAGAAAAGAATGAAGTACCAAAATGTAATTGGGATATGGTGCAGAAAAAAGAAAAAAAGAAAAAAGAAAAAGAAAAAGTAAGAGAGAAAGAAAGAGAATAAAAAAGTAAAGGAGAAAAAATTATATATATATGGGGAGAAAACTCCAATTGAATAGCCACTACTCTCAACAAATGCCAGTAACAGGTACCTGGAGATTAATACAAACTCCTAACAACAACTAATATCAAGGGAGGCAAGGGAAAACAAAAGTAAAAAACAAACAAAAGCATAGAGAACAAAAAAAACAAAACAAATGAACAAAACAATCTCACAAAAAAGTATAAAAAATTGAAATAATTAACAGTCAAGCAATCAACAACAAAAGGACATAGAGTCCTTTTGGACAGTGAAGACAGAGTTATGTACGGACTTGGAACAGGTAATTGGAAGTTAGATATATAAATAGGGTGAAATTTTAACAGGGATAAGAAGAAAAAATAGGGAAAATCTAAAGTAGGAAAATGGTAAGAGAAACAGGGCAACAAAAGGGGAAAAGTTGGGAAGAGAATGATGACATAAAGGTAGAGTTGAGATAGAGTAAAATGATGTGAAAGGAAGGATGAAATTAGAATGTATAACTGTAATTCCAAAGTAGAATAAAGAGAAAATAAAATGACACTTTTTTTCCCAAAATGGTAAAATAGTAGTAGTAATAATACTGATTGAAAATAAAAATGTAATAATGAAAAACGTAAAGTGAAGTGAGGAAGAAAGAAAAAAAATTAGTTTCTTAAGTAAAAGTTGAATAAATAAAAAAACAAAATGTGCAATAGTGAAGGTCATTTACTCCCTCTGTTTTTCTGTTTGGCACACCTGTTTCACAGTCAGGACAGTATTGCAGTTACCTGCTTCCACTGCGGCTCAGAGTTGTAAGCCAGTCCTGGTTTTTAAGCAGGTGGTATGTTTTAATCTCATTAGTCTTTGTTTGTGATTACACAAGAGTCAATCTGTGAGTCAAATCATGGGTGGCAGTGTTTCTGGATTGACCTCTGAGACTATAGGTCCTTTTTAGATTGTGCTTAGATCCTGCTTTCCCTGTGACACTCAATACCAGCTTTTGGAAGTGCGCTGACCCACAGCATTTTCTCAGATGGTCACTCCCAGCACCAATCCTCAGGTTCCAGAAAAACAGCTTTTCAATGCCTTCTCCCAGGGTGTCTCCAACTAGGTGATCCTATGTATTGGGCTTAGCAATCAGAAGCCAGGGTCTGAAGAGGAAAGAGTGCAAGTCTGCGCAGTCCCTCTTTCCACTTTTGTCCAAAGAAGCCTGCACACTTTAATAACTCCCAGGCTGTCCTTCTGTGTCAGATCAAAATGGGTTGCTTTCTAGAGACCCCCTCTGTTAGCACCTCTGAGTACTCCCTTCCATATTCATGGATCACTCCAGGCCCAATAGCCACAGATTTCTCTAGGTGCAGATTCCCCCAGTCCTCCAGCCCCCATAGTGCATGCATTTCTCTGTTCTGTGGGACCAGAGACCTCACCTTATTCTAGCCAAAATCTGACCTTTCCATGTCGAATGTAGAGCTCCTCTGAATCTGAGTGTTTGCGCCAATTGGGGACCGGTGTTCTGGGGCTTGCAGTTGTTCTGTGGGTGCTGCAGTTGTATATTTTCAGGGTTCTGATAACATCCACTTTCCCTTCAAGATGGCACAGTCTCCACATCTGAGCTGGTGGCTCTGGGAGAAAAACCTAGCAACACTGGGGGCTGCCTAGTCAGAGGAGCCCTGTCCAGCAGTCCCCCACCTTCTCCTGGGGTATGGCTGTCCCTTAATTCGCCAACAAACACTCCATTGCAACCCTCAGCTGTTCTCTCTGTCTGCTCAGGGACAAGGCTTGGGATATGTCTGTCTATTCCACTGCCATTTTTTTCCCCTCAGAAGTATAAATTTTAATCATTGACTGCACCCTGTCATTCTGAAGCACACTGTAATTTGAGAAAAGTGATCCACTAGGAAGCCAGATCCAAGAATTGACAGGTAAATTATTCAGGAAAGTATAATTACCAGAAAGTTTATCTAATAATATACAATGCAAATAAATTTCAAGTGGTGGTCAAAGTTGATCTGTGTTTATAGGGAGAGCAGTTTATTCAATCTGGTACCAGGAAGGATGGGGAAGTAAATTTAGCTTTTTGAGAAATAAAAATACTTAAAACTAAATTGGTATGATGGTGTTCTAGAGTTTAGAGTACAGTCCTAGTCTGAGAGCAGATATAATATATAATATGAGGCTGGGTAACAGGACAAATTATCACAGGGCTTCTGAGGGAAAAACACTGGTCTGAGGAGCGCTCTGACCCCAGGTAGAGCTTTGAAGGTTTTTGACTCAGGACCTACACTGATGTTCAGAATTTCCATTTGATCATTAGGCCCTTGGTCTTTTTATTTTATATTATATAGTTTTATTACCTTTGTAGAGAGAGAGGAAGAAACAAGATGAGAAAGAGAGAGAGAGAGAGAGAGAGAGAGAGAGAGAGAGAGAGAGAAACATCCATGTGAAAGCAAAACATAAATTGGCTGCCTCCTGAACCCCCCTACCAGGGATTTAAGGCCAAAACCTGGACATGTGGCTCAACTGAAAATAGAACAGGCAAATTTTGGTGCATAGGACAATGCCCAACCAACTGAATCATAATGGCCAGGGTGGTCCTTATTCTTGCTGACAAGATGACTTAGTTCAAACTTCCAGAAAATTTTCCAGTGAAGCTGCTGTTATGCTAGATTTGACTCTGAAGTCAGTCCACAGATGACCTATTTGTAGATCTAGTTATGGGTTGGTAAGTATATAGCAAAAGCAAAACTATGCAATTCAAATTGAATGGTTTTTGACACTCATAAGCTTTATTAAACTGTACTCAAATATAATTTTTTAAAATGTCATGTATTCCTAAGAGTGGGATTGCCTAAGAAATTAGAAACACCAATCAGAAAGGATTTATGCACCCCTATGTTCTTAGCAGCACAATTTACAATAGCTAAAATTTGGAAACAGCCTAGGTGCCCGTCAGCAGATGAGTGGATCAAAAAACTATGGTATATCTACACAATGGAATTCTACGCTGCCTTAAAAAAGAAGGAATTCTTAATCATTTGCAGCAACTTGGATGGAACTGGAGAGCCTTATGGTAAGTGAAATAAGCCAGTCAATGAAAGAGAAACACCACATGATCTCACACATTTGTGGATAATAAAGAACATTATAAACTGATGAACAAAAGGTTAGATACAGAGGCAATAAAGCATCAAACAGACTGTCAAATTACAGCAGGAAGGTTAAGTAGAAGTGGGATAGATAAAAGATCAACCAAAGGACTTGTACGCATGCATATAAGCATAAGCAATGAACATAAGACACTGGGGGGTTAGGGTATGCCTGGGGCGAGGGGGCAATGGGAAGATATGTATACATGTAACACATTAATAAAAAAATAAAATGTCATGTATTTTATTTGTATTTGGTGATTTGCATCTATAAATTATTAGTATAGTATAATTATTTATGCTTTTATTAATTATTATTTTTATAAGTATATATTTTTCTTAAGGTATTACATATGTGTCCTTATCACCCCATTGCTCCCCACTTCCCACTCATGTCCTCACCCCCCTGTTATCTGTGTCCATTGGTAAGGCCCATGGTTGGCAAACTGCGGCTTGTGAGCCACATGTGGCCCTTTTTTCCCCTTGATTGTGGCTCTTCCACAAAATACCACTGCCTGATCAAGTCTATTTTGAACAAGTGGCATTAGAAGAAGTTTAAGTTTAAAAAATTTGGCTCTCAAAAGAAATTTCAATCGTTGTACTGTTGATGTTTGGCTCTGTTGACTGATGAGTTTGTTGACCAGTGGGTCAGGCTTATATGCATGCATACAATTCCTTTGGTTGATCTCTCCTCCTTACCCCCACCATCCTCTATCTTCCCTTTGAGGTTTGACAGTCTGATTGATGTTTCTCTGTCTCTGCATCTATTATTGTTCATTAATTTATATTGTTCATTATAATCCACAAATGATTTAGATCATGTGATATTTATCTTTCTCTGACTGGCTTATTTTGCATAGATAATGTTCTCTAGTTCCATCCATGCTGTTGCAAATGGTAAGAATTCCTTCTTTTTTACTGCAGCATAGTATTCCATTGTGAGGATGTACCACTGTTTTTAATTCACTCATCTGCTAATGGGCACCTAGGCTCTTTCCAAATCTTAGCTATGGTAAATTGTGCTGCTATGAACATAGGAGTGCATATATCCTTTCTGATTGGTGTTTGTAATTTCTTAAGATAAATTCCTAAGAGTGGGATTGCTGGGTCAAATGATTGGTGTTTCTAGTTTCTTAGGATATATTCCTAGAAGTAGGATCACTGGGCCAAATGGGAGTTCCATTTTTAGTTTTGTGAGGAAACTTCATACTGTTCTCCACAGTGGCTGAATCAGTCTGCATTTCCACCAGCAGTGCATGAGGGTTCCTTTTTCTCTGCATCCTCACCAGCACTTAGCTGTTTGTTGATTTGTTGATGATTGCCATTCTGACATGTGTGAGATGGTACCGCATTGTCTTTTGATTTACCTCTCTTGGATGATTAGTGACTTTGAGCATGTTTTCATATATCTCTTGGCCTTCCTTATGTCTTCTTTCAAAAAGTGTCTATTTAGGTTCATTACCATTTTTTGATTGGGTTGTTAATCTTCTATTTGTTAGGTTGTATAAGTTCCCTGTAAATGTTGAAGATTAAACCCTTATTGATGATGACATTGGCAAATATATTCCCCCATGCAGTGTGCTTTCTTGTTGTTTTGTTGATAGTTTCTTTTGTTGTATAAAAGCTTTTATTTTGATATAGTCCCCTTTGTTTATTTCTCTTTAGTTTCCATTGCCCTACAAGCTGTACCAGTGAAGAAATTGCTTCAGCATATGTCTGAGATTTTGCTGCATGTGAATTCCTCTAGTATTTTTATGGTTTCCTGTCTTACATTTAAATTCTTTATTTATTATTGACAGTATTATAGATATTCTCCATTGTCTCCCTTCCTCCCCTCCACCCAGCTCCCATGTTTTTTTATTTAAAAATTTAAAGTTAAACAGAATATCCAGTAAATAGTTCATTCAGCAGCTATCTTAATTGCCAGTCTGTCATATCAACATTTCCTTCCTGTTATAACTGGTTGACTTCCATTGTCCTTCCCGATATACTGTCTGTCCCAGACTATTCCCATTGTTTGTCCGAATAAATGAAGGCTCTGGGGACTTTACTGGGCAGGTTTTGTGAGCGATGCCACTAAAAAGATGTCTTTCACAGGCTACCAGACTTTGCTTATGAAGGATTTTAAAGGCAATTTCTTCCTAAATTGTAACAACAACAAAAAAAATTCCATCACTGCTTCTTGATACAAGTGCCTAAATGCAGTTGGGAAACACTATTAAGTTCTTGATTTTTAAAAATTGATATGTAAATGTATGCCATTTTCAAAGCCTGTTTACATCTGCACTGAATTACTTATTGCAGTGTCTTATTCTGATCAACCTATCTGATTTAGAAATGTTGTACGTTACTAAATGTATCAAATGTATTAAGTGTACATTACTGCCTACCTTTCATCTGTTTATAAAGCATCAATAAATGTTGCTTAAAGAAGTAGGGCTGGTAATTGTCCCAAACTTTAGTGTATTTTCCAGTTATCCTTTAAAGGGATGGATGATCTTGGCATTTCAAAATTCTATCTTTAATAGTTGGCATTTTAAATTCTGATCATTAGAAAAATACTATTGTCTGGAAATATTCTTTTTATAACCTTCTTTAGGTGAGTTATGGTAACTTAGGAGGGCTAAGATGTATTTCAACAGCTGTAAATCCTTGTTTCTTTTTTTACTATGTTAATACCTCATCTATAAAGATTTAAAAAATATAATCCATATACCAGAGATGAGTTTATAATGTCTTCCAAGTCTATCAAAAGCTTTTTAGAGATATTATACAAAATAAAAATGGTGTAAATTGAATTAAAATGTCAGGTTTTTCTTGAATAAAATTAATCTTTTTAAAAATATTTTTTATTGATTTTTTTTTTAGAGAGAGAGGGAAGGAGAGGGAGAAAGAATTATTGTGTGAGTGGAATATCAATCACTTGCCTTCTGCACATCCCTCACCAGGCATCGAGCCTGCAACCTAGGCATGTGCCCTGACTGAGAATTGAATTGACAACTTTTCAGTGCATAGGATGATGCTCAATCAACTGAGCCATACTAATCAGGGCAAAAGAATGTTTTATTTGTTTCCTTTTTAGTATTGCAGCTTTTTCCCAGGGAAAGAGGCAGTGAACTAATTATTTGATGATCTGAATTCTATTCCTGGCTCCATCAGAAATAATTTAGGGCCTGTGTAAATTGTTTTCTATATCTGGACATCTCTACCACTGGTCAAAAAATCTAAACAGATAATGTGCTGGAAAACAGACCCAATTTAAGGTTCCTGATGTCACCAAAATACTTACCTTCTGTGTATCAATTAAATATATGATGTTACCCTATATTTTGTATTGGAACAAAATCTTTTGTGAAAATATAACTTCCAATTATAGTTTGATTTCTCTTGATGTCTGGCTAGATTAGCCTTTTTTTTCACTATGCAAATTCAACAACAAAATGCTTTAGTTGGCCTAGAGCAGTGGTTCTCAACCTTTTTAATACTGCAACCCTTTAAATATAGTTCCTCATGTTGTGGTGACTCTAAAGTGAGGAGATAAACTCAGAGCCTCACATTCTACATAGAACACAGTCTTTGTCACCCCACCTGAGGCCTCAGTGCATGGAATGGCTTAAGAGCCTAGGTGAAGGAAAATGGCAGAATTTGTAATTAGTTGTACAATTATTGGCCAGTAATCCCCATGTGTGGTCTCTGTTTTTCTCATGTGGGCTGTGGAGTGGCTCTGAAGTACCTGGTCTATAGACTGACTCATTCCATTTGACTGGAATGAAAGTGAATGTTGCTAGGCTTCCTATTTAGGACAAAAAGCAGAGTTAGCACTTCATCCCAACCATAGACTTCACTATTTAGTACAGGCTTTCATGTGAATTACAGATTCCCCGAGGCCATGCATGAGATTCTCAGGTAACTGACAGGGTGTGGTGAGGCTGATGTGTTTGAATTGATAACAAACTCCAGTGAGATTTCCTGGTTTTAGATGTCATGACTGGGCAGCTCCATCACATATACAAGTTAAATGTCAATGTTTTCTGTAAAGAAAGCATTAATTAAAAACTGAAAAATAAAATCAGTTCTGTTTTTCTTATTTCTTTTCTTTTTCTGTTTTGGAAATTTGTTCTTTAAAACACCCTGAGCAGGCCAGGTAAAGCCCTGTGAACACGACCACAATTTCTACCCAGACTTTCATTTGAAGCGAAACTTGGCCTAAATCATCCTGCTGGAACCCTCCCAAGTGCAGAGTAAAGAATGAGTGGCATCCAGGTCCATTAAGGAGTGAAATGTGACCAACTGCCAATGTTTTCTGCTTTATTGGCACCAGACCATTCTATGAAGTGGCAGTTGAATAGAAAATAGGCTTTTAGTCTGAAATAGAATCTCATATATCTCTACCTCCTTTCAGGCAAATATTGTTTTCAAAACACCATTGATGAATGATGGATATCTTTCAACTATTTTGTCTTGACTAGTTCTGTTTCATGGTAACTTTATAAGTTATGCAGCATAATTCTTACTCTGTCATACAGTTTTTTTTTTTACTATTATTTGAAAGCAGAATAGCAACATTGAAACATATGAAAAGGTGGAAACACATTTTCCCTTTTTTCTCCATGTTGTATAATTAATTACCTGTAAACATATTTCTTTCTAATTTGGATAAATATTGTTTTCATTCTATGTGTTTATATACATTTGAGTACTTAAACTTTACACAAAAATTGCATCTAAGCCTAAGTATGTATATGATTAGATTTTACACATTGTATTTTTTATTACTAGAGGCCTGGTGCACTAAATTCATGCACTTGGGGTTGGGGTCCCTCAGTCTGGCCTTGCACCTTCTTGCAGTCTGGGAGCTTCAGGGGGTGTCCAATTGATGGTTTAGGCCTGCTAGCCATCAGTTGGACATCCTTAGTGCTGCTGCAGAGGTGGGAGAGGTTTCTGCCATCACTGCTGCACTCACCAGCTGTAAGCCTGGCTTCTGGTTGAGTGGTGCTCCCCTGGTGGGATCGTGCTGAAACTGGCTCTCCAACATCTCCTGAGAGGTTCTGGATTGTGAGAGGGCACAGGCCAGGCCAAGGGACCTTGGTGCACAATGGGGGTGGGGAAGAGACATGGGAGGTTGGCCAGCTGGGGAGGGACCATGCAAGGGCTCCAGGGGCATGTCTAGTCCAGCTTGCTCAGTCTCAATAAGCCAGACCCCAGCAGTAAGCTAACCTATCTGTCTGAGCATCTGTTCCCTGGTGATCAGTGCACACCATAGTGACTGGTTGACTGGTCGACTGTCCGTCTCCTGGTGATCAGGCATTTCATAGTAAGAAGTTGAGCAGCCTTAGTATATCATTAACATATTATGCTTGGATTGGTTGAATGGCTGACCCGCTGACTGGACATTTAGCATATTAGGCTTTTATAATATAAGATATTTTAGATTTGAGTATTTTATGCATATCTCAATATAAAAATTTATATGCTTATATTTGTGTTATATCTAAACATAAATACTTATATTCATATATCCATCAATAGATGGCTAAAAACAAGAGTCACTTATTTTATATGCTCATGGAGTGATCATATGCATTTATACATTTAATAAATATCTATTATACAGCTACTTTGTTAAGCACTCTTCTAGGTTTTTGGGATATTTTAGTAAAAGTTAGACCAAAATCTGCTCCCATAAATTTTATATTCTGTTGGTAACAGTATTCTTGATTTATCATTTCTATTGGGAAGTAAAGTGAGTACATTATTGGTTTCATATAATACCAAAATAGTACAGTGGTACCTCGAGATACCAGTGCCCTAACATATGAGATTTTTGAGATACGAGCCGTCAAGCGAGCAATTTTTGCTTTGAAATACGAGCAACATTTGAGATACGAGTAATCGCGCGGATCGGCCAGCTGCACACGACCCACCATTTACAGCAACTCGAGCGTCTCATAGTTTCCCACGCCTTAGTCAGTGTGATTGTTTACCTTGTTGTCGAAGCATCTTTTGTGCATTTGCATACTTTATCACATTTCTTTTTATAACCATGGGTCCGAAGAAAGCGAGTGGAAAGGTCAGTGCTCAGAAGAGGATGATGTCTATTGAATTAAAGCGTGAAATCATAGAAAAATATGAGCAAGGTGTGCTAGTGGCTGACTTGGAGAGGCAAAATGGGAGTAGTACTTCAACGATATGCACTGTGCTTAAACAGAAGGAGTCGATAAAGGGTATAACGCCAGGAGAATCCAAGATGGCGGCATAGGTAAACACCTATACTGCTGCCTCGCACAACAATTTCAAAACTACAACTAAAAGACAGAACGGACATCATCCAGAACCACAGGAAAGCTGGCTGAGTGGAAGTTCTACAACTAGAGGGAAAGAGAGGGGCTCACAGAGACCCAAAAGCTGAGGTACGGAGATGTGCGCTGAGAGAGCGGGTGCCGGAGTACCTGGCTGGCTTTCTCTGGTGGGAGGGAAACAGAGACTCCCAACGGCATTGAACCCCTTATCTTACGACACTAAACCCCAGCCCCAGCCGAAACTCATACGGGGGGAGTTTGGACTGTAAAAAGGGAGAAGTGCACGGAAATTTAGGGGAGTTGCAAAGGATCGGAGGTCTGGTCGCGCACGGCACCACGCGGAGGACGGATTGCTGATTGTGCCGCTGGCTTTCGCGAGCGGGCGGGAGACAGACCCTCCCAACTGTGCCACTTCTGAGTCCACTGGGCCCCTGTTTTGGGCGAAATCCTGGGGACCTAGACTCGTGTGGTCCTGGTTCGCAGGGGAGCCAGAAAGGCAGCGGTCAGAGGCGCTGCGGGTGCGCGCGCACACAAGGACCTCTCCAGCCATTGCCCAGTCGCGTGAGACTCAGGGGCCGTGGAGGGCGGGGCCGACTGGAAGGCAAGGCGGTCCCTGAAGCCCTGAGACTCCACCCTCCCAAGCTCAGCAGAGGCTTCTGCGGCTGAATCCAGCACACAAGTTTCCCCGGCACAGTGAAAATGCCGAGACAAGGGAAGGGATTACAAGCAAAAGAAATGGAGGAAAAAAAACGACTGGATATAGAGTTCAAAACCACGCTTATAAGGTTTTGCAAGAATATGCTAGAAAAGATGGATAAATTTAGTGAGACCCAAGAGAAGATAATAAATACACTGACTGAAATGAAAACTATTAAGCAGAGTACTAACAGCAGACTAGAGAAAGGCAAGGATCAAGTCAAAAATTTGAAATATAAAGAAGCAGAAAACATTCAACTGGAAAAGCAAGAAGAGAAAAGAATCCAAAAATCTGAAGATAATGTAAGGAGCCTCTGGGACAGCTTCAAGCGTACCAACATCAGAATTGTGGGGGTGCCAGAAGAAGAGAGAGAGCAAGATACTGAAAACCTGTTTAAAGAAATAATGACTGAAAATTTCCCACATCTGGTAAAAGAAATAGACTTACAAGTCGAGGAAGCACACAGAACCCCAAAGAAAAGGAACCCAAAGAGGACTACACCAAGACACATTAAAATGCCAAGAGCAAAAGAGAAAGAGAGAATATTAAAAGCAGCAAGAGAAAAACAGTTTATTACCTACAAGGGAGCACCCATACGACTGTCAGCTGATTTCTCAACAGAAACGATGCAGGCCAGAAGGGAGTGGCAAGAAATATTCAATGTGATGAACAACAAGAACCTACAACCAAGAATAATCTATCCAGCAAAGCTATCATTCAGAATTGAAGGGCAGATAAAGACCTTCACAGAGAAGAAAAAGCTAAAGGAGTTCATCAACTCCAAACCAGTATTATATGAAATGCTGAAAGGTACCCTTTTACAAGAGGAAGAAGAAAAAGGTAAAAGACAAAAAATTATGAACAACAAATACACATCTGTCAACAAGTGAATCTAAAAATTAAGTGAATTAAAAATCTGATCAACAGAATAAACTGGTGAATATAATAGAATCAGGAGCACAGAAAGGGAGTAGACTGATAATTCTCAGGAGGACAAAAATCATAAAGCATCAAACAGACTGTGAAATTATAACAGAAAGATTAAAGTTAGGTGAGGTAAATAAGTGATCAATCAAAGGACTTGTATGCATGCTTATAAACATAACCAATGATCACAGACACTGGGGGGTCGGGGTACACCTGGGAGGGAGGGGGGGCAATGGGGAGATATGTATAAAAAATTAATAAAAATTAATTTAAAAAAAAAGGGTATAACGCCAGCTAAGGGCGTTACAATAATTTCTAAGCTCCGTAGCTCTCTCCATGAAAAGATGGAGAATCTACTGATGGTGTGGGTGACGGAGAAGCAGCTTAAAGGAGATACATTAACACAGGGCATCATATGCGAGAAGGCGCAAGCGATTTACAGTGATTTGCTGGAGCAGACCCCTGGAGGAAGCGTCGAAAGCCAGTAGAGGCTGGTTTGATAACTTCAGGAAAAGGTCTGGCATTCACTCCATCATCAGGCATGGTGAGGCAGCAAGTTCGGATGTGAAGGCAGCTGAAGGTTACCTCAAAATTTTTTCTGAACTGATAGAAGCCAAAGGATATATCCCCCAGCAAGTCTTCAACTGTGACGAGACAAGGCTTTTCTGGAAGAAGATGCCGAATAGGGCTTATATAACGGCAGAGGAGAAGGCGATGCCAGGCCACAAACCCATGAAGGATAGGCTAACTCTCGCACTGTGCGTCAATGTGAGTGGCGACTGTAAGATCAAGCCTCTGCTCGATACCATTCGGAAAACCCCAGAGTCTTTAAGTCACATAAGATTTTAAAAAGATATACTGCAAGTTATGTGGAGGGCAAACCAGAAGGCATGGGTCAACAGGCAGTTCTTTGTGGAGTGGGTAAACCTGGTTTTCGGCCCTTCTGTTAAGAAATATCTACAGGAAAATAACCTAACCATGCAAGCCCTCCTCATCCTCGACAATGCTCCTGCTCACCCACCAAACCTCTAAAATGAACTCCTTGAAGAGTTCAAGTTTATAAAGGTTGTCTACCTACCTCCCAACACCACTCCTATCCTGCAGCCCATGGATCAGGAGGTGATTTCTAATTTTAAAAAGCTGTACATCAAGCACCTGTTCCAGTGCTGCTTTGAGGTGACGGAGAACACAAACCTCACCCATGGAGAGTTCTGGAAGAACCACTTTAACATCGTGATATGCCTCAGAATTATTGATCAGGCCTGGCTGGGTGTTACAGGTAGGACTTTGACCTCTGCATGGAAGAAGCTGTGGCCTGAGGCCGTAGCCCAAAGGACCTTCAAAGGATTCAAACCTGAGGTGCCAGTGGAGGAGGAGATAGTGTCTCTAGAAAAATCCATGGGCCTGGAGGTGGATGAGAGAGACGTGAATGAGCTCGTCAAGGAGCACTCTCTGGAACTCACCACGGAGGAGTTACAAGAGTTGCAGTCTCAGCAGCATGCGGAGGTTCTCCAAGAAATTGGTTTCGAGGAGGAGCCAGAGGTGGAGGAGATCTCTACAAGTGAGATAAAGGAGATCTTAGGAATGTGAGAGAGGGTGTCACACTTTGTGGAAAAGAAACACCCCGAAAAAGTTGCTACTGGTCGTGCATCGGAGCTGTTCAATGAAACTTGCCTCACCCATTTCAGAAACATTCTGAAAGGGAGGAAGAGGCAAACCTCGTTGGACACTTTTTTTTTGAAATCGGCCAAAAATGCAAAGACCAGTAGCAATTAAGTTCAGTGAAGATTAGTTAAGTTACATTCAGTTTAGGGATAAAGTGTAGCATTAAGAGTGTAACGAGTAGGTAAATACACTTTATGAAACCAGTTTATTCCTTTACATTCTCTTTTATTATGTTTTTATACAATATTTGTCATTTATAAATACATTTTTCTTATTTAAAAACACATAACAAGAACAACTGGGGTGGCATTTCAACTGATTTCAATGGGGGCAATTTGCTTTGAGATATGAGCAACTTGATATACGAGCAAGGTTATGGAACGAATTAAACTCGTATCTCGAGGTACCATTGTATTACAGTTAGAATTAATAATTGACATAATTTTTCCTGGGCTCTTTTGCTTCAGTTGTATTAATTAGTAGGTGTAAGATATTTTTATCCCTTTCAGTTCCATTTTGTTATATTTTATAAATACAGTGGTACCTCGAGATACGAGTTTAATTCGTTCTGTAACCTTGAGGCGTGGGAAACTATGAGACGCTCGAGTCGCGGTAAACTGGTGGGTTGTGTGCAGCTGGCCGATCCTTGAGATTACTGGTATCTCAAATGTTGCTCGTATTTCAAAGCAAAAATCGCTCGCTCGATGGCTCGTATCTCAAAAATCTCGTATGTTAGGCCACTCATATCTCGAGGTACCACTGTATAATATTCGTTAGGAGATTTATTATTGAGCATTTAATAAATATTTCCAGTATCAAAAAGATATGAAATTTAAATAACTGTATAATTATTAATCTTCTAAATTAATTTATCAACAGATGAGGTAGCATAGAGAATTTTGTATTCTGTATTTCTAATTCAAGATTCAAATTCCAATTTTTCTTGAGCATAATTTTCCTTTTATGTATCAATAATGCTGTACTGTTTATTTGGTTATGAAAATTACATACGACAGTTTGTAAGAATGTGTATACTACAGCAAGATAACATGTTAAAATTGATGATAAAATACAGTAAAAGTAGGAATAAATATGTGACTAAAATGCATTCTTGATCATGAATAACTTGGTTGCTATCTGTTTCTCACCTACAGTTTCGGATTAAAATGATTCAGGTATTTTGAAAACAGATTCCCAAACCCCTTTATCTTTAAAGTCTGATTTGATTGGTCCCTTGACATGGGAACCTCAAAATGTTATTTAGAATTACATATTTAATCTATAGATAAGGCAAGAGAACCACTGTTTTCATTATGCCACAGATTAGCCTCTCAGCTTCTAAGCAGATCAGGCCACTTGATGATGCCTGTTAGGTTACAAACAAGCTAGTGTTCAGGATAAGTATAACACTGTGGTCCTAGACTAAATAGATTTTTCCTGGAGGAGAGGTGCATATAGAAGGGCACATTTGACATGATGAACCACATCCTCAATAGAATCTCTGTGAAAGAATACAATGAAATCTATCAGACTCTGATCAGAGGCACCACATTTATTTCATTACTATTATGTTTTTTTAACTACTGTGTTACAAAAAATAGAAAAAAGAAAATTTAAAAGAGGTACAAGGCTGCTGAAATAAACTGCACTAGAATTTATAGCAATATTATGTCTAGCATGTTTTTAGTAGACATTGATTAAACACAGACTAATTCTCACGTATTGACTCTGCTATATTAAACCAAAGGACTCCCTTCATTAGATTAGCAAGGAAAACAACCTATACAAGTAATTAAGGAGAAAAGGAGGGTAAAATTAATCCAATAAATGGTAAGAGAAGGGTGTATTTTAGTAAGACGGGACATTCTGCAGTAGGGAGGATAATGTTATATAGGTGTCATTAATCTTTGTAAAAGGCTGGTTTCAGGAAAACAGTGAAGAGCGAAAGCCTCAGCTATGGTGTTCCAGCCATAGTTTTAGAATTAAACATTATGAATCTAAACAGAACCTTTTGGCATCTATGTTTCCATCTTTGGATGTGGCAGAGAAAGAACTTCTGTCAAAACCAATAAAGGTGGAATTATTTGGAAACATGCCATGACTAATCCTCAAAAAACAGATAGTAAAGGTTTAAGACTGTGACCTTTCAAAGGGCATGTTATATGATACAAACTTCAACTCCCCTCCTCAGTAATGATTGGAGATCTGTTATCAGTAGCAGCTTGCCTGAAGGCAGGTTATTGATCATTCCTATTGCTCCTGCGCAGACTGCTGTTGCTATGGTTAATGAATGCTATTAAACCTGCTACCCAGTCCTAATCATGTGCACTAGCCATCCTCTGGTCCTCATTTCTAAGGTTTCAGGAGGATTGGGGGGGTCAGAAACTCAGATTTGAAAGGTCACCAAATCCTGAAGTCAATATTTTTATGAAATGTTTTCTGTAAAAGATCCTGACAAATAATTCAATAAATACCTTCATATTTATAAAAGTAATGGTATCTTAAATTCTATGCTACAAATTAATATTACTTCATGTACAGCAAAAGTGTGCAGTAAAAGCCTCTCACCCCAGCTTAAACATTTTTGTAGAAACATGGCTGCCCCTGAAAGTCCATACACTTGCAGTCTTTAGTCTCCAGGGAAATGGTGAGTTAAACTGTTGCACTGCTAATAAGAATTCTCAATATCAGGACTGAAACTTTTGGAAAAAATAGACAAGACTACTCTGTTCCCCAAGGTGACTATCTAAACAGTAAAGGACACTCTGGAAATTGAAAAGTGTAATAAACAAACAATAACTTTCTTTTGGGTTATCATTTTGTTATTGTTTTCTTAAATTTTTATTTTAAGTAAAATAGAATGGTTTCATATGTGCCAGTGTCTAGGGATACTCAGATATGCCTGAATGTGATTCTTCAAGAGGGTTCAGAAGAATTGAAAGATCCAACATTACTTTCCTACAGCCTAATAAGGAAGCATATATATGTACGATTATATCTATATATGACAACAACTGGTGTGGAACAATGAGTGGTGTTAGCAAACACACAAGAAATGAGTAAAGACAAACATGAAAGGCAAGAGTGGCAGAGGTGATGGTAAAAAGCCCAATCAATTTAGACAATCCACTAATGTAAAAAAGCCCTGAAAAAAAAATAGCAGGAAAGAATTTTAAATCTCTAAAAATGATGTATTTTCTTCTTTTCTCAAGAGAAAGAAAGGGGCCATGACATCGGTGATGCTCCCTGGCACTGATGTGAATTAAAGACAACTTCCTGGGTTACCAGCCCTGTTATTCCTGGTCCTCCCCCAGTGTGGAGGGCTTGCTCATTTGCCTTTGAGTCTCACAGGATTACAACTCAGGCTGTGGCCTTATCTGAGACTGGACTGGTGTATCACTCAGTTCCACAGGGTGTCCAAACTCTTGTATCTCTGCCATGACCAAGATGAGATACCCAAACTAACCTGATAGAGGATGGAGAGCACAGGGCCAGACTCTCCAGTACCTCACCGCAAAAGGAGGTAACTGCCAGACATGTAAGTGTACTTCTCTTACAAACCAGCTTTGCTGAGGCTAGTCTGATCCAAACCTGCAAAGCCATGAGCTCAAGAAAAGTTTATTTTAAGCTCCTCATTTTGAGGAGGCTTGTTAATGCAGCATCATTTTGTAGGAGATATCTGATGTACTTATAATTAACCTATTTCAAAATTTCTCATTTATTTTAAGAAGTTATTAGTATTAGTATTAGTGTGTGTGTATGTGTTAGTTGGTTGGAAAATGCGGTAATTTATATTGTGGTTCTCAATCATTTTCCTTTGGTAGTTCAGAACTCAATTTTTCTAGTAATGAAGTTAATGCTGATCCAAGACCCCAGACATCAGATGTGACTTGCCCAGGGTATTATATATAAACTAGAGGTCAGGTTCACAAAATTCATGCATGGGGGGCAGGGTCCCTCAGCCCAGTCTGCACCCTCTCCAATCTGGGAAATGTCCAACTGCTGGTTTAGGCCCAATCCCATGGGACAACCCTCTCAAAATCCAGGACCACTGGCTCTTAACAGCTCACCTGCCTGCCTGCCTGCCTGATTGACTGTAACCACCTCTGCCTGCTAGCCTGACTGCCCTCTAACTGCCCTTCCCTGCCAGCCTGATTGCCCCTAACTGCCCTCTCCTACCTGCCTGATCACCCCTATCCACCTCTGCCTCAGCCCCCACCACCAAAGCTTTGTCCGGAAGGATGTCTGGTGTAATTAGCTTATTACCTTTTCATTAGTATAGATAATTGAATCCCAGTACAATTTTCTAAATGTTAGCATGATTAGCTTCCCACCACATTCCATACTTTGCATAACAGCAGACTAGAGAAAGGCAAGAATCAAGTAAAAAAAAATTGAAATATAAAGAAGCAGAAAACACTCAACTGGAAAAGCAAGAAGAGAAAAGAATCCAAAAATGTGAAGATAATGTAAGGAGCCTCTGGGACAGCTTCAAGCGTACCAACATCAGAATTGTGGGGGTGCCAGAAGAAGAGAGAGAGCAAG
>JAAGEH010002534.1:19791986-19896312 GCA_011751065.1 Lasiurus cinereus | reverse complement strand
CTTGCTCTCTCTCTTCTTCTGGCACCCCCACAATTCTGATGTTGGTATGCTTGAAGCTGTCCCAGAGGCTCCTTACATTATCTTCACATTTTTGGATTCTTTTCTCTTCTTGCTTTTCCAGTTGAGTGTTTTCTGCTTCTTTATATTTCAAATTTTTGACTTGATTCTTGCCTTCCACTAGTCTGCTGTTAGGACTCTGTATAATATTTTTTATTTCAGTCAGTGTCTCTAGTTGGTTCTTTTTCATCTTCTCTTGGGACTCGCTAAATTTATCCATCATCTCTAGTTGGATCTTTTGCATCTCTAGTTGGTCCTTTTGCATCTCCTCTTGGGACTTGATAAATTTATCCATCTTTTCTAGCATATTCTTGAAAAACCTTATAAGCGTGATTTTGAACTCTATATCCACTCGTTTTTTTTCCCTCCATTTCTTTTGTTTGTGTCCCCTTCACTTGTCTCAGCATTTTCACTATGCCAGGGAAACTTCTGTGTTGAATTCAGCCTTATGATACCAGACTCGCAAAACCGAAGAAGCCTCTGTTGAGCTTGGGATGGGTGGAGTCTCAGGGCTTAAGGGACCGCCTTGCCTTCCAGTTGGCCCCGCCCTCCATGGCCCCTGAGTCTCACGTGACTGTGTAATTGCTGGAGCGGTCCTTTTGTGCGCGCGCCCACAGTGCCTCTAGACCGCTACCTTTCCTGTTCCCCTGCGCTCCAGGACTACAGGAGTCTAGGTCCCCAGGGTTTCGCCTGAAACAGGGGCTTAATGGAGTCAGAAGTGGCACAGTTGGGAGGGTCTGTCTCCTGCCCACTTGCAAAAGCCAGCGGCACAATCAGCAATCTGTCCTCTGCGCAGTGCTATGCGCACTATCAGGCCTCTGATCTTTTGCGACTCCCCTAAATTTCCTTGCACCTCTCCCTTTTCACAGTCCAAACTCCCCCCGAATGAGTTTTGGCTGGATCTGGGGTTTAGTGTCATAAGATAAGGGCTTCAATGCCTTTGGGAGTCTCTGTTTCCCTCCCACCAGAGAAAGCCAGCCAGGTACTCTGGCATCCGCTCTCTCAGCGCGCATGTCTCCAAACCTCAGCTTTTTGCAGCTTCCCTGGGTTTCTGTGAGCCGCTCTCTTTCCTTCTAGCTGTAGAACTTACACTCAGCCAGCTTTCCTGTGGTTCTGGATGATGTCCGTTCTGTCTTTTAGTTGTAGTTTTGAAATTGTTGTGGGAGGCAGCAGTGTAGGTGTTTACCTATGCCGCCATCTTGCTGTCCCATTATTACCTCAGAAGATGCTTAGTTTGATTTCAATCTTCTTGAATTTGTTAAGAATTATTTTGTGTTCTAAAATGGGATCTATGTTTGAGAATTTTTCATGTGCACTTTGGAAGAATGTATATTCTTTTGCTTTGTTATGAAATATTCTGTAAATATCAATTAAATCCATCTGATCCAGTGTGTTGGTGAAGGTCATGTTGCTTTTTCACTTTTTATCTTAAAGACCTGTCCAATAATTAAAATAGTGTTAAAATCCCTATGACTGTATTACTGTTGATCTCTCCCTTAATGTCTACCAAGATTTTCTTTATACATTTAGGTGATCCTATATTGGGTGCATAAATGTTTATTGTTTTATTTTTTGTTTTTTTTTTGATTTGCATATCAGTCTTTTATTAGATAAGATAATTCTGCTATGACATCCATGCATTCATTTTTTTACAGATATGTTTTCATTTCTGTTGGGTATATATTTAGGAGTGGAATTACTGGGTTAAATGTAACTCAATTTTATAATTTTAAGGATATACCAAACTGTGTTTTAAAGGGGCTGTACCATTTTGTATTCTCACCAGCAACAGATGAAGGTTATGATTTCTCCCCATCCTTGTCTACACTTTCTATTTTCTTTCTTTTTTATTATAGCCATACTTGTAAGGGTGAAATGGTTTTGGTTTGATTTTCTAAATGGCTAATGGTGTTCAGTATCTTTTCATGTGCTCACATTTGTACATTTTATTTAGATAAATCTCCATTCAACATCTTTCTCAGTACATGTCTGATCATGTTACATGACATTAAGATATAGTCTCATACCTCATAGATTGACTATTGTCATTCTAAGTCCTCAAGTATGAACGTGTTTCCTGGTTAAGGAAGGTGTGGACAAGAAGAGAGGGGTCCGTACTTACTAGTAAGATTCTCACTATACCTGGCATTATGTCTATCAGCAGGGAGAATAGGAAATCAGTTTTTAACTTGACAGGGACCTGAAGATGGAATACCTTCAGCATCTGGGTTCAATTCCTGGTTTTGTTAATGACTATATACAAGTTGCTTACTAGATGGCTTTTTTAAACCTTGTTTAAACTCCTCCTTTTCATTTATTTTCACTTGTACTGTGAATGGAATTCTACATACAGTAGAATTCATCCCTTTAATGTACAGTCCTGGTTTTGACAAAGGGTGCATATATGTTTATAAGGCTTATATACTCTTACAGAATTGATCCCTTTAGTATTATATAGTGACATTCTTTGTCTCTTTCTTATGGCCTTTATTTTGACATGTAGTTTGTCAGAAGTAAGTATTGCTACCCAGCTTTTGTTGTTTTCATTTTCATTGAGTATTTTTTTCCATCCCTTCACTTTCAGTCTGTGTGTCTTTTGTTCTGAGGTGGGTGTCTTATAGACAACATATATCCGTATAAATTTTAGATACAACTTGCTGGATTTTATTTAATTGCATGAGCTATACAAATATATTTGAAGAAAACAAAAATATTGAATACTGAGCTTTCATTTTCAGGGATATGATATTCTTTTGGTCTTTAGTTTCCCTCAGTGATATCTTGTACAGTTTTTAGTGAAGAGTTCTTAGACATCACTTGCTAGATTTAGTCTTAGTTATTTTATGGTTTGTAGCCTTATATAAAAAAATTAGATAAATGGTTAAAGTTATATATGAGCATTAATGGTGGGCACATTGATATTCATATATGCTAATGGATTTAAGAGGTGAAATGTTGCCCTGGCTGGTTATGCTCAGTTGATAGAGCATTGGCCTGGGGCTGAAAGGGCTCAGGTTTGATTCCAGTCAAGGGCACATGCCAGGTGGCAGGCTCAATCCCCAGTAGGGGGCATGCAGGAGGCAGCCATCAATGATTCTCTCTCATCATTGATGTTTCTAACTCTCTCTCGCTTCCTCTCTAAAATTAATAATATATATGAATACACACACACACACACACACACACATACATATATATATTACCTAATAAAAGAGAAACATGCAAATTAACCATCACTCTGCTTGCCCACAGCCAATAAGAGTGAGTATGCAAATTAACCCAACAAAAATGAAGGTTAATTTGCATATTCAGAAGTGGAGCAGCTGGAAGGGGGTGATGCCTGCTATGAGGAGAAGCGGGGCGATGCAGGGAGCTACTGGAGTGGTGCTCCTGGCAGAAGTGAGTACTTGCTGGCTCCCAGGTGGCTGGGAGTGAAGCCAGGGGAAGGAAGGCCTATTCTTGCATGAATATTGAGCAATGGGCCTCCAGTATATAAATAAAGAGGTAAAGTGTTTGCCCTGGTTTCTGTAAATCTTTAAAAACCCAACTATAATATTTCTGGCTCCTGTAGAAAGGCTCTTCAGATGCATTTTTTGCTGGCTGATGTTTTTCTAGCTGTTTTTCAGCTACTGTTTGTTCTCTCAGCTGTTAGACTGCTCTCAGCTTTTTCTTCAAGTTCTCATCTGTTTGTCTGTCTCAGGGTATCCAGAAGGTAGTAATGGAGACTGTCTTTTATGGTGTGGATAGGGCGACTGGGCCTCCTCTCTCTTCCTGCCTTGCAGCTCTTGTAGCCCCATGCTTCCTTTAATTTTCAAAGACTTTTAAAAATATATATTTTTATTGAGTTCAGAGAGAAAGGGAGGGGGAAAGAGAGATAGAAGCATCAATGAGGAGAGAGAATCATTGATCGGCTGCCTCCTGCATGCCCCCCACTGGGGATTGATCCCCTAAACCAGGCATATGACCTGACCAGGAATTGAACCATGACCCCTTGGTTCATAGGTCGATGCTCAACCACTGAGCCATGTGGGGAGGGCTTAAGGGTGTTTTGATAATGGCTTTTAATTTCTTGATTGTGGTTCCACCCATGCAGTTTATAATGGGTGCTTGGTTTACATTTTTAAAATTGGATATCTATAAATTGCAGATTTTTGTTCTTCACTGGGGACTTCACATAGAACTGCTTGTTATTGTTTTTGCTGGAAATATTCCATCTGAAAATGGCTATCAAGATCTTTCCATATTTCTGCATTCAATGGCATATCATAGTCACACAAGATAGAGCCAGGTTAATGCCAGATCTCATACCCAATGTTAACATATAACCTGGGAGGGCAAGTGGCTTAGAGTGCTCTCACCATCTGGGCACCAAGGAAAAGAATGGAATCAGTGGTTGTGGGTTTACAAATAGGTTGGATGGCTCTTGACATCACACACTTCCTTTGACTCCTCAGATTTCCAAATTCAGCTAGTAGCACTGACAAGTGTCCAGGAGGGCTGTGGAAGGTTGCATTGTGATGGCCAGTTCCAAAGTCAAACACAGAGTCACATTGGGCAAGCATGAAGTCCAAACAGAACAAAATTCAGTAGAACTAGTAGAACTAGAATTCTGAACTACCCATATTAAGAAGCCATTTTTTGGTAATTGCATTACAGCACTTTCTCCATTTGCTGCAACACAATGTAATCCCTTTATCCTCCGATCCCCACCCTAGCTGCAATGGAAAGCTCCTATCTTGTCAGTATCTGTACTATTACAACACAGCTGTAGCTTTTCTATTCCCTAGCATTAAAGAAACCTTTGTTGGCTGAAGATGCAATAGGTACATCAAGTTTGAGTTACTGAAACAATCTAAAAAAGGAAGATATTCCCTTACTCTCTGGGACATGGACTGCCACTTTGTATGTTTAAGGGCCCAGGTGATAACTCAAAATAATTGCTTTCACATTTAATTTATTTACAATTGTATTAAAATTATTGTTTTAAAAAACATGAATTTCCTTGTTAACATTTCTGGCACAAATGTTAATGAAAGGTTCACTACTTGGGGTTCTCTATTAAAAAACCAGGCTAGTTAGTCCCAAAGTAATTTTATTTACCTGCAGCAAGTAAAAGAAACAGGAAATTCATATCCAACACTCTGTCTCCCTTAAGGGAGGCTTAGTCACTGCTTATAAAGACTATTTCATGTTGATTTCTTCTTTGCCATGGGCTACTTTCATCTAATTAAGTTCCTGTCAGCTCCTCTTGTTTAAACTGCATCTATACAATACAATACTACAAATGAACATTTAGCAAGAAATAACATTTAGTAAGAATGGTCCAAACCTTGAGACCTTGTCCTGAAACAAATAGATACATTTTCTTACCAGGATGGATAACAATTTTGCATTTTTTTCAGAATGAAGACTATAAACATGTCTAGGTTTTCATAAAGTGGGAGCTTGGGTATTCCAGCTATGCTTTAAGTTGGTTTTAAAATGCATAGAAAGTATGCAGCACTTGGTAAGGGTCAAATAAAATAAGAGAGAAAAAAACATTTACTATGTATTTTTGTTTCTCTTTGGATGGCTCCTGACTCATGAGGTAGTTTGACAAAAATCTTTTATTTTTAAATTTTTAAATTATTTTTATCCACTCATCTACTGATTGATACTTAGACTATCCTATATAATAAAAGAGTAATATGCAAATTGACCCTAATAGCGGAATGACAAGAACAACTGCTTGACCAGTCACTATGAGGCGAATTGACCACCTCTCAGTCCCTTCCCCCAGCCTTCAGGCTCTGATCGCCCAATGGCAAATGGGGAACTGGGGTGGGTGGTGGTGGGAGGCAGGGCTGGAGAGCAGGCAGAATGGCTGACCTCTTGGTCCCTCCCCCTGGCCAGCAGGCTCCAATCACCCAATGGCAAACAGGGAACTGGGAGTGGGTGGCGGCAGAGGACAGGGCAGGCAAATGGACAAAACTGCTGACCTCTCAGTTCCTCCCTCCAGCCAGCAGGCTCTGATCACGCAATGGTGAATGGGGAATTGGGAGTGGGTTGGCAGCAGGAGGCATGGCCAGCTGCAGGCAGGCGGGGAAGGTGGCCCCGATCATAGGCCAGGTTTACAGACCTTACCTGTGCACAAATTTCGTGCTCCAGGCCTCTAGTTGTAAATACTACTTCAATGAAGATAGGAGTGTATTCTTTAGAAGTAGTGTTTCAGGTTTCTTCCAATATAGTTCTAGAAGTTGAATTGCTGGGTCATAAGTCAATCCAATTTTAATTATTTTGGTAACTTCATACTGCTTTCAACAGTGGAAATCTGCATTGCCACCAACAGTGCATGAGGGTTCCCTTTGCTCCACATCCTTGCCAACAATGGTTGTTGATTTATTGATGATAGCCATTCTGACAGGTGTGAGGTAACATCTTATTGTGGTTTTAAATTTCATTTCTCTGATGATTAATGACACTGAGCATCTTTCATATGTCTATTGTCTATCTCTACATCCTCTTTGGTGAGGTGTCTATTGAAGTCATTGGCCCATTTTTAATTGGATTGCTTGTTTTTTGTGTGTTGACTTTTAAAATTCTTTCTAAATTTTGGATATTAACCTCTTATCACATGTATTGGAGAATATGCACTCCCATTCAGTGGTTTATTTTTCATTTTGTTGATGGTTTCCTTTGTTGTACAAAATATTTTTGTTTGTTGTAGTCCCATTTGTTTATTTTTTCTTTTGTTTTCCTTACCTGAGGAAATTTATCAGAACAAAATATTGCTGAGAAATTTTTACTGTCTATGTCTTAATCTAGGATTTTTATGGTTTAACATTTAAGTCTTTAATCCATTTTGAGTTTATTCTTGTGTATGATGCAAAAAGGTGACCTAGTTTTATTTTTTGCATGTATCTGTCCAATTTTCTCAACATCATTTATTGAACACACTAACTTTACCTCATTGTATATTTTTGGCTTCTTTGTCAAATATTTATTGACTATAAAAGCCTGGTTTTATTTCTGGGCTCTCTATTCTGTTTCATTGATCTATTATATGTCTATTTTTATGTTAGTACCATGCTGTTTTTATTACTCTTGCTTTGTAGTGTAGTTTGAGATCATTAGTATGACTCTTCCAACTTGTTCTTGTTTCTCAAGATCACTGTTGCTCTTCTGGGTCTTTTGAGGTTCAATATAAATCTTTGGAATATTTGTTATGGTTGTGTGAAATATGGCATTGGATTTTGATAGGGATTTCATTGAATTTATAGATTGTTTTGGATAATATGGACCTTTTAATGATGCTAACATCTTCCTCTCCATGAGCATTATATATGCTTTTCTTATTTATATCTTCAATTCCTTTTTTAAATATCTTATGTTTTTTTTGAGTGCAGGACTTTTACATCCTTGGTTAAATGAAATACAACTCAGTCATAAAAAGAAGAAAATCTTACTCTTATAATAGTGTGGATGGACCTGGAGAGCATTATGCCAAGTGAAACAATCCAGTCCAGAGAAAGACAAGTACTATATGATTTCACTCATTTGTAGAATCTAATGAACAAAATGAACTAACAAGCAAAATAGAGATAGATTCATAGATAGAGAGCAAGCTGACAGCTGTCTGGGGTGGGGACTGAAAGAGATGTGGGGACTGAGCAAAAAAGAAAAGAAAAAGAGAAAAAACTCATGAAAACAGACAATAGTGTGGTGATTGCTGGGGGAAGGTAAGGATAGGAGAGGTGGAAGAGGGTAAGGTGAGGATAAGAGGTAATAAAAAGAGACTTGAATCAGGCTAATGAACACCAAATGTGTACAGATGATGTGTTATAGAATTGGTCACCTGAAACCTGTAAAATGTTGATAACCAGTGTCACTATAATAAATTCAATAAAAAGGAAAAAAATAAATATAAATTGACAGGTATCCAGGAAAAAAATAAAAATAAGTAAATTATTTTTACTGTGAAATGGCTGTAGATTCATTTATACTTATAATAAATAAAGAAAGACACCCAGGTGCCCTTTACCAAGTTTTCCATAAAATATAGCAAAATATCAGTCAGGATATTTATATAGATACAGTTAAGATATAGAATATCTCCATTATAAGAATCCCTCATGTCCCCTTTAAAGGCCATACCATTTCCCTCCTGGCAAACACTAATCTGTTGTCCTTCCTATACATTTGTCATTTCAAGAGTGTTATGCAAATATAATCATACAGTATATAACTTTTGGAGATTGGCTATTTTTCATTCACCATAACTTAATGGCAGTTCTTCCAAGTTTCTGCATTTTTTCTTTTGGTTGCTGACTAGTATTCTATGGTATGAATGTGCCACAGTTTAACCTTTCACACATTGAAAGATGTCTGGTTTGTTTCAAGTTTTTGCCTTTTAAGAATAAAGCTTCTAGAAAGATGTGTGTATATGTTTTATGTAAACACTAGATGCCCAGTGCATGAATTCATGCATGTGTAGGGTCCCTCGGCCTGGCCGGCGATCCGAGCCAATTGGGGCCATCTAACCTAGTCCCAATCAGGCTGGCCTGCCAGTGGGGAGGGACTATAGGAGGTTGTCTGGCCATGGGAGGTTGGCTGTGGGAGTGCACTGACCAGCAGGGGCAGCTCTTGCATTTGTGTCTTCCTCCTGGTGGTCAGTGCACATCATAGTGACTGACTGGTAGATCAGTTATCTGGTTGTAATGGTCACTTAAGCTTTTATATATAGATAGGTAAGTTTTAATTACTTTGTTGTAAATGTCTAGGACATAATTGCAAGTTTGGATTGTAGTTATACATGTGTTCTTTTGTTTGTTTTTTAAATCAATCTTTATTGTTGAAAGTATTACATATGTCCCTTTTTTCCCCCCATTGCCCTCTCCCACCCTTCTCCCGCAAGCCTTCACCACTCTATTGTCTATGTCTATGGGTTGGTTATGCATATAGACATGTAAATTCATTGGTTGATCACTTTTACCCCTCCACCTTCCTTGGCCTTCCCTCTAAGGTTTGATAGTCTGTTCAGTGTTTATATGTCTCTGGATCTGTTTTTGTTCATCAGTTTATGTTGTTCATTATATTTCATAAATGAGTGAGATCATGTGATACTTTTCTTTCTCTGACTGGCTTATTTCACTTAGCATAATGTTCTCTAGGTCCATCCAAGGTGTTGCAAATGGTAATAGTTCTTTATTTTTTACAGATATATAATATTCCATTGTATAGATGTACCTCAGCTTTTTATTCCATTCATCTGCTGATGGGCACATAAGCTATTTCCAAATAATAGCTATTGTAAATTGTGCAGCTATGAACATAGGGGTGCATATATTCTTTCAGATAGGGTGTTTCTGATTCCTTGGAATATATTCCTAGAAGTGGGATCACTGGGTCAAATGGGAGATCCATTTTTAATTTTTTGAGGAAACTCCAAACTGTGTTCCACAGTGGCTGCACCAGTCTGCATCCCCACCAGCAGCACGTACAAGGGATTCCTTTTTTCCATATCCTCACCAACACTTGTTTGTTGATTTGTTGATGATAGCCATTCTAACAGGTCTGAAGTGATTTCTCATTGTTTTGATTTGCATCTCTCAGATGATTAATGACTTTGCACATTTTTTCATATGCCTTTTGGTCTTCAGGATGTTCATTTTGGAGAGGTGTCTATTTAGGTCCTTTGCCCATTTTTTAATTGTATTCCTTATACATTTGGTTTTTGAAGAAACTATCAAACTGCTCCCATAGTGGTTGTACCATTTTACATATAACTTATATTACTGTAGGAATAGGAGAGGGAAAGTACTTCAAATAACTTAATGGGTGATGGTTTTCTTCATGAAAATGGGAGATCCAAAAGGAGATTCAGGTTTGATCAGGTTAAAATCACAAGTTGTGTTTGAACACAATAATTTTGTGATGCTAGCTACCATTTGGATAACAATCCTTGCCTAGTAGTAAGACTAGCATGAGACACAGTTTGAAGATATGTGGCCAGAAGTAATATTTTTAGCCATGAGAGGGCATGAAGGTTGAATGATAAGAATACAAGGCCAAAGAAGAACCTTAAACAAGCAAACAAAATAGAATAGACTCATAGATATAGGGAACAGTCTGACAGCTGTAAGAGAGAAGGGAGGTTGAGGGTGCTGGATAAAAGGTGAAGGGATTTAGAAGAAAAAAAACCACCACTCATAGACAACAGTACTGTGATTACCAAAGGGAAAGGGGGTGCGGGAGATAGAAGAGGATAAAGAGGAGATAATAAGTGACCAAAAGAGACTTGACTTTGGGTGGTAAACACACAATACAATGTATATATGGTGTGTTATTGAATTGTAAACCTAAAACCTATATAATTTTATTAACTGGTGTCACCCTAACAAATTCAATAAAAAATTAAAAAAAATAAAGATCTGGTTTCATAGGTTTTCAGAAGTAAAAGTAAACTTAATAAAAAAATCCTATATAATAAAAACCTAGGTGGCATGATGCCCTCACATGACATCCTTGCTGGACATAATCATAAGACAGCCACCACAAGATGGCCACTAGAAGATAGCCAGCAGAGGAGAACAGTTGGGGGCTTGTGGATGGCCAGGCCTGCAGGGGAGGGAAGCTGGAGGCAACCAGGCTGTAGGGGAGGGTAGCTGGTAGCCATTAGGCAGCAGGAGAGGGCAATTGGGGGCAAGGTCAGGCCAACAGGGGAAGAAAGTTGAGGGCCATGAAGCCATCAAGGGAGGACAGTTGGTGACCATCAGGTAGACAGGGAAGGACAGTTGGGGGCAAGATCAGGCCATCAGAGGAGCAATTAGGCATCAATCAGGCCAGCCGGGGAGTGGTTAGGAGGTGATTATTCTGGCAGGCAGAAGCAGTTAGGGGCAATCAGGCAGCCAGGCAGGCGAGTGGTCAGGAGCCAGTAGTCTCGGGTCATGAGAGGGATGTCCAATTGCTAGTGTAGGCCCAATCCCACATTTAGACATCCCCTGAGGGTTCCCAGTTGGAGAGGGTGTAGGTTGGGCTGAGGGACATCTTCCCCTGCCCCTCCATGCATGAATTTTATGCACCAGGTCTCTAGAACATAAATAAATGAATAAATAAAAAATAGAAAGCCAAGCGAGGAAAAAATTGTTAAAGAGACCATGAGGTGAATTTTAGAGAAATATAGGAAATATAGCAGGTACTGATGTCCACACAAACAAGACACACCCACAACTTTAGGAACTGCTTCAGATGGACCACTTTGCTATGTTTGATTTTGGTGAACTGGCAGCAACAAACACCATGTTTGAAAATTAATGTGGCTGAAACAATATAGACGCATTATGGTCTTTGACTCAAGGTGAAATTCATTATGGGGGGGGGCAAACATGGCTAGTCCCAGTGGAGGGAGTTTCTCCCCAGGAATTCACATTGTCCTTTGTCAGTATGGTTGGCAAGGCAGCTAAGGGTTTTCCTCAGACAGGCTGGAAAAAAAACAACAAAAAAACCCACATCTGCTTATTTATGAACTCCCTGTTTCTTAATCTTCATGATTTGAGTTTTTGAAATTTTGCCAAAGGCATTCACAGTATCTTAAAAAGGGGATAAAGTTTCTTTCAAATTGAATGCTAAATTTAGATATTCATAATATTGAATGATCACATTAACTAATTAATAATTTACTGATGGTAACTTTAGAAACTAATATTGGACAACTTTTAAAATAGATTACTTAAAATTGCTCATAGCTCATTCTATCTCTAAAAGCCCTAAAAACAACATATGTAAGCTTTTAATTTTTCAATAATTTTTAAATACTCATTATTTAGATAGAATGACATTTACTATTTGGGCTTCTGTTTCTTTACTCACATTTCCAAGAAATGTTTAGTAAAATAATATTTATGATATTAATATAATTGCATCCCCTTAATTATAAAAGTATTCCATGGGTTCTTACAGAATGTGTTAGAAAATGAATGACAAGATAATTGTTTCATTAGCACAGGGATGGTAATGACTGGAAAAATGGGGTTGATATAAGAAAACTGCTAGAAGCTAATTCTATCAGGTCATAAATGCAAGAAGTCCTCAAAAGTTTGATGGGCTTCTATATTCAGTAGGAATAGCCAAAATCATTTCTCCAAACCTGAAAATCTGCATATATTATTGCCTGCTACTGGAATAGCTGAGGGCAGTTTCCCCAACCTGACAATGCCTACAGTATACCAAACCTTACCTTTGATTTGTATATCTGCTTTGCTTTAGGGCAATTTGTGATAATAAAAAGGTAGGGGCCCAGGGATTCAGAGAACTTGGTTACTGAAGCTAGGTCTCCTCTGGCTTCCCAAAATGCCTTCCAAATTTATATTTCATCTCTAGTCTCTTTATTAATTTACACGCAGCTCCTTCTCCAGATTCCTGAATCCTGCTAGATGCTGAAAAATACTCCAGCAGAAAACCATTGAAATATACTGGGCAGTGAGATCTAGAAAACAAACAATTTATAACAGCAAAAGAGCAGTATTTAATTAACCCTAAAAAATAAGAGGGAGACTTTTTTTAATTTCCCTAGATTATAATCTGAAAAAACACTGCTTTAAAACCCTTCAGGTAGCTCCTCCTTCTCTACTTGGTTGATAATAATCTGACCCATCCCAAACCTTGGTGCTTAAGCGGCTTTTATAGCAAATGAGAAAATAGCAAAATTAATGACCATTAACAAGCATTTCATCTGTACCAGTTTCATTCTGAGTATAATAAATCCCATACTCAACATTTACAAAAAATGATTGAAAATGAACAATTGCATGAGTACAGTAATTGAACTTCCCCCTATAGTGATGAGAAAATCATCTTTAGAAATAAAGGCTCTTTAAAACAAACTGAATTTCAATACAAAGAATGACTTCACAGGCTAGCTGTTAAAGTCTCGCTTAATTTCCTCATCTTCTTTTGTTCATAACTACCATTAGGAGCCTCTCAAATACATTTTCTTTCATTTATTTCCAGTGATGTATCTAATTCTACCACTTTCCCACTGGAAAATGTACTTTTTCTTTCTACCCTAAAGGACAGGTTATCCTAGTAGGATAGATGTATATGTATATGTATATGCATATGTATATGTATATGTATATGTATATGTATATGTATATGTATATACGTACACACACACACACATATATATACTGTATATATATTTCAATTAGTGTGTGCCATATGCATTTGATGCTAACATACGTAGTGGGGACTTCTTTACTTTTAAAAGTGTGCAGTTTCTGACTCCACTTTTTAATCTTTATAAAACCATATGGTTTTTCTGACCTTAGATAATGTAAGAAATATTGGACAATTAAGGATATGCAAAGGCTATTGAGAATCTATGGAGAAATTATCTCATATAATAAAATCCTATATAATATGCAAATTGACTGAACAGCAGAAAGACTGGTGGAATGACCAGTTGCTCTGACATGCACTGAACATCAGGGGGCAGATGTTCAATGTAGGACCTTCCCCCAGCCTGCAGGCCCAAGCCAGCCAAGGTGGGTGCCAGGATCACACTGCTGCTACCTCACCCCCACTCCCGACCCCTGATCGCCCTGCTGCCCAACAGATTGGCCCTGATTATTGGCCAGGCCTACAGATCCTACCCATGCAAGAATTTCATGCATTGGGCCTCTACTAGAACAATATAGTAGACTATGTAACACCACCCTCACTGGATAAACATATACATCTTCATTCCTTTGGATGCATCAGAGCAGAGTCTCAAATTGTTATTAACAAAATTCAAAAATCAAACACATTGC
The DNA here is from genome assembly GCA_011751065.1 of Lasiurus cinereus. Classification (NCBI taxonomy): domain Eukaryota; kingdom Metazoa; phylum Chordata; class Mammalia; order Chiroptera; family Vespertilionidae; genus Lasiurus; species Lasiurus cinereus. The sequence continues at coordinate 19,882,465 of JAAGEH010002534.1, read as the reverse complement.
TTGTGAGACTAAAATGTTCTTTCCACTGTTAAAATTTGCCCCCCCCCCTTTCAAAGATTATCCATGCACACTTAAATGCACAGATCAGGGGAGTGAAGGCACAACCAAACCACGGTAGTTTAGTGACTCCAGCATCCTAAAATCTCCTTCCCTGAATAGACAAATAGAATTCCAATTGCTATGTTGAAATTTCGTTGTTCAATTAAGATGGTAAGGCACTTGATTTCAAGGATCCTAGGAAACCAATAAAGTTTTATCTAATTATAAATTTTATTTTATTTTAGTCACAGCTTTTGTATTTTTTAGTATGGGAAATGACAATATAAATTTTAAAGATCATGAGAAAGTAAGTAGCTTTACTAAATATGAAGTGTAAAAATATATCTTGTTTAATTCACCTGTGTAATTTGGCCAAAGATGCTACAGGGTATGCAATTTAGTTATATAAATGTTTTCTATATAACAAAATGAAGTATTTACATGACTAAATTTTAGTATATTTTATACACTTTGTCCTGTCCATATTTATGCCCAAATACCTCAACAGTTAAACAATTTAAAAACAAGTCATAATATATTCTTGTGAATAAAATTACATAAATATAATATGATGTTGAGAGTCATTTTACTAGTAGACTATAACAAATTCCTTAAGTTACAAAGTATATAAAAGCTTTGTAGACAGAGAAAAGAGTTATTATGAGTGTGCTTTCTTCTGTATTTAAAATTGTTTCTCAAAACTGCAAAGATAGGTGGAAGAGCCAAATACCCATGTTAGTGACTTCATTTGGTGACTTTTTTTTTCAGAGCACAATAAGTAAGATATTTTAAGAATGTGATTCCATGAGTCATTAGTCTCAGGTATAAAAGAGGTACCATGAATTTTTATAAGCTTTCTATGTAATCATTCATCAATAATGGTTCCTTAATCATTCTTTTATCTTCATGAGTTTTGAGAAAGAACACCCTGTTCACATGATTGATGGGACTCACATGGATATCATGACTACCAGACAGTGTTAAAACACAACAAATTATGTTATTTCCATCACACAATAACCAATATCATTTACACCTTGTTAAATAAGGGAGCTAATGAAAGTATTTTGCAATTAGATGATGTCTAGGTAACTTTAAAAAATTGTTTTTAATATTAATGCAACCAATTAGTTTTAAATAACTTAGAAGCAATTTGGATTTCAGGCATGTGGCCTAAGAGGGCTCAAGGACAATGCCCTTTAAAGAAGTCAACATAGCGAAACCGATTTGGCTCGGCTGGCAGACTGAAGTTTCATGTTTGATTCCGTTCAAGGGCATGTACCATGTACCTTGGTTGCGGGCACATCCCCAGTGTGGGGCATGCAGGAGGCAGTTGATCGATGTTTCTAACTCTCTATCCCTCTCCCTTCCTCTCTGTAAAAAATCAATAAAATATATTTTAAAAAAAGAAGTCAATATAGTCAATAACCATGGTTTAGAAATACCTGTTCTGATGTTCTGCATGCATTTCCAAAAGAAACATTTCCTTGAGAACATGAACAATTGGCATAGCTCTAAATCCATGGTCTTCAACTTTGCTTAGACTGAAAATACTTTATTATGACCTGTCTTTGGTTCTCAATTGGAATGAACTGCTGATTGGTTTTAGCAGAGAATGGCTCAGCAGTAAACAGCTGCCCACAAGCTAATGCATCTGTGAAAGTCTTTTCTGAAAGGGACAGCAGGAAGCTAAGTGGAAAGAACCAGATACCCTGGGAAATAATCAAGTAGGCACAACTATCTCTGCCCCAAGTACACCTGGCCACAAACTGAGAGGCTTATAAACTGAGCAAAGGAAAACAATCAGAAAGAATAATAGAATTTTCCATCACCGTGAAATTTGCTAAAGAATTATCTTACTTTTGTAATATTTGTCTCATCTCCATATCAAATTTATATTAACTGTCAGCCCAACCTCTAGAATCCTCTTATTGAAAAAAAAGTAATGATTCTGCCAATTAAGCAAAATAAATACATTCAATTTTATCAGATTGCAAGATTCTTTTAAGTCCTTATTTCTGTATACATTATAAATCTCTAAATTCTTTAAACTCAAAATAATTTCTTTGTCAATACATTGAGTTCAAAGGTTACTTCCTAATAGTCCAGCTTCTCTGTACAATAAGGTTAACATACAACATTCTTCATTTTTTTTTCTTTTCCCACTGGAAAAATAATGAGTCACAATTTCTTTTGAACTACATGTCTGATCTTTTGAAGCTATTTTTGGAACTTTCATTGTAAAAATGAGAAAGTTAAGGATGGGGGATACAAGTTTCTAGTAACTCACTGGTTCTAACCCATGAGTTAGATATTCTCACAAATCATCATCCAATGTCAGATAAAAGAAAATAAACAACAAACCAATATGATATAGTTGTTCATGGTCTGTGTTAGGTATAGTCTGAACAAATGCTTTTTAATCAACAGCCATAGTTTCTACTCTTCCAATATGTCAGAATAGGGAAAATTTGCCAGACTTTTTGAATAAATATTTAATTATGCCAATCTCTTTTTTTAATTATATATTTTTATTGATTTCAGAGAGGATGCAAGAGGGAGAGAAAGAGAGAGAGATAATAGAAACATCCATGATGAGAGAGCATCATGGATTGGCTGCCTCCTGCACAACCCCTACTAGAGATTGAGCCCACAACCCAGGCATATGCCCTTGACCAGAATTGAATTCAGAACCCTTCAGTCCACAGGCTGATGCTCTATACATGGAGCCAAATCAGCTAGAGCCAAATCTCTTTTTTATATAACATATTTGAAATATAAAATTGCATTATAATATCTTAATATTCTAAGATATTATTATGAAGCCTGGCCAAAATACCTTTTGTTGTAATTAAAATGATAACAAAACTAACCTGACATTCATCATGTTATAATGTCCATTTTTTAAATGCAAAATAAGAATTAATAGGTTTTAAGCATGGCCTTAAATTACTTTACGATTTATGGATCTCTTGTCCAGAGCCCTTCGATCAAAAGAAAGGAATATAAGGCCTATAGAATCTCCTTGTCAGGAGATTGTCTGAGCTTCTATTTTAGGTTTTTATTAGAGAGCAGTGAAAAATATGGTCTCTTGGTGCCTCATTAAGCCAAGAGAGTGTCAGTTGGATGGCATCTTTGTAGTTGCTTCAAATTAAATAAGAGATATGTGAATGAATAGCTCCTATGGCGGATGTCCCTGTCCCAGCACACACAGTCATGGTCCTCTCCATAAAGCTAAGCCCTCTGTCCATCCTGTGACTGAAGGAGCATGCCAGCTTGTGGGTAGGGGCAAGGAGGAGCTCTCTGGAGTGGAGAAGAGAAAGTTGTGGGGATAACACCTGAAAGTTACTAAAACTGCTTTGTAAAGGCACCATTGAACAAATCAATAGTATCCTGAAATGTCTTTCTCAAAGAAATTTCAAGGCAGTTGGTGAAGAAGATTCCAATTTTGTCACATCCTAAAATAGTGACTTATAAATCCATTTAAATTCTTGGATTATTATATTATTACAATGAACTATTGAATGGCTAAATAGATAAAGAACACTCTAATGTTAATACAGAGAGCATCTCTTCGGCAGCTCTTCCATATGTGCAAATACAGCTTTTATCATCTTGTTTTCTAAGGTTTTTTGTTTGTTTTGTTTTGTTTTGTTTGGTTTGGTTTTTTGTTTTTATCTCATTAAACTCTATACATAGCCAAACACCAAATACCATTACCATCTACAAGTTTTAGATATTAATCAGGCAAAATTCTAATCCTGGGGATAAAGTAATAGGGTTTATCCCGAGAAAATTATTTGAAACATTAATTCTATCCTGAAACGTACATTTGTGAATAATTTATAATTATATTTTTAGAAAATTTCATCCAGGAGTAACTGTACTTATTCATTACATCATGGTGATGATGGCACCAGCTGTTAAACCTCACTTCAGCAATATCATTTCTGGCTAAGAAAGAATTCAGAGCCAAGAAAAACTATAAAATAAATTTATTTAAAAAGTCACAGAGGTGAAAGAAGTTATCCATAGAAGAAATGGGCACAGGAAACAAGTTATAGAGGCCAAAGAAAGGCCCTTGGAGATTAAGAGACATATAAGGAAAATGTACCTCGGAAAAGAGGTTGGGGAAAGGCACAGGAATGCTCCACAGAGAGAGCTGCACTGGGTCCACCATCCTGAGGGCATTTATCTGGAGCAGTGGTTCTCAACGTTTGTAATGCCACGACTCACAGGTTGAAAACCGCTAGCAAGATTGCCTAAGACCATTGGAAAACACAGATATTTACATTACGATTCATTAACAGTAGCAAAATTCCAGTTATGAAGTAGCAACAAACATGATTTTATGGTTGGGGATGACCACAACATTAAGGAACTCTAATAAAGGGTCATGGCATTAGAAAGGTTGAGAACCACTGAATTCTGGAGGTTTCCAGAGCATCTCAATAGAATAGTCATTAACTTTCCAGGTGGGTCCTTTCAGTTTCATGGTCTCCACTGATTGGTTGGGGCGAGAGCATGGGTCATTAGTCAGTGCAGCTGGTCCTGATGTCATCCATGGCATCAACTGTCTGGTTTTGCTGCTTTTCTGGGCCTAGAGCTGACACACAACTGAAGCTTAGATATTATTCCAAGTGGTTAATGTTTAGGTGAATGGTCATGCGAGGGCCCCCATGGGAGTTACATAAGGCCACTTTTCTGCCTCTTGTTCCTCTCTAAACGGGCTTTCCCACATGACTGGGAAGAAAGGTCAAGGGGAAGGCCAGAAGGCTGTATGACCAATAATATGCTAGGGGAGGAAAGGTTACCCTGCGGCGAGTTGTTTTCCCAGTTTTGTCCCTTGCTAGGCATCTAGGACTTTCTGTCTTGGTGACCTTTTGTACCTGGTCTATCATTCTTGCTTTCCTCATGTCTACCAACCTACCACATTATCACTTGGCATTTTAACCTAGGTGGTTTTATTTTATTTCTAACAATATTTTTTTATTCACCTGTGGAATTCATTCTAGTAGGGTTTATACATTAATGTGGGGTGTTCTCAAGTACTTAGGCAAGAAGTTAATTCATTTCCTACTTTTTAAAATGAAATTCATATGCAGTTCATAATATAATTAGTGCAATGCCTAAAATATGTCAAAATCACTGCAGTCTTTTGAAAGGTAGGAAGTTACTTCTTTTGAAGAATTAGTTAAAATGTAGCCAGAAATAAAATACTCATCCAGCTTTAAATTGTACTCAAAACCCACAAAGCCTGGAGCTTCAACATTAAATAATGATCTTATTGCTTTACCTAAATCATTTTCCCCTTTTCTTCAATAGTTTTTTTTAAAATTCACTGAATCATAGAAAATAACTCTAGATCTGTAAGCCTGAGGTGGTAATTTTAAAACTGGTAAAATTTCTAAAAATGATTCATTTTATCTTTTATTTGTTATTGTTCATAAAACAAAGGCAATGAGGGGCATTAGGAATCATCTAGTTCAATTTTCTTTAGACACGAATTTGTGCCCAGAGAGATAAAGCAAATTCTCAAAAGAAAACATACTTCATGAAGAAGAGTGGACTAGATAAGGCCTGCAGTCCAGCCAATGTCTTCATCTCTTCTTAACTTCACTATTAACTTATTTTTATGGTTCTTTAATCTGAAAACCAACCAACCTTTAGGGCTTTTCTCTCAATGTAAATGCAAATTTAAAAAAGACAAACTTTTCTGTTCATAAAAGGCCTTCATTTATCTCTTACTGTAAAAACCCTGAGTTAGAAAATGTAATAAATAGGCAGAATTTGTGTTAGGCATGCTTATTGCTCTTTGATCTGGCTCTGTGTCCTTTCTCAGTAATGTCTATTCTCATACTCTCTGAAATGTAAGGAAGAGCACTAAAAGAATTGAAGAGGTGTGTCTCCCTCAAGAGCACTGGCAATTCTAAGGACAAAGAATGCTTCCATAGGGTGGAATGTCAGAGAGGCACATCTATAATTTTAGATGAAGAGCCTGCCTGTAGCTTCTTTCATGATGCCACATGTATTTATTCCTATGCTTATTTATATTCCATCTTGTTTACTAAAGAATTTGTGGCCATACCACATCCCACAGGGTTCAGGGTTTGTGCCCAGGTTTAGGCAAGGCTTCTGCAGCATTTACTGAGGCATGTAGATATTTTTAGTTGTAAGTACTACAAAGAGCTACAGGATGGTCCCAAAGGCATAAAAACAGAAAAATAAAAATGAAGACATTATGAAAAAATGTGCAGTTAAAGAAAAATAACTACAAAGACAGCAAGTAAGAAAAGTGGCTATGTGTCCCAAAAGCTATATTTCTTTTTTAAAAAATGAAATGTTTTCCTATTCAAAGCCATGTAAAATCTAATAAGCTTCTTTATACTAATAAGTACAAACATTTTGTCTCTCTTAGTAAAATGTTAATGCAATGCAAATGTTATTTCTCTATCTTAAATAAATGTACTCCCCTTGACTATAAATTAATAGAAATAGATCTAATTATAGTTTAAAATACTCCCTCTTTTTAAAACCAACTTATAAATTACATAAATATTAAAATATAGAAAGAAAACAGAATCATTATTGAGTTAATATCTTACCATAAACATCTCAAATTAATTATTAACTTTCTAAAACCTCCTAATTTATTTTGCTATGTTAAAGCATAAAGGGTTCCACATAAATTATTTTGTTAATTACATCAATTTCATCTGTAATGTTGTATATTTTCTATTGAGCTTTAATTAGAGCTATTTATATGTGTACATGTAGAGCTACTTATACCATATAAAATATTATGTATTTGTTTTTTTCTAGAGCAACCATCATAAGTGAGAAAAAAAGTAATCAGAAGTCAAGAAATAGAATAAAAACGGTATAATTCAACAGAGTGCTAGGAAGGCAATAGGTAATAAGCTGTTTGGAGATTATCTTACCTTACTTTAGGTCAATGTTATGTTACACAGAGTCATTGATCCTGTGTTCTCATGAATTACTTGCAACAATCCTTACCCAAACTTTAATAGGCATAACTATTAACACTGAAATCCTTGTATCAGAGTTGGCTTCGCATGAAACTCAATTTAAAATAGTTTCTAAGATATGGCAGAGAGGTACACATTACAAAGGGAAATACTGAATGTCCAGCATTCCCTATTTACACTAAATTCTTGGCCCAGCTGTGTAATGATCCCTGTATCTCTGGTATAATGGTGTCTATGAAAAGAGATAAAAACATGAAATAAGTTATCAAAAGACCTGGATTCTAATATCTGTTACCCCATGTGTGAGCTTCACGACCTCCACAAGCAACTTGCTCTTTCTTGAATGTAGCTCTATAGCTATAAACATGAGAAGGACCTCCAAGATTTCTTCCCAGAACTACTGGGATGTAGGAATTAAAGTAAAAGCATTTTTTAAGTAGAAAATGAAAATGCTTTTCCCAGGAACCTGTTGGAGAGTGGAGAATACCTCACGGGGAAAAGCAAGGTTGCTCCAAAGCCAACCTCTGCCTTCCTTTTGTTTGTAACCCTGAGACCAGTAGGAAAGATGCTTTATAAAATGTATTTTCTTTATTTTTATCTTCAGTAAGAGGCCATTTAAATCTACTCTCCAATGAACAAAATTATATGGAAATTCAGTATTTAGGGTGAACTTTCCTTTTACCTAACCAAACGTATCTCTAAAATATTAATCTGTTTCCTGAAGTTAGCTCAACTGACATTAAACAGTTGTGAAATTAGTAAAATTAACTTTTTTTATTTCAAATATCACAAATTTCATACAGTTGTCTCTCTCAACTTACAATTTTCAGAAGATAAAGGAGACAGTAGAGAACATTTACAAACAAGAGCCACTTCTAGACACAAATAAATACAAAACAAACACTTGGGTTATTTTGTGTTCCTGCAATGGTCTTCAAAGGTTTCATCTTTTTATTTTTTATTTTTGTTTAAAGTATTACATATGTCTCCTTTCCCCCACATCAACCCCTCCCAGCCATTCCCATCCTCCAGGACAAGCCTCCACTATCCCAGGGTTCATGTCCACTGCTTATGCTAATATGCATGCATACAAGTCCTTTGGTTTATCTCTACCCACATCTCCCTTGCCTTCCCTCTGAAGTTTGATGGTCTGTTCAGTGTTCCTCTGTCTCTATTTTTGTTCATCAGTTTATGTTGTTCATTAGATTCCAGAAATGAGTAAGATCATGTGACATTTATCTTCCTCCCACTGGCTTATTTCTCTTAGCATAATGCTCTCCAAGTCCATCCATGCTATTGCAAATGGTAAAAGTTCCTTCTTTTTCTACAGCAGCATAGTATTCACTCTCTGTCAAACATGTGGAACAAAGGGTCCCCATTAAACCCTGCACTCACTTTCCTTAACAGGGGCCAAAGGACCTATACAAGTTTTGGCAAAATATCTACTAAAGCCATTATATATTACTCAGGAGACATCCCTCTCCCCACCCCCCCAGCTTTTTCAAGCAGAAACACCCATTGATCAAAGAATGATTTAGTATTACTATTAGCCAGAAAGGAGTCAGTGGAATTGATACTGAATCTTTTATAGCCTTTCCCTAACACCTGATTATCATGTATCAGTTTTCTGGGGGATTTTCTGTTTTTATTTTTGCTTTCTTAGAAAGCACTTACTAAATTGTTAACATATTTTCAAGAACTCATAGCTTTTTTCACTTCAAGTTTCAGACCAGTGCATGTGATATAACAGATAATATGTTTGCATTTGACATGCAGACATTTGATTACATAACAGCAATTCAACTAAGAAATGTCCATTCTGAAATATGATTTTGTATCATGTAAGGTGGTTTTAGGCCTGCATGTCAGGCTTTTTATTTGTGTAGCTTTGACCTTGTACTACAGAAGCTCTGTGATTGGGATTCAGCTTAAGGAGAATCAAGGTCAGAAAACCAATAGTGTCTCTTGTGTATAAATATAACATAGTTCTGATCTGCAATTCAAAGTATTGAGACAGAATTTAAAAGATTAACATTTTAATTAAAATGTTAATCCATTGATGCCTTAAATTCCATCAATTCTAGATAATGTTAACTGCTACTCAGAAATCAAAACACCTGCTATTTAACCCACATCAGAGTTCTCTGCCTTTATTTCTGTAGCAATGGATATTCATTTCCCAATTGTGTTCTATGGCAAAAATTCCACTTTCTCTGACTCATGGGATACTGCTCAGTCCTCATGTCTTTGCTCAGGTCTTACCTCCAATTTAAAGGCCTTTAGAATTCTTCAGGTCAGAGGTATATTTGCCATTTCATTGTTGTGATCACTCATCTAGAAAGTCCTAACTATTCAAGGATGACAACTTTGTGGTTTCAGATTTCCTTTTCCACACTATCACCCATTAGTACCCTAGGGCTCAGATTTTAGGTACTGTACTGTGGTTAACAAATTATTAAGTATAAGAAATGCATTTTATTAGTAAATATTCAATGTTTTTGTTATTTTATTTTATTTTTTTAGTTTTATTCTGCTGCTGATGGGCCTCTAAAATAATTCATCTACCTTGGAAAAGAGTTGGCAGTTTCTTAGACATTAAACATAAATCTACCATATGATCAAGCCATTTCATTCCTATGCATTCACCCAACAGAAATGAAAGCACATGCCTATACTAAGATTTTATCTTTAAATTAAAAGAAAATAAACCAAATAATAGTAAATTGTATAAATGTATCACAGCTTTTTTTTTTTTAAATCCATTCATATATTGATGGGCACTTGAGCTGTTTCCATAGGTTTATTGTGAATAATTATACAATGAACATAGGGTTGCATATATTCTTTTCAAATTAGTGGTTTGGGCTTCTTTGGATATATATCCAGAAGTAAAATTTTTGAGGATTCTCCACACTGTTTTCCATAGTAATGCACTTATTTGCAACCCAACCAAACAGTGCATATGGGTTCATTTTTTCTCCACATCTTGCCAATACTTGTTTGTTGATTTATTGATGACTAGAGGTCTGGTGTATGAAATTCGTGCATGGAGGGTGTCCCTCAAACCCAGTCTGCACCCTCTCCAATCTGGGATATCCCTCTCACAATCCAGGACTGTTGACTTCCAACTGCTTGCCTGCCTGATTGCTCCTAACTGCTTCTGCCTGTCAGCCTGGTCACCTCTAACTGCCCTCCCCTGCCAGCCTGGTCGCCCATAACTACTCTTCCCTGCCATCTGGTCACTCTTAACTATCCTCCCTAGTCAGCCTGGTTGCACCCAATTTCCCACCCCTGCTGGCCCGGTCATTACTAACTGCCCTCCCCTGAGAGCCTAGTAATCCCTAACTGCCCTCCCCTGCAGGCCTTATCCCTGTCAACTGTCCTCCCCTGCCGGCCATCTTTTGGTGGTCATCTTGTGTCCACATGGGGGCAGCCATCTTGTGTGTTGGAGTAATGGGCAATTTGCATATTTGACTTTTATTATATAGGATAGCTTTTCTGACAAATGTGAGTGATACCTCACTGTGGTTTTTAATTTGCATTTCTCTGATGATTAGTGATGTTGAATAGCTTTGCAAATTTCTATTGACCATCTGTATGCCCTCTTTGGAGAACACTTGGTATAAAAAAAGAATGATACCTTACCATTTGCTACAGCATGAATGGACCTAGAAGATATTATGGTAAGTGAAATAAGCCAGACAGAGAAAGGTAAATACCATATGACTTCACTTATGTATTGAATCTAAAGAACAAAATAAACTAAAAAATTAAGCAGTAACAGATTCATAGATACAGAGAACAGATTGATGGTTGCCAAAGCAGAGGGGATTGGGAAATGGGTAAAAAACGTGATGGGGTAAAAGGGCACAAATTCATAGTTACAAAATAGCCATAGAGATGTAAATATAAGCACAGGGAATATGGCCTATAATAACATAAAAACTATCTATGGTGTAAGGTGTGTATCTGAAATACCATGGGGAACACTTTGCAAAGTAGATGATTGTCTAATTGCTATGCTGTTCACCTGAAACTAATACAAAATAATGCTGAATGCAAATTGTAATTGAAAGATAAATTAAAAAAAGAAAATAAATGAATATGGACAGTTTAAGTTGAAAGAAAACTACCTATGCTCAATGTATAGAAACCAATTTCTCAAAGAGTGATTGAAGCTTCATAATACAGACCAGTCCCTCAAATTTAAAATTCTGCAACAGAGAACAACTTAAGGACTTCTGCATTTTCATCTGTGATTTTTCTAAAATATGATGGAAATCAGGGCCATTAGAAATTATGGCATAAATGGGAGAAATGATCCAGTAGCAGAAAGTACACACCTAAAAGAACTTATCCAGCACTAAGAAATAAATTTGAGTGATCTATATATATAAAAGCCGAAGTGACCATTATGACCAGATGACCAGCTGGTAGCTATGATACACACTGAACACCAGGAGGCAGACACTCAACACAAGAGCTGCCCTATGGTAGTCAGTACACTCCCACAGTGAACATCCCGCAATCCCTTCCTTTACCCTCTGCCAGCCGGCCTTGAGTGGGCCTGGTTGCTGGGCCCCCACTCATGCCCAAATTCATCTACCGGGCCTCTAGTATATATAATAAAAGCATAATATGCTAATTAGACCTTCCGGATGAATCTGGGAATACGAGGGAAGCCTGGGTCCTGGGTGTCAGAGGAAATCCAGTCCTGGAAACTGGGAGAAGGAAGGCCTACTTTTGCACTAATTTTGTGCATTAGGCCTCTAGTACATATATAAAATTCTAAGACAAATATGCTAAATAATTATAAGATAAATAGGCTGCACACATAGTGTTATTTCACTCAATAGTCCTAAAATATTCAGTTACTTTTCAGACTATATTAAGGTAGAGTAAGGAATAGATGATAAAATGAGGTCTGGGTTTTAGGTCCAAGTGTGACCTAGGGCAAGTTACTGGGTCTTCCTGACATTAGGTGTGAAGTTAGGCTTATATGAGCCCTCAAGTGTCTTCTGGTTCTAAAATATAAATTTTCCAATAAATTTGCTCTCTCATTTATAGAAACTACATTTTTGGATATTATTTTTCTCTAAGGAGTAAAATGTTCTTATCATGGGTATTGTTTCTATAACATCATAACATCTTGGTTCCCACCAAATTAAGAAAAACAGGAGTTATCACTGATGTATGAAATGGTATTTAAAGACAAACTTAAATGCATAAATGCTTTATTAAGTAGTCCTGCATGATTTCCAAAAGTAAACAAACTCTAATTTGGTATGTTTAAAAAACAATTTGGATAAGGTATGCAAATTCCAGTTAACAATGAATATTATACAGACATAGCAAATCCCTTTACTTGTTTTCAATCATTCTCCTACTATATTAAGCTGTATAATTCACACCCAAATTGACAGCTACAAAATAAACTGTTATAGAAATATAAAATCTTTGCCTAATAATTCCCTCCATATGTTTCAGGCAAGTAAATAATTGAGACTTAAAAATGTGCTATCTCTGCTTTCATTTCAAAAGAACGAAGACCAGTATCCTATCTAACTTTTAATTATTTTTTCCTCACTTGCATTTAAAGGAAACCAATGTTAATATTTTCTTTTCATCTTATAGTGGTTACATAGTAGTTCCAATAGTTCCCACGCATCTGCAACTTAGATGTAGATACACTATGTTCTCTAAAGATGCAAATTTAATATTCTCACCTTTAAAAAATTCTCCAATGGACTGTCAACCAATTGTTTGGCCTGAATCATCTGGCTAAATAAGCTGATTTAATCACATATAGAGCAGGAATGGGACTACCCCCACCATATTCTCATTTATTCAGAAAGTGCTCCTTAACAATGAAAGTTAGGCAAGTTTAAGCATAGTTCTTTTTTTCATTATCATAAAGTATGCCAGGACATGTGACACTGCAACTCAGGTAAACTGAGTCAAATGTTGTAAGGCAGTTAAATTTCCTGTCCCTATCTCATGACTTTTCTTAACCCTCCCAAGCACACCAAATTCACTTCAGTCTTAACAATGATACCCTAAACTACTCTCTCTGGCTGAAAAAAACAACCACCACAAAAAAAAAAAAAACCAAAACCAAAACAAAACCTAAACATTAACTTATCTGAGTTTCAGTTCTCCTGGTATAAAAAGAAAATATAGACATGCATTAAACACATGTAATTATATTGAGAAGATTTTCTTCACCTAAAGAGAATATCTGCTTGAAGAATAGTGCAGAGCCCAACAGGCATGTTAAGCATCTGCCCCATTTCTTTATATGAGGGATCCACTTTTATTCTCCCACCTCCTGTTACTTTCATGAGCACTATTTGTCAACATTTAGTATTTCCCATTTGTCAGTAATAATCTTTCTAAGTTTGACAAGATTTAAGTAATTTCAAATTATTTTCAAGGCTCACTTTCAATTCCTATTTTAAATTGCAGTATATGAAGCATGTAAAACACTTGTTTCAATGAGAACATGATGCTTGCACTTAGTATTTACACAATATGAAATAAATCATGCCAGAGTTAATAAGGTCTAATTCTATTAATGTCAGAAAAGATTAATGTGGGTTCTCTTCTCTAAGCAGACTTTCCCGATACTCTCTGAATTATTCTTGACAGTGTTAAAATTAGACTAAGCCTACAAATAAAATAGGCCAGCAAATAAATTGAAGTAATAAATTAAGACATTGTGTGAGGAAAGGTGTCTGTGGTTGAAGCAGCGGATTTGATTGAAAACCATAGTAGAGTTGTCATCAACAACACACTTATTAGTATCTCTCCTGATTATTCTGGCTTCCTTTGAATTGAGTTTTTTTTTTCTTTCTTTGTGAACTTTTTATTAAATGCAGTTTTTATACTTGGCATATAAATAAAGTAAATGATAATTACAAGAAGCAATATCAAAGCAAGTAAACATGATTTAATAATATAACAAAAGAGGTTTCGCTTGTCAGGTTGATTAGCTTTATCAAGGGTAGCTGAAATGTGTATCTAAAACCTTCTGAGTTTGTGCAATCAGAGAAAATGTGCTTGAGTGGTTTATCTTGAGTTATTTATTTTATTTCTACATTTGTTTCTGTTTGTTTTCTTGTATAAATTAGTACTCATGGGGGTTTATTCTTATAAAAAGTGGTAAAAATAATAAGCATTTAATCTAACCTTTCTCTGAACTTTATAATAGCCATGAAAAAGTATTGCTTTCTGCTCTAGCTGTGTGGTTCAGTTGGTTGAGCATCCTCCTTTGCACCAAAAGGTCATGCGTTCAATTTCTGGTGCAGACACATGCCAGGACTGAGGGCTTGATTCCTAGTAGGGGCTTGCAAGAGGCAGCCAAGTGATCTGTGATTCTCTCTTTTGGATGATGTTTTCTTCTCTCCCTTTTCCTCTCATTCTCTAAAAATCAATGAAAACAAAACAAAACACCTATATTTTCTAAAAAGTATTGCTTTCATCAAAAGAGTTATTACTTTACAGTATGCTTAGCATTCCCACTGATAACAAATTGCTCCTGTATTTCATTAAGATAAATATAGATTACTTTGGGAGAACTGGAAAAAAAAGAGATAAAATTATCTGAAATAATATAGAACAGTATAAGAAGAATATAGAAACTTATAAAACCATGTTCTTAATGGGTAAAATATTTGACCAAGGACATTATAAATATATATATATTTACAAAGAATCTATATTATTAAGGATATCAGTGACCTGGTGCACAAAATCGTGCACATTAAAAGGGGATTGATTAGAGGAAATATTTTAATATTGCTATTTGCCCTTTCTCTATTATAGAAGTATAAGAGATGAAAGAAAATTAGTAAAATGTATACGAAAATCTTCCTTCTGTCAGAGTCTGGGACGCAACACCAGAACCAGAGTCAAGTCCCTACCCACCAATAATGCCTCAAGATCATGAGAGACCTAGACTTAGCCAGCCCCACCCCCATTGGACAAGATCCAGACCCAGCCAGGCCCAACCCAGTCAAGCCCTGCCAAGCAGGGGATGCAGCCACAGGTTCCCCAGCCCAGCACCAGAGTGGGGAGCATGGCCTGAGATTACTCAGCCTGGTGCCAGGGTGAACGGTGCTGCCTGAGGTTCCCCAACCCAGCACTGGAGTGGGGGGAGGGTGCCTTGAAGTCCCTGATCAAGCTCCACCAGGTTGGGGACATGGCTTGAAGTTTCCCTTCAAGCCCTGCCGGGTAGGGGGCATGACCTGAGGTCCCTGGCCCAGATCCCGGTCCCCCATCAAGCCCTGCCATGTGGAGAAGATGACCTGAGATTCCCCATCAAACCCCACCGAGCCAGGGGGCATGGCCTGAGGTCCCCGTCAAGCTCCACAGGGGGGAGGGTGTGCCTTGAGGTTCTCTCTCAAGCCCCACTGGTCAGGGGATACAGCCTGAGATCCATCATCAAATCCCGCCAGGCAGGGGGCACGGTCTCAGATCCCCCATCAAGCCCCACCAGATGGGAGGTACAGGCTCAGTTCCCCTGCCTTAGCCTAGTGCTACACAGCCTCAGGTCCCTGCAGATTGCTCCTTAATGCTCATTAAAGGAATTGGACCTCTGCTGTGGGTACAGCCATCTTGTTTTATGGAAATCACTCCTCTGCTGTGGAGGCTGCCAGCTTGTGATGCTGTGACAGTCAATTTGCATATTCCCTCTTTATTAGATGGTATGTATATTTAGTGTATATGCTGTTTAATTTAATTCTCTAAAATAATTTGTGAAAAATTTATTATAATCCCCAAAACAAAACATAGTCAACTCAAAGAAGAAAATTTTACAATGATTATAAAATAGAAATAAGAGACCATGTATTAATATATGGTTTCAAACATTTAATTGCAAAAAATAAAATGGAAAATATGTAGGTAATAATATCTTGTTTCACCATGTGCCCCAGTCTAACAATATTTTTTTTTTCTGTAATAATAGCTGTTAAGAAAAAGATTCAGATGACCTTGGTTTTAAAAATCTTATGACTCTAAAAATAATAGAACAATATAGAAGTGATTCAAGAGAGTAGCACTTTAAAAAATGAATACACATCAATAAATCAGATATTTCAAATAAGTAAGATTGAATCTAGAAATTAAAAACACAAAAAATCTGAAATACAATTTGAAAAGTAAATCTGAAAGAAAAATAACATTAAAAAGAAAAGTAAAGTAAGGCAGGAAACATACATTAAAAGAGCCCCAGGAGTATTTAAATGTAAATGAGCCAAATATGTGATCAGACAATACCCACAAAAGAATCTGCAGATGATGAGCAAATGAATATAAAGATTTAAATTACACGTGTCTAACACTACACCTAAGAATGCTGTAGTTGACACATGGAGTGAGATGCTAAAATCAGAAATAATAGATTTGTTGACAAATAAGTTAATAGCTTAAAAAAATCTATGATATTAATTTAATAATATCTTTTAAATGGCCATTATTTTTAATCATTTTATTAGAAAATAAATTCTGATCAGTCATATAAGTTTGAGTGATTATGTCTCTAGTCTAGAGGAAAATATAAATATTCAACTGGCTTTATTAATAACCGAAACTAGGCTTAATTTTCATATGATTTTACTTATATGTGGAAACTAATGAACAAAATAAACTGATGAACAATACAGAAACAGAGGCATGGACACATAGGACAGACTTACAACTGTCAGAGGGGAGGGAGTTTGGGAATTGAATGAAATAATGTGAAGAGATTAAGCAAAACAAACAAAAAACCCCACATACATAAATAATACACAGATACACCAATAAATTCAATGAAGTAAAAGAAAAATTTAAAATGATCCAGCCTTAAAATATTATCTGAAATTCAATGATCCAGCCTTAAAATATTATCTCTTGTGCACCCCTTTGTGGACTGTGTGTACAGTCTTATTGTAGTTAAGTCTTGATTGTTGTTGGTATCACTAGGGAGAATTGACCTCCAAGCCCATTGGTTGTGAGGATAAGCTGTATCTATACTGAGAGAACTTCTGTGCTGGAGTCAGCCTTATGATACAAGGCTTGCAAAATTGCAAAAACCTTTGTGTTCAGCCTAGATAGGGCAGGCTTAGGGCTGAGCAGACAGCCTTGGATTCCTGCCCTATGCATCCCCTAGATTTCAGTGTTCCTTGGTAATTGCTGCAGCCCGCTCTGCACGCACTCGCACTTGCGTGCCTCCAGACTTCTGCCTTTTGCGGCTCCCCTGAGTTTCCCTGTGCTCCAGGGACCCTTATGAGTCTGAGTCGCCAGGGTCTCACCCGAAACTGGAATTCAGTGCAGTTGGAACTGGATTTCAGCACAGTTGGGAGGTTCTGTCTTTCTCCTGCTAGGGAAAGGCAGCAGCACAATCAGCAGTCAGCCCTCTGTGTGCGCACTTACGCTCGCGTACATCCAGACCTTTGCCTTTCATGGCTTCCCTAAGTTTTTGTGCACTCCTCTCTTTTCAGGACAGTCCAGACTCCCCCCCATATTAGTCTTGCTCATAATTGGGGTTCAGTGCAGTCAGAACTGGGGTTCAGTGCAGTGGGAGTTTCTGTCTCTCCCACTAGAGGAAGCCAGCCAAGCACTACACTACCCATTCTCTTTACGCGCTTGTCTCTGTACCTCAGCTTTTGCAGTTCCTCTGAGTCTCCATGAGCCCAGCTCTTTCCTTCTAGTTGTAGAATTTTCACTCAGCCAACTTTCCTGTGGTTCTGGATGATGTCTGTTCTGTCTTTAACTGTAGTATTGAAATTGTTGTGCAAGGCAGCAGTTTAGGTATTCACCTATGCCGCCATCTTGGTTTCTCTTCTGATTTAACTATTTTTAAGTGAACAATTTAGTGATCTTAACTACATTCACATTTTGCAACCATCACCACCATCTATCTCTAGAACTTTTCCATCACCCTAAACTGAAATTCTGTACCCCTTAAACATTAACAGCCCACCCATGCCCTCAACCCCTAGCCCTTAGTAACCACTATATATTACTTTTTTAAAAATTGTAGTTAAAAAAAATAAAATTTACCATCTTAATTATTTTTTATTTATTGTATTTTAAATTAAATTTATTAGAATAACATCCTATCTAATAAAAGAGTAATATACAAATTGACCATAACTCTGCTATACCCACCAGCCATGCCCACCATCCACACCCACCAGCCAATCAGAGCTAGTATTCAAATTAACCCAACCAAGATGGCTTCGAGCATAGAGAGAACAGAAGGAAGCGAAGCTTTCTGTAAACCCTGGCTGGCAGGCCTTTGCTTAAGGCTACAAAGTTTCAATTATAGAAGATAAATAAATCCCAAATATCAGGGCCTCTGCTTGGGTCATTGCGGGGTATGGCTGGCTTGCAAACCACCACAGGCCCCTCACCTAAGCCATCGTATACCCCAAGGGAATACCCACCCTGATCCAGGATACCCTTCAGGGCAAATCAGCTGGCCCCCACCCATGCACCAGGCCTATCCTATTTAATAAAAGAGCAATATGCAGATTAACCATCACTCCAACACACGAGATGACTGCTCCCATGTGGTAAAAAGATCCTGCCCCCATATGGACATAAGATGGCCATCACAAGATGGCCAGCAGGGGAGGGCAGTTGGCAGGGACCAGGCTGCAAGGGAGGGCAGTTGGGGGTGATCAAGCCTGTAGGGGAGGACAGTTAGGTTCAAACAGGCTGGCTGGGGAGCAGTTAAGCATCAATTAGGCTGGCAGGAGCGTGGTTAGGGGGTGATAAAGCTGGCGGGCAAAAGTGGTTAAGCAAGCATTTTGGAGCCCGCAGTCCTGGATGGTGAAGGGGATGTCTGACTGACTGTTTAGGCCTGATCCTACTTGGGGACTCTCAAGGGGTCCCATATTGGAGAGGGAGTAGGTTGGGCTGGAGGACACCCTCCTGCTCCCCCTGCACCAGGCCTCTAGTTCTATATAATAAAAGGCTAATATGCAAATTGACTGAACAACAGAATGACTGGTCGCTGTGATATGCACTGACCACCAGAGGGAAAACACTCAATGCAGGAGCTGCCCCCTGGTGGTCAGTGCGCTCCCAAGTGGGGAGCACCACTCAGCCATAAGCCCTGAGCTGGGTTCATGGCTGGCAAGCACAGTAGCTGTGGCAGTAGCCTCTCCTGCACCTGTGGCAGCAATAAGAATGTCTGACTTCCTCTGGGACCAGGCCTAAGTTATCAGTCGGATATTCCACAAGGGCTCATGGGACTGTGATTGGGTGAAGGTAGGGCTGAGGGACTCCCTCCCAAATGCGCAAATTTTGTGCACTGAGCATCTAGTTGGTATATAAAATCATGGAGGTTGTTTCAAGTGTAAAACTCTATAACACATCATCTGCATACTGCATTGAGAGCTCAGCACTCAAAGTCCAGTCTCTTTCTGCCACCATTTATCCCTCACATCTTTGCTCTCTTTCACCTCCTGCTACCCTCCATTTCCCTTTGGCAATCAACATACTTTTGTCTGGGTCTTTGTTTTTATGTTTGTTTGTTTATTTATTTATTTATTTATTGCTTAGTCACTTCATCTTTTTCACCCAGTTGCCTAAATACCCTTCCCTCTGAGAGCTGTTGATCTGCTCTCCATATCTAGGAGTCTGTTTCTATTTTGTTTATTATTTTGTTCATTAGATCCCACATGTAAGTGAAATAATATGCAATTTGTCATTCTGTGACTGGTTTATTTCATTTAGCATAATACTCTCCAGGTCCATCCATTCTGTCACAAAAGGTAAGATTTTATGGCTGTTAGTATTCATTGTGTAAAAGTACCACAGTATTTTATCCACTCATCTACTGATGGGCACTTGGGCTGCTTCCAAATCTTGGCTATTGTGAATAAAGCTGCAATGAACACCAGGTGCATATATTCTTTTGAATCCAGTGTTTTTGCTTTCTTTAGATACATTTATAAAAGTGGAATTGCTAGGTCATAAGCAAACTTGAAAAAGAACAAAGTTGGAAGTATCACACTATCTGATATCAAACTATACTACACAGCCATAGTAATAAAAGCAGCATGGTACTGGCATAAAAACAGACATATAGATCAATGGAACAGAATATAGACCAGAAATAAAACCACTCCTTTAAGGTCAATTAATATTTGACAAAGGAGGCAAGAACTACAATGAGGTAAAGATAATCTCTTGAATAATGGTGTTGGGAAAATTGACAGATCTGTGCAAAAAGTAGGCCACCTCCTTATAGCATACACTAGAATAAGGTCAAAATGGATTAAAACATTTAATGGAAGTTGTGAAATCATAAAAATCTTAGAAAACATAGGCAATAAAATCTCAGACATATCTTGTAGCAATATTTTTTTCTGGTATATCTCATTGGGCAAGGGAAACAAAAGAAAAAATAAACACATCACACTTCTTTTTTAAATATATTTGTTCTCAAGCCTACCTCAAATCTTTGAATGGTTTCTCATTGTACTTAGAATATATTTTGACATAATGCTCTTACACTGTAGCTGTAATACATAGAATTAGAACCTACTTCTTCAAAAATAACTTGACTCAATTTTTCCATAGTTCCAAATATGATGGCCTGTTTTATTTTTTTGTTAGGTTTTATCCCATATTCTTTACTTTGCTGATTTATTCCTCTCCTAATTCTTATCCTGTCTTATTAGTATTTAGTGCTTAATTAAATTTCCTATCTCCCACTGGGTTGAAAATTTGAGTAAAGCAGGTATCATGTCTATTGTACACACCAGCATGGAACATATCACTTGATGCAACGTTGGCTATTGGGAGCACACTGACCACCAGGGGGCAGATCCTGTGTTGAGCGTCTGCCCCTCCTGGTCAGTGTGCATCATAGTGGCTGGTTGACTGGTCATTCTGGTTGTTTTTCTTCTCAGTTGGTCACTTAGGCATACACACACACACACACATATATATCCCATCTAATAAAAGAGTAATATGCAAATTAATCATCACTCCATGACAAAAATGGCAGCCTCCATGGACACAAGATAGTGGTGCCCAGTGCCTTCAGCCCTGCCGCTGGAATGTTTGGGTCTGTTGGCCCAGCCAGGGGTTCTGGAGACCAAGCAGAGAGATGGGATCTGCTCATTCTGACAGTGGATCAAGCTTCACTACTCTGCAGCCTCTAGAGTGTCTGGGGCTGAGCAGTGAGGCAGGATCTACCCCAGGGAGTTGGATCCAGCCTCACCACTGTCACCGCCCCCCCCCCCCCCCCGCCACTGCTGCTGGAGTGTTTGGGCCTGTCCTCCAGCCAGGAGTAGCACAGGATCTGCCCAATCTAGTAGCGGATCACGCCTCACTGCTTTGCTGCCTTTGGAGTGTCTGGGGTGTCAACCCCTCCATGAGGGTGGATGCTGTGTCCAGAGCACACAGGCAGGGAGTTGGCTCTGGGTCTTTTGGTGCAGAAGGACTTGATGCTGTGTCCCAGTTTGTGCTGGCCCAGACTCTGACAGCAGAGAGAAGAAAATCCCACCCCCACAGAATCAGCCATTGGTCAGACAGCTCTCAGTGGCCAGACAGCCATCTGATAGCTGGGAGGAGGAAGTCCCACTCCTAGAGAATAAGTGGTTGGTCAGACAGCTCTCTGCCACCTGAAAGCCAAGACTTTCATTCACCTGCCAGCAGGGAGGTGGGACTATGTCTAAACATCTACTATTGATACAAGGTAGCTCTGCAGCCGAAAGAAGCCAGCATTATCAACAGAAAATGTCAAGACCAACGTGTGCCTGATCTTGAAGGCAGGAAGGTGAGCAGTTGGGAGCTAGCAATCCTGGATTGTGAGAGGGATGTCCAACTGCCCATTTAGGCCCGATCCCATGTCTGGGCCTAAATGGACAGTTGAACATCCCTCGAGGGGTCCTAGATTGGAGAGGATACAGGCTGAGCTGAGGGACACCCCCAACCCCCGTGCACAAATTTCGAGCATCAGCCCTTTAGTATATATATAAAACTTTAATTCCTTTTTGTTCGTCTTTTTTCCCATTCCCTTGTCTTCTTTCTTTTGATAACTTTTGGACATTTTTAAATTTAATTATGATATGTTGTTTGGGCTCTGCCTCAAGTGATTTAGATAGCCATATTGGTCAGGTTTCTTCAGAGAAATTAAACCAATAAGATGTACATATTTGTGGAAAGACATTTCTTTTAAGGAATTATGGCTCCTACAATTGTGTAGGCTTAGAGAGTAAAAAAATCTGATGGAAGAGACCAGCACGCTGAAGATCGAGAGGAGTTACATTAGAGTCCAAAGGCTGCCTGCTATAGAGCAAGGAGTAGTCAATATTGTAGATGAAGACTGAAGGCTGTCTGTGGGAGAATCACACTACCTCAGGGTGGGTCAGACTTTTGTTCTATTCTTCAACTGTTTGGTGGGGCCCACCCACACACTTATATTATAGTATTTTACTCAAAGTCCACTAATTTAAATGCAAATCTCATCCAAAAACACCCTTAAGAATCATTCAGAATAAGTTAGACTACTGAGGCCCAGCCAAATTGACTCATAAAATTAACCTTCATAATAGCTAGTGAGAGATTTAGATTTAAATAGCCCAAGTGTATATTCATTATAACTTTATAGGGCCTATAACAAAAGTGTCAGATTCCAACTACCAATGCAGCACATATTTAATATTGGCAGTATCCACTCCTTTGATGATTCTAGGAATACTTTCTTCCAGGGTGACAAGTGAGGTGTGACATACAGGAAACAGAAATCATCTATATGAAATTACAGTTTGTAGTAGTATAAATGGAAGTTTTCTAGTTAAATTTTCATTATAATAATACAAATATTTTGATGTATTTTATTAAAGAAATTTCAAAGTTACAGACTAGTTGCAAAAATTTTAAAATGAACAAATGTGTATCTTTCATTTACATTCACTAGTTGTTAGTTTTTCTCTCTCAATGTATGTGTGTGTAATTTTCATCATCTCCTCGTCTTCTTCATAGTATCATTCTCATTATTATTATTGCCAAATTATTAAAGAGTGAATTACATACATCTCAACACTTCAACTCTAAAGACTTCTTCCTCTATCTTCTAAGAACAAAGCCATCACTTTACATGCCAACAGTACAATCATCAGATTCAGAAAAATGTATCACGATATATACAGTGTGCATTAATGATCCCATATTCATATTTCACTGATTATTTTATTAAAGTTTTTTCAGCTTTATTTTTGAAATCAACATGCAATCTGGTGTTGATCATTTCATTAGGCTGCCACATCTTTCTCTCTTTTTTTCTGAACTAACTCCTAAGTCTTTGTCTTCTATGATATTTATAATTTTTGAGGAATATTTTCAAACTGTCCCCTGATTTGTGAATTTTTGATTTGTCCTTATGAGTGGACTCAAGTGTCTGTTATTTGTTTGTTGGCAGATAGGCTCCTTGGGTTGTGCACCCTCAGGGCATCACTCTGGGAGACACATGTGTGTCTCATTTGTGGAATGTGAACTCTATTCACAGATTTATGATAATATCTGACATCTTTCTCCCTTTGTTATGAATGAGCAAGCTCTGGGGGAATATCTTGAGGCTGTTAAAATATCCTGTTCCCAAACTTTTACCAAATGGTTTTGGCAATCATTAATTACTCTTATATTGATCAGTTATTATTATTATGATGGCTAAATTCTGACTTTCCTATCTCCATCATTCCCACTGCACTTATTAGTTGACATCCCACCATAAATAAGGGTTTCTCTCCCACACCTCCACTTTTTGAAGTTAATTGATTTATGTACCTTGAAGTCAGCATTATAAATATTAAGCAATGCCTAAAACAAGATAATAGATATACATCTGGTATACAGTCCCTCATATGGGCCTCTGGATATAAGACTCTACCAGAATTTAGTCTTAATTTTTCTGAGAATGTATAGGAAAATCACTTTACACCTCTAAGTTTTAAAATCCAATGAGTGTTTTGACCATTCAGTATCAACAATTTATTTTAGTTTTAATAGTCCTGAAATATTTTCAGTGTTTCTCTAGCCTAAAAATCTGTAAAAGATGAAATTACCCCTTTTCAGTCTTAAAAACAGTTGACTTGATTAATTATAATTGGCCAAAAACTAGCAAGGAAACTCCTAACCCCATTAACTTAATTTGGTTCCTATTAAACTTTTACTTTTATTTACTTTCTCTTGTCTACTTCAAGTTTATTTTCTTCAGTGTTTCTTCTTTGTCAAACATATTTGGAAAATGCACAAATTGTGGGAAGAATTATACAGCTAAAAACATTCCATGAAATGATCATGGTACTTCAGTTTGCTTCAAGATTAATTATAGTCCTACAATTCCCACATCAAGGCAGCCTGTGGGTTAGAAGGGCAGGATGAGGGAGTTGTCATCTCAGTAATGATATTCAAGGGAAGTGATTTACTAAAACAAAATCTGTACCAACTTCAGCCTACATCTTAAAAAACACCATATAACCAATAAAAAAAATAGTCCTAAATGTGTTCCTAGCAAATTCTGCCCTATAAATTCTAAAGCTATGGGAAAAATGGGTGGAAAGCTGAAGGTTGCTAAAATGTATAACCTCAGGAACCATTTAGGAATGATAATTTTTAACAACATTACCAATACTTAAGAATCTAAAAAGCAGAATGAGAAATCATTCTGAGGACAATATGGGGAATGTAAAAACAGTTAAGCATATATTAAAGGTTTGAGTTTTCATTTCCACAAACATCAATATATTTGGTTGTTCCTCTTGACATTGTCCAGAGAATACATTATATATGTATAAAACAATTTGTTACTTCCATGCCTATAGTTTTTAAACTATAAATTTTTAATTTAAAAGTATTAAAGAAGGTTTATAAATCTACTGTGATTTACTTAAAAGTAAAATACTAAAAAATGTACATGATAAATGGTCACTCTATCTATATTCATCACTTATGTTTGATATGTATATATACGTATAAATATATCACTATAAATATATGAATGTAATAGATCATTTTTATTGAGTATATTCTTGAAAAAAGGTGCTAAACTCTTCACATAAATTATGACCTTATGTAAATTATGTCACTTAGTTTCTTTATGTTATAAATATTATCTACTACCATTGTCCTAGTTTACTCTCATGGAAATCAAGTCAAGAAGTGATTAGGTAAGTTGTCAATAGTCAGATGGTTAATAAATGGCAGAACCCATTAGGGAAGAATTTATATGCATTTAAATACTGTCTTTTATTTTTAAAATTTTACTTAATCAAGTGAATTAATGTGGATTGGATGCATTTCTCTCTTCTTTCAAGGCATATTTTATATATATATAAATTTGCATCTGTCTTTTATTTACATATCTATGTGTATATATTATACACTCCAAAAAGCACCGTGTACAACTACATTTCCTGTCTGTTTTTCAATAATTTAAGGAGCCCAGCCCTGACAAGTAAATTGTCTTGGCTTACAATTTGATAGAACTGTGACTGTATTCTCTGGTGAAACATTGTTTGTTCTCTTGGTCAACATTAGCCTTTAAACCCTGCAAGATTGTGGAAATGGGTATCAAGACACTTCTATTGGTCTATTCATGTACAGTGAGGGCTGCCATTACTTCTGCTCCATGGTTCCCAGTTCTTACTGTGGTGTCCACAACACAATACATTGGCTATGGATTTGAGGGTCAAACAGAATTCCTTAGGATTACAACACAAACACAAACACAAACACAAACACAAACAGTGTTGTCTCTATGTGAGCCTCCAGCAGGCTGCTCCATCGTTCTATCAGCTGTTTTAGGATGATGAGGCACCCGGAAATGCCAGTCAATGGCATGACTGTGAGCCCCCTGTCTCCTTTCTTTGCTGTAAAATGTGGTATTTATTCCTAGTGATTAACAAGACTTTCTAAAAGTTCACGAATGGTGATTCTGGCAGGAGTGTTGCAGCAAGTAAGGGAAAAATCCCTATCATATTAGAAAATATAGTTTCACTCATCATCATTTTGAAGAGTCCAATGTTGTCAACTTGCACTGGGTAGATGGCCAGTCCTTCAAGGCATGGTGCAATAAAAGTGCTCAAAACTTGTCTCTTCTTTAAAATGGGGCACTCAGAAGGAGCAATAACCCATTTCTATTTTAGAAATGTTTTTGAGTATTTAAATTGCTTTTCTATTTTGTATATTTTGCCTTCCTCCCCCGCCCTCCTCCCTTTCCTCTTCTCAGCTGTTAAAACACATCTTTGAAAACTGTCAACCTTGTGTAGGCTGAACTAAAGAGTCAGGAAAGTTTCCATAGCATGATAAGGATTAGTAGGATAATCAGAACTTCTGAACTCTTGATCTGGAAGCAGCTTTTTGTTAGTCTAGTACCCTGCCTCCCGGTCCCTGGAGTTATGAAATTGCAAAAAAGTTGAGAAATAAAAATCCAGGAAATAAGATTTGAGGAGAACTGAATTGGAAACCTTCTCTCTCCTTTTTTAGAGATTTTGATAACTAGAGGTTTTGTTTTACATTACAATTCAAAAAACTTGAAAAGCACCTAATCAAACAAGCATGTAAAAGTGAAAGCAGTGAGGCCAGTTGGGTGCAGTTAATTTTTAATTATACTCTCTCTGCTCTGACTTTATTTGTTGCCAACCAGCTGTAAGGGTAGAACCCACCAGTGAGTAAATCACTGGTTCTGTGTGAACAGGAATGTCCTTATAGTACATGGTTCAAAAATAGATCCCAAGTGAGACTGACACAATGCAGAGCAGCTTGTTTTTTCCTCCTTTAATGCCACAGTAACGCAGTCCCATCTCTGCAAAGCCAGGGTGCCCAGAAATGGACAAAAGCTGCTGCTCTTACATTCTTGGGGCTCCTAGTGGAGAAAAGGTGCTACTCAAATCAAATGAAAGACATCAGTGCCCACAATAAGAGGAAAACAACACAAACTAGAAAAACAACCTACTGATGCCTTTATTTTTGGTTCAATATCATGCTTTATAATTTGCACACTTAAAAAAATAAAAGGGACGTTCATGCTGTTATGAAAGATTAGATTGATTTTAAATCCTTCACATGCTTGAGGCTTCCCTGTTTTTCACCAAAACAAAGTAATCCTGACTTGGAACTCTACCAATGCTTGACAGCTGATGAAATACACCCGGCTGACTGACTGGCTGCATTCCTTCTGAAATAATGCCTTATGAGGTGAACAGAACTTAGAGTTTGATGCCTTTACAATTGGGGGTGCTGATACAGCAATAGGTGGAATGAGAATTGGGACATACAAATATGGATTTCAAAAGTAATCTTTTTCAGATTTATAGATCATGGAGAAAATTATTCATAAAATATAGTCAAGAAAGTAAAAGTCTACATTGGTGGTTAAGAAACTCAGGTTAGGAGTACTTTTGTCTCTAAGTACCAGCTATTTAGAATATAGTTCTCAACAGAGACCCTTGTATAAATCTGGGTGAGATGATCAACTCTGCTCTGTCTGTGAAATGCCTTTCTGCATAGAACAACATTTTGAGAAACTACCTAATGCTTAATTTTTTTTTGGTTAATCCTCACCCAAGGATATTTTTTCCATTGCTTTTTGGAAAGAATAGAAAGGAGCAAGGAGGTGGAGAGAGAAGAAGAGAGAAAGAGAAAGAGAAGGAGAGAGAGAGAAAGAGAAGAGAGAAACATCAATGGGTGAGAGATACATTGATTGATTGGTTGCCTTCCACATGTGCTCAGAATTGGTCCAGGGATCGAACTTTCAACCCTTTAGTGCAAGGGCTAACACTCTAACCACTTAGCTACTGGCCAGGGCTGCTTAGGCTTTTTAATGATGTAAAATATAGTAGTTGAAAGTAAGTGCCACTTAACTTTTTCAGGGATGAGTTAATTGGTAGCCTGTTCAATTGAAAGCTTTTTGATGTTTAAAATTTTATAAATGGAACTATTCCATCAATAGACAGAGAGTAATTAAAATTTATCTAGATGGGTAGTATGTAATATCTGCACAGGTCTCTATTTAGTAAATACATCACCTTATACTGGTCCAATAAAGAAACAAACATAGAGAGAGAAAGAATAATAGCTATTGTTACTACAAATCCTCTGAAAATGCAGATTCTAGGTTAAATCTTCTGGGATTACATGTGTTCTCAAATATAAGTGAAAACAATTACAATCAGTTCCTAATAACATGAAATAAAACCAGAGTGTAAATTCTTTGGCAGGTGTGTTAATGGGTTGATAAAGTGTTGATGCTGAAATACAACAGTGTTATATAGCTTCTTACTGTATTTTTATTGTGTTTTACCTTGTTTATCAAGTGTAAATCGATTTAAGTTTCTGAGACAAACATAAAATCCTGATAACTGTTTCTAACATGAAAACTATCCCAGTCTTTCACACCCTTTAGATAAGTCTATATGGAAGTGCCTATATTTTTTTCCCATCTTCAACTTGTTTTAGTTTTCCGGTTCTGAGTTGGTTTTTCTCTTTGGAAGACCTGCCCTAGGGAATGATTTATTTTAAATTAAGCTTGGATTTGGTTTAAAAAGATTGTTAACATGAGTACTAAGTATTAGAATTGGTGAATACAGGTAGGTAATGCACATTGTCAGAAAGGTGTTACTAATTTTTAAACTAGTTTGATGTGTATTGAAATATTCAAATTGCTACCTTTATCATAAGAATATTGGTGTGTTTCCTCTGTAGCTGTTAGGTCCAGAGACAAGTTGGTACATATGTTTTTAATTGGCTAAGGTTTAGCTCATCATAGTCTGGTTTTGTGAAGGAAATTCGATGTCCAAGAGGCTGCTGGGAGGCACTTTTCTTGGAAAAAGGAAGTCATGTTCTTTTATAGTTCTCAAACTGACGTCTAAAGACTGGAATTTATTTCTAAGGTATGAAATCCCAAAGTTCAAGTATGTTCTAAATTTGGCACAGTGTTCTTCCATTTCTGATTCCAATGATGCCACCATATGAAGTTAAAGGAAAGAAAGACACTACTTCTGGACCAAAGAAGCAGTAATTGCTTTTGCAGTATTTTTTTTTTTTTCTGAAACTCCCTTCAGTTGAAGCCCAAATACTTGTAGACACACATGATCAATTCATGATGTCATATTTCCCAGAAGACCTACAACAAAGTTATAGCTCCTTGAGAAAATCAGATTAATATCTAAAAATTCATTTTAATATTTTTTAGATTTCATTGCTCTGTAAAATCCTTCCAACCTTCAATAAATAGTATGCTTAAATTTTGATAACTCCTTTTTAGAAAATAAATCATGCATTCCTTCCAGTATTACTGGAGAGAACAACTGAGTGGTGTAAAATTCAGTCTTTATTGTCCTAGACCTTGATCACTCCTGCTTTCTTGGCAATGTGATCTCATACAGATACTTTATCTCTGTGTTTCAGTATCTTTGTATATACAAGGGATAATAATGTTCACTTGTAATTTTGGCTAAAAGAAGTAAACAAGATTAGGACTAAAAAAATCAAATAACTGGCCTTCATAATGACTCAAAATATGCTAATTTCCTTTCTTCTTATTCTAGCAGGTAATCTCTCTACCATTATTGACAACTAATCCATTTAGTGACTTTCACTAGATAACAAAAACCTACTTTTAATCACATTTCACATGCAAAATTTGTATGGCAACTGAGATTTATTATCTTCATGGAGAATTCAAAGTGTTCGGTGGGTAGTGAAACATTTTAAACTAGAATTTAAACATACTTAATTAAAATTTTAAGCATGCATGATAGCCTTTTTGACTGCCCTACAAAGAAGAGAAAAATCAGAGAGCTTCCAGCCTCACTCTTGTTTCTATCATTGTCAGTATTTCTTTCAGCACAGCTGTATCTTCTTGAGCATCTTCTCAGCTCTGAGGGCTTTGTCCTTTCTACTGTGCTAATTTCCAGGGCACTGTTGATAAGGAATGCCACTGTGTGGATGCTTACTCCACTACAAATCACTTTTTTAAAAAAGATGAATTTAAAAATGCATGTGTGTGTGTGTCCATAACTTAAAATGATTTTTAAAGTCCATCTGTAATGCTTGAATTTTGAAAATACTCATAATTTACTCTTTCACCAAAGCATGTTGATAGCCTATGCAATATTTTATTATGCCAAGGCACAGTAGGTTGGGCAAGCAAGCAGAAGCCACAAAACCAGGCACTTCATCCTATGTTCAAGTTGTTATATCTATTCCCTCACCTGCTCTCTGATGGGGACCATTATCAATGGTGCTGCTCTCACCTTGCTTGTTCCTCATGGTTGCACTGCACAGCCCTCTGAACTTGTGTGAGTGCTTTCAACACTGTGTCTGTCTCAGGCTTTACCATCCCCTCAAGCTCTTCTCTGCATCTTGTTATCCTCTGACTATGATCTTTTGAAGTAACCATGAGTCACTCTTTAGAGTCCAGATGGCTTCAAAAGAAAAGGGAAGAGTTCCTTTAATTCCCTTCCGTCTAGTATCTGACCTTGTGTAACCATGTCCACCATTTTCTTCTTTGTTCATGTTAGAAATAAGTATTTCTTTGTGTTTTTGGAGAAAGCAACATGATCCAGTAATAAGAACATGAGTTTGAATAGAAAAACCTAAATTGAAAGCTAGTCCTTACTAGCTGTGAGACCTTGGATGAGTTTCTTAAAATTACTGAGCCTCACTTTTCTGATCTGCAAGATGAGACTAAATGTTCTGTAACCTGCCAAGGGTGGCCATGAACATAACATTTTACAAAATATTAAGGCTATTTCTCAAATAAGTGTTTCTATTCTCCTGGTTCTTGTATATTTATCATCTTCTACTTCATGAGCAGCATTCACTAAAAATATTTTGTGTTTGAAGCTAATAACACTCAGCTTTGTGAATGAATATGAAAAATCTGAGAGAGCTGTCTGTACATACAACATGGAACTTGACTTTGCAAATTTAGCTTTATGTACAGAGAACTTTTTTTCAGCATGTTTCCTCCTTTGCTTGTGGGCAAAATCCTAACTGCCAGATGACACCCCCATGTAGGGGGGTTGTCTCTAACAATACTTACTTTTATGATTTGGTTTACCCCTGTAGGTTCTTAGACTTCCAGTTTTCAGAGCCATGAGAAAGAAATGCTCTTGGTTTAACCACCCAGTCTGTATTTTTTTATATCAGCATGAGCTGACCAAGTCATTACATGTAGGAAGAAGTAGATAAAAATGGTCAACTTTGTGGTCTAATTTGGATTTCTACTTGTGTATGTTTCTGATTATATTATACATTTCTGTGTGTTCAATATTCCCATAGAATCAAAGATATTCCTGATAAATGTTGAAAATCATGAATAAAGCCATATTATCATTTCTGAATTTTTACTTTTTAAATTAAGTTCACTTTTGGCCCATTCCCTCATGGTGTTAATTTTAAGGAAGAAATGTTAATCAAATTTGCTTAGCAAATCAATTCATATATTCATTAGTTTCTCTTCTCTTACATCTCTTTCCCTCTCTAAGCACTCTTATTCCACCCACTGGCTTGGCTTGCCTGTAACACTGAGGGAATGGGAAGAACTGAAATGGTATACTCCAGTTTTCATAATAACTGTTTTCTCAGTTTTAACAGAGCTAAGAAAAGCAAGGAAATCATATAAATGGTTTAGAGCAGGATTTCTCACCCTCAACACAGTTGATGCTTTGGGCTGGATAATTCTTTGTTGTGGGGCTCCTGTGCATTGTAGGATGTTTAGCCACATCCCTGGCATCCACCCACCAGATGTTTGTAACAACTCCATCTGTCACCAGGAAAATAAAACATTTCTCCAGACATTGTAAAATATTGTCTGTGAGGACAAAATTGCCCTCATTTGAGAACTACTGATTTGGAGCCAGTACCTTTTAATGAAGAAATGACATTCAGAAAGGTCTGATGAAGTTACTTGAATAGCTGGCTATTAAATTGTATATAAATTATTTATTATTCATAGTAACTACAATAACAGCTTAGCTGACTTGAACACTTACTATGCTAACACAATGTGCTAAATTCTGCATACATATACCATGATTTCATCCTTAAAATGACACTGAATGGCTTTTTGTGGCTTATATATACCTAAGCAGGGTGTAGAAACAAACTGAGAACTTCAAATTCTATTTTCTAAAGGCCATACCAGATATCAAATGGCATAGCCTAATAATTTCCTTGATTTATTCAGCATCAACTGATATGTTTTATTTTTTCATATTTCAGCTATTGATTTCTATTAGAATGGGTAGTCATTACGATACTTACCTAAATTTCTTCTTTGAAGTAAGTCCTGCCATTTTATTTTATTTTTCTGTGTTCTCATCAGTGTTGGACAATACATTTAATTGATTTTCTTTTCTGTGTTCAAAGGGAATCATATCAAATTGTGTATTTAAGTGTATTCTTACTATGTGAACTATCTTTTGGGAAGTAAACTGACAATGGAGTTTGCCTTTGGCCTTTGAGGATTATTAGAACAATATTACTTTGCTATTAGGTTTTTTTTCTCCTGATAATGAAAATGGATTTTTAGTATGCAGTGCAGGATTTTCAGAAGAGAAGAACACACAATAAATACAATTTTATTTTATATGTCATATGACTCATTTTACATGCACAATTTTCACATAGTACAGAAGAGAAATTTTGATTTTTATTAAAACATCACATTTATCTAAGATAATCCCTCTAGAATATTGTAGTGTTAATGGAAACTCTGTGAGCAACTTGACCAGCTGAGAAAGTGGAAATTCATAACTCACTGTCAAGTCACTGATGTACTGGTAAAGGCTGAAATTAAAACTGTGTCTAAAGACAGATTGACATTCAAGGCCAAGTTTTTACAATTGATGATAGAATTTAACCGGACAGGCTCATCTGGACAACTTGAAAAATTATTTCATATCCTGAACTCTAATGATTAATAAGTATTTTATTCTTCTCAATAAATCACAGACTTATTGAAGATAAATGAACAGCCTTTTCTATGTCCAAAGTGCATCAATAAAGAATTTTATATGTTAAAAAAAAGTGAGTCTCAAGTTATAAATGTAAAATATTCTATTGCATTCCTGAAGGAAAGTAACTAGAATTGTCTTCTCCATCAAAACCACTAGGCTTTTTTGTGTTATAATAATCACACATAATCAGGTCCTATTTATTATTTTAAAAACTAATTAGTTTTAAAAACTAATTTTTAGATAGAGAAGGGAGAGGAAGAGAAACATCAATGTAAAACATTGATCAACTTCTTCCTGCATACATAATACTAGGGATTGGGAATTGAGCCTACAATCAGGGTATGTGCCCTAATGGGGCATAGAACCAGCAACCTTTTGGTGCACAGCACAATGCCCAATGAACTGAACCACACTGGCCAGGGAAGGTCCTTTTTCTAATGTGTTGCATTTCTCTGGCATCTCAGTCTCTGTCTACAAAGAAATAATATTAAAACACACACACACACACACACACACACACACACACACACACCAAAAATGTCAGCTGGGGTTCCTAGATCATTTCAACAGATGTACAAAAGCCATTATGTACCTGCAGTGTTTGGTCTTACATAATCCAAGGAAGCACATTTCTGTTTTGAATTCCACATACACCAGCAGAATTGCTTCATTTAACAGAAATGAGGGGCTCAAGAATGTGACAGACAATATTAAACATGAAAATTGGTAATCAAAAGAAAAGAACTTCACAAGAGATTATAGAAAAGTCTCTAAAAACCATAATTGTTCTTTGAACAAATACAATTTGAAGTGTTTATTGGTTGAGCATTCTATATTAAATAGAAAAAGTAAAATATAATAATTTATAATGTATATAATTTGTGCAAATAACAGTTTGATATCAGATCATGTGCTAAACACTTGGAGATAAATGATTCCATAAGAGAGTCATAGTTTTATCCCTCATTAGCTCACTTCATAGATGTCACAAATATTGGATATTTTTGCTGTCATTGAAAATGAAACTGACAACATAAAGGAAAAAACTTGTCATTATCTTATATAATAAAGAGGTAATATGCAAATTGAACTCCGCATCCTCACAAGATGGTTGTCTATGACCAGTCTGGCAGGGAGGTTAGTGAGGGACGACCAAATGACCGAACCAGCTGGCTGCATGGGGCAACCAGGCCAGCAAGGGGCTTAGTGAGAGATGACCAAATGACTGAACAGCAGGCTTCTTGGGATGACCAGACTGGTGGGAAGGGGGGCCAGTTGGGGGTGATTAAGCTGGCAGGGGGTGCAATTTGGGGTCACCAGGTCAGCAGGGGGAAGTTGGGGGTGATTAGGCTGGCAGGAGGGGCAGTGAGGGGTGACTAGACCAGCAGGGGTGGGGGCATTTGGGGATGACAAGGCTGGTGGGTGGAAGTTAGGAGCAACCAGGCTGGAGAAGGTAGTTGTGGACGACCTGGCCAGCAGCAGGGGGCAGTTAAGGGCAATCAGGCAGGCAGGCAGGTGGGCAATTAGGACCTAGTAGTCCAGAATTGTGAGAGGGAAGTCTGACTGCTGGTATAGGCCTGATCAATTGGGCCTAAACCAATAGTTGGACATCGCCCAAGGGGTCCCAGATTGGCGAGAGAGCCGGCTGGGCTGAGGCCCCACCACCCATGCATGAATTTCAGATAAAGATATTGAAAAAATAATAAAAAGCTAGTTTCACAAAAGTTCTGACCAAAGAAGTATGACATATTTATTTAACTGAAAACATTTTCCTAAGAGTTTAAGACTACACACCTGCTGTTCACTGTGGCTGTCATTGTGTTTAGAATGATGAAGTCAGAAAAGTTCTTCTCTGCTTTTATGGATTATCTATCCCTAAAAATGCAAAATAACAAGTGAGAAGGGTGACCACCATGTGACACTGATGTAGCCCCTTAGAAGGAATCAATGGACTGAAATTATTACAAGTGTCCTGAAGAACAAAC
Organism: Lasiurus cinereus; assembly: GCA_011751065.1. Taxonomy (NCBI): domain Eukaryota; kingdom Metazoa; phylum Chordata; class Mammalia; order Chiroptera; family Vespertilionidae; genus Lasiurus; species Lasiurus cinereus. Next base: position 19,847,482 of record JAAGEH010002534.1, on the reverse strand, counting down.
CAATACAGTGGAGTTCCCAGAATAGCCACTGAAAAAGCTAACAATTAAATGGAAACTTGAACCATGATGAGAAACCAAGCATGGGAATAGTTGGAGAAAGAACATTCTGGATAGAAAGAATAGAATATGCAAAAGGTCCCAAAGCAGAAAATTGTCATTTTTGAGAAACTGATGATAAACCAGAAGTATGTCTAGAGTGTAGTCAATCAAAGTGTCTAGATTAAAGTTATTCAGGGTCCTTGAAAATTATGTTTTCAATACATTGGAGACCGTCTATATATATAAAAGCCTAAGGGACCATTACAACCAGTTGACCAACCAACCAGTCGACAAGTCGCTATGATACACACTGACAACCAGGGGGCAGATGATCAATGCAAGAGCTGCCCCCTGGTGGTCAGTGTGCTTCCATAGCCAACCTCCCATGGCTGGCCAACCTCCCATGGTTCCTCTGGCTGCCCCAATGACTTCTAATTGGGACTGGGCAAGATGGGCCCCAATCAGCCCCAATTGCTGGCCAGGCCGAGGGACCCCACCCATGCATGATTTTGTGCACTGGGTCTCTAGTGAAAAAATAAAGACCAAGGAAATAAAAAGTTTTTTTTTTTTTCCAAAAAGCTTAGACGTTGTGCTGTATAAAAAAAATAACAAAAAAAAAAAGGTGAGTCATAAATAATCAGAGTCTTAGCAGATGTATCCTTTGGCAGCTATTTTATGTAGCACAGGTAAGAGATGATAGTAAGTATATCTAGCATTTGTAGATTTTTAAAGAAGTGAATTTATTTGGAATTGTAACATATTAGAGGCCTGATGCACAAAATTTGTGCAAGAGTTTTGGTTCTTGCAGCCCCAGCTGCTTTGACCCTCATAACCCCAGCTTCATCTGGAAGGTTGTTCTGCTGTTTGGTCTAATTAGCATAATATTTCTTTATTATATAGGACTAGAGCCTCAGTGCATGAAATTTGTGCATGGAAGGGAGTCCCTCAGCCCAATCTGCGCCCTCTCCAACCCAGGACCTCTCAGGGGATGTCCAACTTCTGGTTTAAGCCCGATGGGGGATCCCTCTTGTAATCCGGGACCACTGCTCCTAACTGCTCACCTGCCTACCTGCCTGATTGCCCCTAACACTTTACCTTCTGGCCTGATGCCCCTAACTGCTTCCTTTATTGGCCCTAACTGCTGGCCTGATCGCCACTCAACACCTCTACCTTGGCCCTGGCCACCGTGGCTTTGTCCAGAAGATGTTTGGTCTAGTTAGCATATTACCCTTTTATTAGTATAGATAAAAGTTACTGAGGGAACTTAACTGTCAGGGGCATATTTCAACTTTCTAAAAATAGTTCTTTAATTTAAATGAGTTACCTTAAATCATCCAATATTTGCGTAGTTTTGGTGTGTCTGTTAATTTTAAGAAACATGTTGATAAGTTGATGAGGGTTCAAGTAAGAGCAGCATTAGAGACTACTGCTTATGAATTAGGAAGCTGAACCTACTTGATGCTTATGCATGAACAGAACTAATTTACAGTTCAATAATACTCATCTTCAGCAATATCTACAAAAACAATTTAGAAAGTTATTTATGGTAATTTTGCTCTTAGAGATAATATGTTATAGAATGAAAAACATTTGACTTTGGTCTTAAAAATTGAATATATTTTGCCAAATAAAGAAAGGGAATGGAATATTTAAAAACCTCTAGCTCTTAAAAAGGCATGAAGATGTGGTAGACCATGGCATATTGGGGAATGTAAGAAAAAGTGGGTAACTAGATTATATAGTAAATATGAGAGAATAATAGGAAAGTCTTCAAATTTCATGATGGATTTTGGATTCAATGAGAAAGGACCATATTTGAGTGTTTTTTAGACAGGAGAGTAAAACAATTAAATCCATAGTTAAAAAGATACCCAGAGAAAAATGGTGAATTAACATGGTCTGCTAGACGGATTCCTATCCTAAAACCAATCTTAAAGAAGCTACAAATGTTTAAGGAAAAGATGGCCTGAGCAATACACACACACACACACACACACACACACACACTCCCTGAGGGACAAGGAGGCCTGACTATGGATTACAGTTGGAATAATAGGATATATCGCCTTTTCCAATCGGCTGCTTTTACTCAGTAATATGCATTTAAGGTTACATGTCTTTTCATGGCTCGAGAGCTTATTTCTTTTTAGTGCTGAGTATCCTATAGTCTGTTTATTTATCTATCCACCTACTGAAGGATATCTTGGTTGCTTCCAGGTTTTAGCAATTATGAATAAAGTTGCTGTAAACATCTATGTGCAGATTTTTGTATGGACATATGCTTTTAAGTCTTCGGGTGAATATCAAGAAGAACAAAGGCTGGGTTGTATAGTAAGGGCATGTTTTGTAGGAAGTCCCCGAACTGTCTTCCCTGTGGCTATAGTATTTTGCATTCCCACCAGCAATAAATGAAAGTTTTTGTTGCTTTACATCCTCACCATCCTCCATGTCCTTGCTCCATCTTGCCAGCATTTGGTGTTGTAGTCCTGGATTTTGGTCATTCTATTAATTTAATCAGGCTTGCATATCTGGATAAATCTCACTTGGTCATGTTGTAGAATTATCCTTATACACTGTTAGATTTGATTAGATTATATTCTGTTGTTGATTTTTACATTTATGTTCATGACAGAAATTGGCCTGTAGTTTTCTTTTCTTATAACATTGACTGAACTGGGTATTAGGATAATGCTGGCTGCATTGAAGGATTTGAAGTGTTCCCTGCGCTGCTATTCTCTGACAGAGATTGTAGAGAATTGGTATATTTTCTTCCTTAAATGTTTAATAGAATTCACCAAACTCATATATGTTTTTTGCCTTCTCTTTTAGATGGTTACTAATTAATGATTCAATTTATTTAAATATATTTAACATAGTATATATCTATATTTTATAGATTTAATAGATAGAACTTTTGCTTTGTGTGAATTCTGATCGTTACTGTTTTTCAAAACATTGGTACATTCATCTAAGTTATCAAATTTGTGGGCACAGAGTCATTCATATTACCCCTTTATTTTTTATTTTTTTATTTTTTTAAAGTAAATCTTTATTATTCAGATTATTACATTTGTCTCCTCCATAGCTCCCCTCCCTCTACCCTTACCTTCCCTCCCAATTGATGAGTCCATAGGTGTATGATTTTTGTCCAGTCACTCCCTGTACACTCCTCCCCCCTTTCCCCCTGAGAATTATCAGTCCACTCCCTTTCTGTCCTGATTCTATTATATTCACCAGTTTATTCTGTTGATCAAATTTTTAATTCACTTAATTTTTAGATTCACTTGTTGATAGGTATTTGTTGTTCATAATTTTTTGTCTTTTACCTTTTTCTTCTTCCTTTTCTAAAAGAGTACCTTTCAGCATTTCATATAATACTGGTTTGGAGTTGATGAACTCCTTTAGCTTTTCCTTCTCTGTGAAGCTCTTTATCTGCCCTTCAATTCTGAATGATAGCTTTGCTGGATAGAGTATTCTTGGTTGTAGGTTCTTGCTATTCATCACGTTGAATATTTCTTGCCACTCCCATCTGGCCTGCATAGTTCCTGTTGAGAAAGCAGCTGACAATCATATGGGTACTCCCTTGTAGGTAATTAACTGTTTTTCTCTTGCTGTTTTAATATTCTTTCTTTGTCTTTTGCTCTTGGTATTTTAATGATGATGTGTCTTGGTGTAGTCCTCTTTGGATTCTTTTTATATGGGGTTCTGTGTGCTTCCTGGACTTGTAAGTCTATTTCTTTTAACAGATGTGGTAAGTTTTCAGTCATTATTTCTTTTAATAGGTTTTCAGTACCTTGATCTCTCATCTGGCACCCCTACAGTTCTGATGTTGGTATGCTTGAAGCTGTCCCAGAGGCTCCTTACATTATCTTCACATTTTTGGATTCTTTTCTCTTCTTGTTTTTCCAGTTGAGTGTTTTCTGATTGTTTATATTTCAAATTTTTGACTTGATTCTTGCCTTCTGCTAGTCTGCTGTTAGGTCTCTGTATAATATTTTTTTTTCAGTCAGTGTATGTTTAATTTCTAGTTGGTTCTTTTCCATCTCTAGTTGGTTCTTTTTCATTTCCAATTGGTTCTTTTTCATCTCCTCTTGGGTCTCACTAACTTTATCCAACTTTTCTAGGATATTCTTGAAAAACCTTATAAGTGTGGTTTTGAACTCTATATGCAGTCATTTTCCTCCATTTCTTTTGTTTGTGACCTCTTCCCTTGTCTTGGCATTTTCACTATGCTGGGAGATCTTCTATATTGAATTCAGCCTTATGATACCAGACTTGAAAAACTGCAAAAGCCTCTCTGTTGAGCTTGGGATGGGTGGAGTCTCAGGGCTTAAGCGACCGCCTTGCCTTCGAGTCAGGCTGCCCTCCACGGCCCCTGAGTCTCATGTGATTGGGTAATCCCTGTGCGCATGCGCTGTCTCACAGTGCATCTAGACTGCTGCCCCTCCGCCTCCCCTGTGCTTCGGGACCACACGAGTCTGGGTCCCCAGGGTTTTGCCCGAAACTGGGGTTTAGTGAAGTTAGAAGTGGCACAGTTGAGAGGGTCTGTCTCCCACCCACTCGCGAAAGCCAGTGGCACAGTCAGCAGCTGGTCCTCTACGGTGCAGTGCCGTGCACGCCACCAGACTTCTGATCTTTTGCAACTCCCCTAAATTTCCTTGCACTTCTCCCTTTTCACAGTCCAAACTCCCCCTGTATGAGTTTCGGCTGGATCTGGGGTTTAGTGTCGTAGGATAAGGAGTTCAATGCCTTTGAGAGTCTCCGTCTCCCTCCTGCCAGAGAAAGCCAGCCAGGTTTGCCATCTCTCGCTCTCTCCACACACACGTCTCTGTACCTCAGCTTTTTACAGCTCCTCTGGGTCTCTGTGAGCCCCTCTCTTTCCTTCTAGTTGTAGAATTTCTACTTGGCCAGCTTTCCTGTGGTTCTGGATGATGTCTGTTCTGTCTTTTAGTTGTAGTTTTGAAATTGTTGTGCGAGGCAGCAGTGTAGGTGTTTACCTATGCCGCCATCTTGGATTCTCCATACTACACCTTTAATATTCCTGTAATGTGTATGGGACCTATAGTGATATCCTTCTCTATGATATTAATAATTTGTGTTTTCTCTCTTTTTTTTCTTAATTAACCCAATTACGTTGCTCTTGTTTAATGAAGTAGTTGATTGATGATGATGTTGAGTTTAATTCCAAGAATATTTCTTTGAGGAAAAATATATTATACATGAATAGTTTTCCTTTAGCCATCGCTAGGTATCTTATCTACTCTGCTTTAGTATGATGGTCCCTAACCACCACCACTACCATCTTTCTTCTTAATGAATCCACAATATTTAAAACAAAACCACCAATGCATTTTTGAGTGAGTATAATGTGAAAAATTTTTGTCAGTGTACTTTTGTAAAGTAGAATTCAACATGAGAACAACTTCTTTTACAGGAAATATTGGGAGAAAGGAAGAAAAGTGAAAGAGTTTTGACAGTAAAATTCCGCTGTAATAACAGTTACTTTTTAATTTGTAACTGAATGTCCACTGTGTATTATTTTATCCAACAACTCTTTTTTTAAAAAATATATTTTATTGATTTTTCACAGAGAGGAAGAGAGAGGTATAGAAAGTCAGAAACATCGATGAGAGAGAGACATCGATCAGCCGCCTCCTGCACACCCCACACTGGAGATGTGCCCGCAAGCAAAGTACATGCCCCCGACCGGAATTGAACCCAGGACCTTTCAGTCTGCAGGCCGATGCTCTATCCACTGAGCCAAACCGGTCTCAGCCAACAACTCTTGATATGAAGGTATTCAAGTTGTTTTCATAGGCCTAAGTGTTAGTGGCCCCTCACTTTATCACTTTTCCCACTATTAAGTCTGATGAGATCATTTTTGATGCAGAGCCTGTCTTGTGGATTATAATGGGAGCATTGTTGAGTTTGAGGGTTCCCTATAGGTAACAATTACTTGTGTTTTTTAAATAAAATTAATATTTTCAAATATATATAACTATTTTAATTGATATTTAATATTATTATTGATTAATGTATAAACATTTTAACAAAATATTTTAATAGCTTATTCTGATATTAATGATGAAGTGATTTATGAGAAAGTACTATGTATAACTGAACTATTTTATTTCAATTTATTGAATGCTTTAAAGCAATGTAGTTTAGAAAATTTTGAACTATCCATGTAGTTATTTTTAAGGATTGCTTGGAGAATTTAGGCTGAAAACAGGATTTTTGAGCAATGATAGCAACATGTCTGCTGCTTATTAAAATTTGTCTCTGTCTAGACTTAGTTCCGCAAGAGCAGAAATGTGAATGTAGCATCTTGTTTATGTTTGTCTCCTTATCCTTGAACCTAATAGGTGTTTAGTTATTGGCCACTGCTTTATTTCTGAGGACCATAGTATGGAGAAAAGTACAGCAGTTGTTTTGAATCAGAATGCTCTGAGAGTTTGGTAACTAATTAATCTCTACCAAGTAAGTACTATTCTATCAAACTAAAATTGTAATTGCATGCCTACTGTGTATTTAACATTATTAGATTGGTATACATACTCCATAATCATGAACATATAAAATTAGCTGATATAAAAAAGTTTGTGTTTTTTCTTTTCCACTTCACCTCCCTCCACCTGACACAGCGAGTAGAACAATAGAATTCTCCATCATATTTTTCTAACAAGGAGATCTTCAGATGTATTAGTCAAACTTGGAATTCCTCCAATACTAAAGCTTATGTGTAAATTTAGAATTAATGAGCTCCCTGTATGCATCACGCTGAAAAGCACATATTCTCTCTGTTAGCATCAAGGCACTTTTACTCAACATGAATATATTGCCAAAGAGAATATTAATGTTTCTTACTTAGTGTTACTGGTTCACAAAACTCAGTCTTTCATTAAAGTGCTTTGTAAAAACATGAACATATTCACCAGGGAAGAACAATAAGTTTGTAGAGAAAATTGATTTTAAAGAATCATAGAGCTTTCCATCTAAATGCATCCTTAAAGGTCTTTCAGCACAAAACTTCTTGACTGATAGAATTCCTTTCAAAATAACTTTTCTAGGTGATTACTGGGTCCTGTAAATACTTCCCCTGCCAATGCACTCCAATCCACTTTTTACTAGCTGTGATCAATAGCCTCTTTGGCAGAAAACCAAAATCCTTTTTGCTGTTGCTATCCCAATTTCTTCCAGATTTGCTTCTTTGGACACACAGATTGATATTCATTCATTTTTTTAATGCTTTATGACAACTACTATATGTTCTCCCTATCCAGTTTTCTATCCCCCTGCAATCCAGTCTTCTCTTCTGTAGGCCAAAAATGCCAGTTCATTTACCTTTTGTTATATGCTTCCATTTCAAGTTGCTTTGTCATATGACCAAACTTTTGTTATGTTCGCAAATAATATGTATGACTTTCCTAACAAAGATATTAGGAATATATTTTTAAATATATTTTTCTTGAGCTCAGAGAGGAAGGGGGAGGGAGAGAGAGATAGTAACATTAATGGTGAAAAATAATCACTGATTGGCTGCCTCCTGTATACCTCTACTGGGGATCCAGCCTGCAACCCAGGTATGTGCCCTGACTAGGAATCAAACTGTAACCTCCTGGTTCATAGATTGATGCTCAACCACTGAGCCATGTAACCTGGGTGTACATCAGGACTTTTAAAAGAAGTAAATTGTGGTAGAAAGTTAAACAATGGATTGCTGGGAAAGATGCTCAGACCCCAACTAATGATTATGGTTGAACTGAGTGATTATTAAAACTGTGTAGTTGATAGAGAGGAGAGAGTAAATTCATGACTATTTTATTTACAGAATCAAAAACTCAAGGACACCTTTAAGATCTACTTCGAAGAGGTGATGCCATTAATTTAAAATCAGACAATAAAGGGTAGAGTATATTTACTCATAGGAAAAATGCATACTATATTGAACATGTTTTCTTATAGATATTTTTAAAATTGCTAGATAGATAAGTTTACAGAGTAATAAAAATATTTACATGCTGGTTATATATAAGGCATCTCATAGCCAGGTTCTCTGTCCTAATTTGAGACCATCATATGTTGTGCTTAATGAATTTAAGATGTTGATAATAAAACTGAACTGTCTTTTCCAAACTTTCTGCCCATTTTTTTAATTGTAATTCTCACCCAAAGATATTTTTACAATGGTTTTTAGACAGAGTGTGAAGAAGGGGGAGAGACAGAGAGAGAGAAATATTGATGTAAGAAAGACACATCTATCGGTTGCCTCTTGCAAGCACCACCAGGTCTGGAATTGAGCCTCTGACTGAATTACATGCCTTTGACTGGAAGCAAACCTTCAAGTCTTCAGACAATGGGCTGCCACTCTATCCAGTGAGCCAAACTGTCTAGGATATCTGCCCCATTTTCACAGTAACAGTCACCACCATCGTCAATCTTTCAAGTTAAAAAAAATGTGGTATTGTTTTGTGATTCACCTTTTTCATTACGCTAGCATCCAAATACCAAATTTTATTTATTGATCTCTAAAATGTGTATCAACTCTAGATGTTTCCCCCCATTCTAATGGCATTGCATTAATTTTGCTGCTTGCCACTAGGCTTCAGTGGAGTCCTGGGCCCAGCTTGGATTGCCATGCAAGATGCTCATGAATTTTTTGAGCTGGTTGTCAAACAGTTGCCAACTTGTGATTAACCACAAATACTACAAATTAGGACTTTTTAAAAAATTTTTTTCTTTATCAGAATATTACTATTCTTTTCTGTCCAATCTGTCTACCACAGTGGAATCAGAACTCTCTTCCTACAAAAAATTGTAATGTCACTGCCCAATGAGATAGGAAAAGCTATTTCTATAAATTCAAGAACTTGATTGAGATACTGGTGAAGGCAGAGTCTGATTTTAATATATTTATAAGTCAGAGTATTACAGATCGATATACAGAAAAAAAATAGACTCATCATATAAGTTTCTTTATAGTTTGAAATGGTAGTCACTCTTATCTTGAAGAAGCAGCTGGCATATTCATCTTCAAAGAGGGTAGAAGTTTTTCTGCAAGACAGACCTATTTAATAGCCCTTTTTCTCATGACCAGGAGTTCTGAATAAAAATTTCCACATGTCCTGTGTCTTATCAATTGATTAATATATCTTATATATGACATGTGGAGATGATAGTGACTCCTAATTTTTGGATAGAATTTTCTCATCCATGTGTCCTTCAAAGCCAATTTGTTCTTCTGAAGTGAACATTCTTATGACATTTAGGTTCTCTTATCTAGAGAAGGTGACAATATCTGTGGAAAACTGGTTGCAAAACCAGAAAGTAAGATTGATTTTTTTTTTTTGCAAAGCTAATTCTTGTGTTTCTGAGATGAAGGCATATGGTCAGCTAATGTTCACCTAGTGTTCTTCAGGTGACCACGTACCATATAAAATTTAGTCTACAAAGCTTTTCTGTGTAGCCAGACAATTTTTATTTAAACTCTGCTAGTTTTAATGATTGGTCCATCATTTTACTTATAAATGTATCATTTATTAACAATTGATATTATAATTAAATCTGGTCTGCTGAAATTATCTATTATGCCCTCCCAGGCCATCTAACTAATTTTTGTTTGTGCTCCAATAGAGGTAAATTTTTGGACTTACTTTTATAGCTTGTAATTATACTAGTCCTATTACATTTTGGCTCATAGACTTTAACACATTTACTGTTTTAAAATGTCTGCTGGCTTTTTTTTTGTCCAAAGGAATATATGCTTTAAAATCTTGAACAGAAAAATGTAGGAGAAGCTCTTGGGTGAGGATAGACTTCTGCACTATTTGACACATTGAAGTTTGAAAACAATGGGCCCATAATGTGGGATAATAGCCAGACTCCTTTGTATGAGACACAAATGTCCTTCATTACCTAACTCTATCATCTGAATCACCTTTAAAGTTCCATTTCCAGCCATAATCATCATGTATATTTTTTGAAACATTGAATTTCTCAATGTATTCACTGCCCTCTAGTCTCCAGGCATATTAGATGTTTTTACATCTTCTCTCTGTTTGAGAGACCACACCCCCCTTCATTACTGCAAATATCACCCCCTCAGTAAATAATAACAGCTAACACTTGGTGTGTGCTTTCAATATGTTGCCAAGTCTTTTAATTGTCCCTGCATTTCAAAGAGGAAGCTGTAAAGGAGGAACATGTCCTACAAATACTGGGGATCTGTGCCCTGGTTGGTGCTTGTGATCACAGATACAGAGGAAGAAGTGGGCATTGCTGGTTATGGCACATATCTCTATTATCACAAAACCCTCCCAGATCAGCTGAAGTGATTTCCAGAAGATTTAAAGGGCCATCACCCTTCCCCAGTTCCTTTATTTTTTTCTTTTGCTCATTTTGGATTCAGACATTAAATATAAGGAGATTTAACTCGGGAAGGTATACAGCAAGCTATTCTTGCTCATTCTAGAGGGCAATTCTGTATCTTGTTAGCAGTTTCTTACCCTTGTTACATTAGTTTGACATTACTGGGAGGAAAGGGGAACAAAGAGGTTCATCAAATGACTTTCTATAATGTATGGTTATTTTATTCATGATAATAAAATATTAATACAAACATGAAGCATATTCTTTTGAGTAATTACTATATATACTTATCTTATTTAATCCTGACAATAACTAGATGAGATGAATTGTATTGTTCAGTCATTTGTATGGATGATGGCCCTGATGCTTAAAAGAATATATAATTTACCCAAGGTCACCATTACATAGTGCCAGAGCTAGGTCTGACACTGTCTGGTTGGTTCCAAAGTTCTTGGAGTCTGAAATCAGATTAAGGAAGGAAGGGCCTTCTAAGAACTGCTTTTCACCCCAAAAGACCATTTTAAAGTTGAGAATTCTGAAATTTTGGCAAGCCAATGAGAGCTAGTATTGTGGCTGCTTGCTCTTTCTTTCTTGAACAAAACACCTGAGGTATTTCCAAAAGTATGAGAGATTATGATGAAGTAGGCTTAAATAGAAAAATACAGTTCATCACTTTGCAGCGCCATAAGTAATTATGATTCCAGGAGTAGGTTGAATGAAAAATGTCCCCTCATTATGAGTCTATTGTGCATTAGCATACATGCCTGGAATGATATGGTTGTTAATAGGGAATGTGTTGTTTAAAATAAGCAATCATTATAGACACACTCTGTAATGTATTTCTATTTACAAAAATAAATAACTTAAAAAGTAATTATTACTTTTATTCTTTCCTTGAATTTTTTTGAAAACACTGCTTTACTGTCTTATAATTAAGTGGAAAAAAATGTCTCGGGAAATTATGCATAACTCAATACTTTAAAAATCATTGTTTGCTAGACTGTCATCTAAAAGTGGCTTTGTGTTTAAATATAAAAATTTATAAGCAATTAGTTCTTTTAGTGGAATAATTTCTGTTGCTATTTAAAACTAAAATTAAACAGTATAGCTATTTCAATCTGAATGGGAAGACTTGTGTTCTAACATACTAGCTGTACCAGTTAATAATGCAGATTTTCTCAATAGTTAGCATTACATATATGTTTATACATATGCAATTTGATATGTATGCTATTTTGTTGTATTGACAACAAGCTTCAAAACATCATATATCGATCTACAACTATGGCACCCACCAAACAGCTGCAAATCCCAGAACACTGGTCCCCAATTAGCACAGGCATGCGGATTCAGAAAAGCTCTACACTCCACCACAGAAAGGTCAGACTTCACCTGGGATGAAGAGGAGAGAACTACATAACCAGACACCCGGAGAAGAGAGACTATGGGGAGACAAAGAAACAGCCCATATATGAAAGAAAAGCAAGCATTATAAGAAAAGGAAGTAAATGAAATGGAGACAAGCATCCTGTTGGAGAAAAAATTCAGAGAAATGGTCATAAGGTGGCTGAAAAGAATGGAAGACAAATTCAACAATATGATTAAGAACCAAGAGGAAATGAAGAAGAATCAAGAAGAAATGAAAAATGACATCACTGCTGCAAAGAACTCAATAGAAAGCATCAAGAGTAGGCTAGGAGAAGCAAAGGACTGCATCAGTGAGCTAGAAGACAAGGTAGGAAAAAATACCATAGTAGAGCAGCTTCTAGGAAAAAAATTAAAAAGCAGGAGGAGAGCATAAGGGAACTTTGGGACAACACGAAATGAAACAACATTTTCATAAGGGTTTTAAAAGGAGAGGAAACTGAACAAAGAATAGAAAATCTTTTTGAAGAAATATGACAGAAAACTTCCCTGATATAGGGAAGAAAAAACCCACACAAATCCAAGAAGCTCATAGAGTCCCAAGCAAAATGAACCCCAAAAGACTGACACCAAGGCACATTATAATTAAATTGGCAAACACCAACGACAAAGTAAGAATCTTAAAAGCTACCAGAGAGAGACAGAAAGTTACCTACAAAGAATCCCCCATCAGAACTAGCGACTGATTTCAATAGAAACTCATAAGGCCAGAAGAGAATGGAATGCAATTTACAAAGTCATGCAAAAGAAGAGTCTGCGTCCAAGAATACTGTACTCAGCAAGGCTATCAATCAAAATTGAAGGTGAAATCAATAGCTTCACAAACAAAAAAGGACTAAGGGAATTTATTACCACCAAACCAGCAAAGAAAAAAAAGGATAAAGGGTCTGCTGTAAAAAAAAAATGAATAGGATGCAAAGAAGGAACACAGGGGTAAAGAATAAAAATGGCAACAAATAAGTACCTATCAATTATAACTTTAAATGTAAATGGATTAAATGCCCCAATCAAAAGACATAGGGTAATGGATGGGATAAGAAAACATGATCTATATATATGCTGTCTACAAGAAACTCACCTCAGAAAAAAAGACTCACACAGACTGAAGGTGAATGGATGGAAAAGGTTTTATTGGCAAATGGAAATGAAAAAAAAAATCTGGGGTAGCAATACTTATATCTGACATATTAGATCTCAAAGTGAAGGACATAACAAGAGATAAGGAAGGCCACTTAACTCTGGTAAACATATACACACCCAATACTGGAGCACCCAAATATATAAAAAAACTCCTGGAGGATATCAAGGGAGAGATTGACAGCTATACAATCATGGTAGGAGACTTTAATACCCCACTATCATCATTGGACAAATGCTCTAAACAAAAAAATCAGCAAAGAAACATCAATTCTAAATGACTCACTACACCAGATGGAATTGACATCTTCAGAACATCTCATGCCAAAGCCACAGAATATACATTCTTCTCAAGTGCACATGGGTCATTTTCAAAGATAGACCATATGTTGGGTCATAGGCAAAGTCTCTTTAAATTCAAGAAAATAGAAATCATATCAAGCACCTTCTCAGATCACAGTGGCATAAAACTGGAAATCAACTACAATAAAAATAATCCAAAGAAATCAAACACATGGAGACTAAACAGGATGCTATTAAACAATGACTGGGTTACCAGAGAGATCTAGGAAGAAATAAAAAAACATCATGGCAACAAATGACAATGAAAATACAACAATCTAAAATCAGTGGAACACAGTAAAAGCAGTCTTGAGAGGGAAGTTCATAGCTCTACAAGCCGACTGCAAAAAAACAAGAAACATAGGTAATAAATTACCTATTCCTACAAATAAAAGAGTTAGAAAGAGAGCAACAAAAAAGCCCAGTGTAAGCAGAAGGAAGGAAATAATAAAGATCAGAGAGGAGATAAATGACATAGAGACCAAAGAAACGATACAGAAGATCAACAAAACTAAGAGCTGGTTCCTTGAAAGGATAAACAAGATTGATAAAGCTCTAGCTAGGCTCACCAAGAAGAGGGAGGATCCAAATAAACAAAATCAGAAATGAAAGAGGTGAAATAACAACAGACCCCCACCAAAATACAAAGGATTGTTAAAAAATACTATGAACAACTCTATTCCAAAAAATTGGACAACCTGGAGGAATGGACATATACCTAGGAAAATATAACCTTCCAAAACTCAATGAGAAAGAATCTAAACTTCTCAATCAGCCAATAACTATGGAAGAAATAGAAGCAATCATTAAAAAGCATCCAGCGAACAGAAGCCCAGGGCCAGATAGCTTAACAAGGGAGTTTTAGAAAACATTCAAGGAAGAATTAAAACCTATCCTTCTCAGACTATTTCAAAAAATTCAAGAAGAAGGAACACTTCTAAACACCTTCTATGAAGCCAGCATCACCCTAATACCAAAACCAGATAAAGACAACACAATGAAAGAGAATTACAGGCCAATATTCCTCATGAAATTAGATGCCAAAATCTCAACAAAATTCTAGCAAATCAGATCCAGCAGTAATAGAAATATCATACACCATGACCAAGTAGGATTTATCCCAGGAATGCAAGGATGATGCAATATCCACAAATCAATAAACGTGATGCATCAAATAAACAAATTGTGAGATAAGAATCACATAGTTATATCAATTGATGCAGAAAAAGCATTTGACAAAATCCAACACCCTTTCTTGATAAAAACTCTCAACAAGGTGGGAATAGAAGGATCATAACTCAACATAATAAAAGCCATATATGATAAACCCACAGCCAGCATCACACTCAATGGATAAAAACTAAAATCATTTCCCCTAAGAACAGGAACAAGACAGGGATGCCCAGTCTCATCACTCTTGTTTGACATAGTACTAGAAATATTAGCCATTGCAATTAGACAAGAAGGAGAAATAAAAGGCATCCAAATTGTAAAAGAAGTAAAGATGTCCTTGTTTGCAGATGACATGATACTGTACATAAAAAAACCTGAAAGACTCCATCAAAAAATAATTGACTTAATAAATGAATTCAGGAATGTAGCAAGATACAAAATTAACACCAAGAAATTTATGGCATTTCTATACTACCAATAGTGAACTTACAGAAAAAGAGACTAAAAAAGCAATCCCATTTACCATCACACCAAAAAAATTAAGATACCTAGGAATAAACCTAACTAAGGAGGTAAAAGACCTATACATGAAAAACTACAGGACACTGAAAAAAGAGATAGAGGAAGATGTAAACAGATGGAAGAACATACCATGTTCATGGATTGGGAGTATCAACATCATTAAAATATCTATACTACCCAAAGCAATTTATAGATTCAATGCACTCCCCATTAAAATACCAATGGCATATTTCATAATCCTAGAAAGAACTCTCCAAAAATTTATCTGGAATAAAAAAAGACCCCAGATAGCCATAGCAATCCTGAGAAAGAAGAACAAAGTAGATAGGATCTCAATACCAGATTTCAAGCTGTATTACAAAGCCACTGTTCTCAAAACAGCCTAGAACTGGCACAAGAACAGATATATAGACCAATGGAATAAAATAGAGAATCAAGATATTGACTCAAATCCCTGTGCTCAATTAATATTTGACAAAAGATGCATGAACATACAATGGAGTCAAGACAGTCTCTTCAACAAATGGTATTGGGAAAATTGGACAGATACATGCAAATAAATGAAACTAGACCCCCAATTTATATCATATACAAAAAAATAAACTCAAAATGGATACAGTACTTAAACATAAGACGGGAAACCATAAAAATACTAGAGGAATGCACAGGCAGCAAAATCTCTGACATATGCTGAAGGAACTTCTTTCACTGATACTGCTCCTATGCCAATGGAAACTAAAGAGAAAATAAACAAATGGGACTACATCAAAGTAAAAGGCTTTTTCACAGCAAAAGAAACCATCAATAAATCAACAAGAAAGCCCACTGTATGGGCGAACATATTTGCAAATGTTATCAGTGATAAAGGTTTAATCTCCAACATCTACAGGCAACTTATACAACTTAATAAAAAGAAGATAAATGATCCAATAAAAATAATGGGCAATGGACCTAAATACATTCTTTTCAAAAGAAGACAGAAGGACAGAAGGAAGGCCAAGAGACACATGAAAACAGGCTCAAAGTCACTGAGACATGCAAAGCAAAATGACAATGTGTTAAAATATCACATCTATCAGAATGTCTATCATCAACAAATCAACAAATGACAAGTGTTGATGAGAATGCTGAAAAAAGGGAACCCTGGTGCACTGCTGGTGAGAATGCAGACTGGTGCAGCCACTATGGAGAACAGTATAGAGTTTCCTCAAAAAACTCAAAATTGAACTCTCATTTGACCCAGTAATCCCCCTCCTAGGAATATATTTTAAGAAACTGGAAACATGAATCAGAAAGGATATATGCACCCCTATGTTCACATTAGCACAATTTAGAATAGCTAAATTTTGGAAACAGCCTGGGAGCTCGTCAGCAGATGACTGGATCAGTAAACTATTGTTTTCTGAATACTATGCTACTATGCAATGGAATACTATGCTACTATGAAAAAGAAGGAATTCTTACCATTTGCAGCAACCTGGATGGAGAGCATTATGCTAAGTGAAATAAGCCAGTCAATGAAAGAAGAATACTACATGATCTCACTCACTTATGGATAATAAGGAACATTATAAACTGATGAACAAAAGATAGATACAGAGGCAGTCAAACATCAAATAGACTGTCAAATTACAGCAGACAGGTTAAGGAGAAGTGGGGAAGATAAAGAGATCAACCAAAGGACTTGTATGCATGCATATAGGCATAACCAATGGACACAAGACACAGGTTGGGGAGTGAGGTCATGTATGGGAGTGGGTTAGGGGACAATTGGAAGATATGTACACATGTAATACATTAGGTTGAAAAATGAGAAGGTTAAAAAATCTTCATATGTCAAATTTGCTGAAGGTGTTAATATCAGATATTTTTAAGCTTGAAATGTTTAATTTCGTGCCAAAAAAAAGAACATTTGCAGAAAGTTATAATTCATTACTTCATTTTGAAGAATAGTGCTGCTGAATACTTCAGGAAGCTTATGGTAAACATGCTCCATCTCAAGATACTTGTGAATGATGGTTTAGATGCTGTAAAAGTGATGATTTTGTTGTGAAAGACAAAGAACTTCGAGGTCAACTGAAAAAGTTTGAAGACCAACGATTACAAGCATTATTGGATGAAGATGGGTGTCAAACTCATAAACAGCTTGCAGAAAGCATAAATGTTGCTCAGCAAACAATTTCTGATCATTTACAAGCAATGGGAAAGATTTTAAAGGAATGAAAATGGGTGCCACATCAACTGAACAAAAGGCAAATTGAAAACTAAAGTCATCAGTAAAATTTTGCTTCAATGGCACAAAATAAAGTCTTTTTTTTTTTGCATTGAATTGTGACTGGTGATAAAAAGTGGATTTATTTTGAGAATCCTAAATGCACAAATTATGGGTTGATCCAGATCAGCCATCAACATCGACTGCAAGGCCAAATCGCTTCAGAGAGAAGACAATGGTCTGCATTTGGTGGGATCAGGAAAGTGTGGTGATTTATGACCTAAAACCAGGTGAAAGCATTAATACTGATTGCTACTGACAACCAATAATCAATTTGAACCATGCTTTGATTGTGAAATCACCAGAATGTTCCAGAAGACACAGTAAAGTAATTTTGCTTCATGATAATGCACCCTCACACACTTCAAAACCAGTTAAAGATATGTTAAAAGATCTTGCCTGGGAAATATTAACCCACCCGCTTTATTTACCAGACCTTGCTCCTTCAGATTACTACTTGTTCTGATCGATGGCACACACACTTTCTGAGCATCTCTTCAAAATGTACAAAGAAATGAAAAATTTGGTCTCTGAATGGTTTGCCTCAAAACAAGAAAAATTCTATTGGGATGGTATTCACAAATTACCTGAAAGACGGGGAAATGTGTAGCTAGCAATGGACATTTCATTGAATAAAGAACTTTTGATGTTTCTCTTGATATTATCATGTTTTCTTTGATTACAAAATCCACACTATTAACCAGTGTACCTGGCAAGTTCATAGAAAGATTCCTAGGAAATTTCTAGTTCTTTTTCCTATGTACATATAATTTTGGTTAACTTATATGCAGGGCAATTGGGGTGATGATTAGTAACCTAAGATTTCTTTATTAAAGCATTAATTAGATTGATCCAGAAGACTGAATCATTGATTTTTAAGCTTTGCATTCCCTTTGTGTACTAATCTATTGATCATTGACTTTTAAACTTTGCATTCCCTTTGTGTACCAAGCTATTAATCAGTTACAAAGACTTCCCTGGGAAATATGTTAATTAATAAACCCTTCTGATTAACTCCTTAATATATCCTTGACCTGATTATCATTACTGCAAAAATGTTTTCACATTCTTCATCATCTTGCACAAGTAATCTATTAAGAGTTTGAAGGCTACCAAGAAACATGAAACATCATTTTTTTCAGACATAAAGGAAATTACCTCCATTTGGGTAATATTAAGGTTGGTCCCTGAGGTTAGTAAAATGAACAGGGAGAGTTGCTTCAGTTTGTGTACTTATGAAAGTAAAGAAGCAGCACAGGAGGTTGGACAGTGGGACATTCTGGGTTGTGGAGATGTGGATTCTACTAAGACCCTGAACACTCTGGAAAAGTCAAGCACTTTCTCTATCTGGGAGACTCATTCCTCAATGAGGAAAATAAGGAAACTAGAGAATATGATTCCTAGACTACCAGTAACTTTGGTCCTACATCTGCTGGGAACTTTCCTAGCAATTAGCATAACCATCATCACCATCATTCAAATGTTTTATTTCTTTGAGATAAGCAGCAGACACCAGATCTTGGGCCTAAGCTTTAAATGACTTTGTTGTACAAACATTGGAGAGCCTATAGGACTCAAGGAAGCTCAGAATCACAGTTAAAATCTCCACAACCAAAAACACATTACTTAGTGCCACAGCACAGCTTCAGAAGGGTACCATTGCCTCAGGTACTGAGGCTGTTACCCATGACACCCATGGCAAGACACTGAAAGTTGCTGTTGGTGTTACTTTTTCTACCATCCCCAGAAATCATAGGTTCTTCATGCAGAATGTAAATCATGCTATAGGACCCTGGAAGTCTACACTGTGACATTCTGATTGAGGCTTAGTAGAGGTCTGCACAACATGCTATGGACTACAGCTATTTTCATGGCTCAAGCTGGAGAGTTTTCTCAACATCACATTGAATCTGCTTCAAAGTTATCTCTTTTTCTAGGCTCTTCTGAAAAATGGCAGGTACTTGATAATACGTTGGTGAAGTATTTCCAGATTCAAACTATATGGACTCCAAGAAAAAAGATCTCTGTACAAGGCAGTTTGCTTCAGGTCTGTAATAGGAGATGTAAAGTATCACCATGAGCAGTGTGCTTAGTGCTTGGTTTAGCAGATGAAGGTTTACACTGCTCTTTACCTCCCATGATGTCACAGCATGTTTCCATGAACTCTTTATCAATACTGGGGACTCCTAAATTTGCAATAAAACTTACTTCCCATGATAGGGTGACAGAATAAGTCATTCCAAAATATGCCATAAAATTATTTTGAGCTGAAGACAATTGAGAAGAAGCAGATACAAGAAAAGCTCTTTGCCCTCCGCAATGTGCCTAAAATCAGGGCATACATTTGTAAAAGTGTCCCCCCTCTTCCCTTCTCCCAGGAAGGACAGATATTAATCATGGAAACAACTCTAGAAGCTCACCAGGCCAAAGATGGAAACAGAGGGATCTATGCAACAAACCTAAATAACTGGTCCTTGTAGTCCATATTTCCTCATATGTGGCCACATTATCTTCCCATAAATGTGGCCCTTAGAAACTCAAAGTCATTTTCCTTTGTCTTGTCATTTCTCTAAAAGTGTATTATTCATTTGCTAATATGCTCTAGAATCCCAAGTTCTAATTACCTGTTTGAGTTAGTCATTTCTGAGTTGGCCTGTGTCTATATGCATTGCACATGTTAATAAACAGCTCTTAGTCTTATTAGTCTGTTTTTTTGTCAAACTTTGTAGAGTTGCTGGCCAAGAAGATTTTCTTCCTTATCTATACCACTATTATTTTTTAGTAACTGATATAGCCTTGTGCTCACCTAGTCTTGACTTGTTCATTTTTATTTGTTTGTTTGTTTGTTTTGAATTGGTCAAGAAGTACCCTAACTGGCTGCCTATGAGAACCTTTTTCATAAGTCTTGGCTGTAGACCCTCCAGTTTCCGCTCTGTTGTGAGTGTTGCCAGTTGGCACCTGCAGCTTCAGAATCCTGTCCCTCCAATGGATGCTGATGTACAAGGCCCCAACCACATGCCCTGCTGTCATGCTGATCTACAGAACAGCCAACACTGAGCTGGTCAGCAAACACACAAATGGTTTCTAGCATCCTTTATGGCTTCTGGAGCAAGAATGCCCTCTGGTCCTTCCCAGGACACAGAATAGCTGGCAAGTTCTTTGGCTTTATGTAACAAATCTGTTCTAATGTATCCATCTTCTAGAGTTGTCTAGTTCATTGCTATTTACTTTGAAAAACCATGATAGCATAGTCACAAAAATAACTATATGCCTGTATTTCTTTACTTCCCCCAGCTTTATTGACGTATAACCAACAAAAATTATATATATTTAAAATGAGCATGTTATCTTTTAATATATGTATGTATTGTGAAATAATTGCTACTATAAAGCTAAGTAACATATTTATCACCTCAGATATCATTTTCTTTGCCTCTTAGCAAATTTCAAGACACAGTACAGTATTGTTAAATATAGTCACCACATTACACATTAGATTTCCAGAACTTATTAATCTTATAACTGAAATGATCTATCTTTTGATCAACAACTCCCTATTTCCCTTGCCCCCAGCAATCACTATTCTATGTGATATATCGAATCTTATTGAACCTTAAGAAAGGGAACCCTAACCATTTGTGACAAATGGATGAACTTTAGGACAGTATACTCAGTGAAATAAGCCAGACACAGAAAGACAAATACCATATGATTTCACTTAGATGAGAAATCTAAAAAAGTCAAACTCATAGAAGCTAGTTTCTTTTTAAACTTGAAGGAGACAGACAATGGCACATTAGAAATGTATTCCTGGAATGTGCACTGTTGATGTTAAAAATCTTACAAAGCTGTACTAAAGCTTAGAAGAGATATTATTTTTAACAATATACATTTGTTATAATTGTCATCATTATTATTAATACTTCAGCATTTTTTTAATGTTTCCTGTTGTTTGTTAGTCTGTATTTCAATAGACAATCCATATAATTACCTATTTTTTCTATTTCCAAATGAGTAATACATAAAAAAACCCTTTTGCTTAGAATTTATGTCTGACTTGACATAATGTGATTTCCAGAGAAGGAAGATTTCTTCTTTCTATAAGAAGGTACTGACTATACCTCCACTGTTACCAGATGGGTAAGGGGACATAGAGATTTTTTGTTTTACCTTCCTATCTAGGATACTCACTTCATTTACCTCCAGGGTTCAATGCTTCAGAGAGGGGATCTTTGGCTCTTACACACATGGAATTGTAGTTCCTAGGATCCTAAGACTTACTCAGGTTCCAGAAGTTATTACTACAGAGGTGAATATAGAGGAAGGGATGCATGTTATTGTTGAAATTCCATTTAGGGAATAAAAACTAATCTGCAAATGGCACTTAGGTAAGACAATGTGGAGATAGAATGGAAGTCTCTTTGGAAATAAGAATAGCTGGTCAATAGTGAATAGCCATGATGAAGGAGATTTCATTTGGTCAATGCAGCTTTGAAAAGAAAAATAATGTATCCAAGAAGATTGTCTTTTTCTTTTTGATAAGTTACTTTCCTATTAGACCAGCAAAATCCATAAATGCTTTGCATCCATTAGAGTACAGGTCTTGCTTTTAGCCCCTTTACATCTCCTTTGTCTAAATCAGTGACCAGGTGGTCAGCTACTTGGAGTAAGTGGTGCTGGGGCTATTAGATTCAGGCATCAAAGCCTCCATTGGTCTTTCAGGCAGCTTTCGATAACTCATTGGCTTTAGGTGTCTAAGTTATAGGACAATACTGGTTCATCTATACTTGACAAAGAGAACACATTGAATAACAGCTTTGAGAGTGGCTGGTATTTAATTCGCAATAATCCTGCTGCTCTAGGATTTCAGATTCCTATCCTAACCCTTTCAAAAAATAATAAGAAACAAATGAATGCAACTCCCAGTGATAATACAAAGGTAAACTCAGAGAATATTCACTTACCTTGTTTTGGGGCTTATTAGGAACATCTAACATATTACCTCTCTGCAGGTCTCTCTATCCACTGTTTCTCAGGGTATCTACTAGAGGAAGCACAGTGAGTTTTCTATAAACATATATGAATCATATCTCATTTACCACAGTAAAATAAAACACCTTTGCCAGACATTTAATATCGTATGGTCCTGCTGGAGAGGGACATTATCCCAGGCCTGAGCAGCCCCTCTGAGCCCTCCAGGGCAGTGCTTCCTGAAGTACATAGTAATGCTTTACATATGCTCCCCCTCAGCCTTTCTTACATGATGTCCCCTTCTTATTTTCATTTTTTTTGAAAAGTGAACAATTTGTTTTCTAAATTTATAGTTGGATTTACATAGCGTCAAATACATGTTTCACATTCACTCCAAAGTTATCATAGATGCAGCTTAAATAACATGAAATTGCTAAACACTTTGGTTTTGTTACACTCATTCAGCAAAGTATCAGAGAGTTATTAAATTGATAGGCTATTTTAATGTAATTTTTTTCAGTTTTTTTTTTTTATAAAAACAATTATTTTGTGGAAGCAGTGGCTCCAATAATAAGCATAATTACAGAACGATGTATTTCATTCATGAGAATTTTTTTTCATGAAATCTATTGGGGTGACATTGGTTAATAAAATTATATAGGTTTCAAATTTACAATTCTATGCTACATCTTCAGTATGTTGCACTGTGTGCCCACCACTCAAAGTCAAATCTCCTCCTGTCACCATATATTTGACTCCCTTTACCCTTTACTAATCCCCACCCCTTCCCTGTGGTAACCAACATACTGTTGTCTGTGTCTATGAGTTTTTGTTTGTTTGTTCTTCTTGTTTGTTCATTTATTGCTTTTAGCTTTATATCCCACATTTATGTGAAAACATATGGTTCTTGAATTTTCTGTCCAATTTATCTGGTCACTGATTCAGACAAAGGAGATGCAAAGGGGCTAAAAGCATCATGTGTACTCTAATGGATGCAAAACATTTATGGGTTTTGCTGGCCTGATAGGAAAGTAACTTCTCAGAAAGAAAAAGACCATCTTCTTGGATACATTATTTTTCTTTCAAAAGCTGTGTTGACCAAATGGGATTTCTTTTATCATGGCTATCCATTATTGACCAACTGTCCTTCATTTCCAAAGAGACTTCCATTCTCTCTCCATGTTTTCTCACCTAAGTGCCATTTTCAGATTAGACTTCTCAAGATCAATCAATGTTGTCCCAAATAGCAGTATTTCATCTTTTCTTAAGGATGATGTACCCTCTTTGAATGCAGAAGCCTTTCCTTTATAATTTCACAGGGCTGGACACAAAACCTTACACTTGTGGGTTTAGTGAATGGCTTTCCTTTCCTCTGATCAGTTTGCAAGAGGTAAAATTTATTTTGCAAATGAACATAAAATCAGTCTTAAAATGCCATGAGTAAGTACTATACCTTCTCTGGAGGCAGAACCTGAGACACCAAGGTTTTCTGATTCACAGGCTGAAACACCTTCTTACAGAAAACTTTTCCTAATAACAAAATTGCTGTCAAATACTTATGCTCATTTATAAACTGTGTTTCACAAAACCTGTAATTCATTTCCTTTTCTCCCTTCTAAAGGACTCTGGAAAAGTTAATAGAAAAAGAAAACCACAAAAAAACTTATAAGACAGAAAAGATTATTCATTATTAATAAAAGTTGAAAGCCAAAGGTCCATGTGTTAATCTTTCAGTAAACTGCAAATATTTCCACATGCACATTTATGAAGCATAAGTACTTTGATTTTTGGCAAATGTTGAAGAAGAAGTGGAAACAGAAAGAAAGGAATCATATTAGAATAACAGAGAGATGTTTGGAGAAAAAGCATAGTGTTTTAGTGAGTCATTTCCTTCTGTAGTAAATAATGATATGTTTTGGGGTGAAAATGTATTTTGACTGAAACAGGACCATAAATAATTTATTTATGATAAGAATATTTTATAATCTGAAATATCAAACTGGCTGATTATCCACCTACTTAAGGACAATTCTCAAAATTAAAAAATATTAGAATTGTAAATGTTAAGGCATCCAGAAAATTGTTCTTCTTTTTCATTGGTATAGAAACAAGAGTTACCTTTAGTTCATTAACATCACAAACTTGAGATACCAGAGAAAATCACACCAGCAGTCTAAATATAGCCAGATACTGAACAAAAGTTCAAGGGCTCTGAGCAGGAATCATATCACTGGAAGTAGGCACGGTTCAATTTAAATGTGGATGATCCATTTTAATTAGGAAAGGGTAGTTTCCGCATAAGCACACATGCTGTTCTAAGATTTCAAATAACATTAGAATTCTTCTAGCTTGCAAGGGAAATTTTTCATGACTTAAAAGGTCAAAGTTAGTGTCACTTTGGCTTTAGAGAAATTGGTAACCAATATTTTAACCATTATGATGATCACTGAACATAACATAAACTTTGGGTAGATAAAGAAATGGCTCAATATTTTTGTATTTTTATTTCAAGTATACCTATTAGAATTTATTTCCTTTCAATTTCTTAATGTCTTTGTCACTGGGATAAACTCAGTTAAAGAGTGACTCCCCATGTTTTCTTGTTTCAAAATAAACTGTGAAATATCTGTCATATTTTTCTTTGAAAACTAACTGTATATATTTCACTCATGATCTCTTCTTGTATTTTATTTAAAAACACTCTTACAACCATTACAGCTAACTTTAAAAAGAAAACGTTAAATACAGCCCAGCCACATGGCTCAGTCAGTTTGTGCTTCATCGCATACACTAAAGGGTGTTGGGTTCAATTCCCAGTCAGGGCACATATGTGGTTTGATCTCTGGTTGGGGCATGTATGGGAAGCAAACTGTTGGTATTTCTCACATCAATGTTCCTCTATCTCTTCTTTCCTCTCTCTAAAATCAATTAAAAAACAAGAAATGCTAACTATACACTTGACATGTTAATAGAATATATATTCTACTAATCCATTTGTACAAAATAATAGAAAACCAATATTAAGAATAAAAATAGTAAATATAAAAAAATTACAAAACCCAGGAACTTTGTGCAACATTCATGGATGATTACTGTTTCATGATTAGCAATTCTCCCACTTCAATCATGTCTCAGATTAACCATTTGCTAAGTGATATATTTTTGCTATTTACTTGCACAAAATTTCTTCTGGTGGTTATAACTGATGGTAAAAATCTGACAAAAATTTATGACCTCACAGAATCTACAAAATATTTTGGCTCAAAATATTTAATTGGTTGATGTAGAGGTCTTCACTCTTCTTTCCCCACAAGCTATACACACTGAAATAGATACTAAATCATCAGACTTTTATTTTTCATTTGAATTTCAAATTGCACTTTAAAATTACATTTTCTAAGTAAGTAATGTTTATCTGTTTTTGGCTGTGGTGTGGACCCAGGCTGAGATTCTCAGTTGAAAGGCTCCACAGAAGCAAACAGTGTAATTATAATTACTTAAAAATTAGTTGAGTAATTCTTAGCTGATTATTTCCTACAAGCATAACTAATCTAATGTTTCACTTCCCATGCAATAATGGGTAAAATGCTAATTGTTGAGGCCTTATTAAAACTTAATTGTTATTTGCCTCAGCTCTGCTAATTATTAGCTATATCACTTTCCATTTTGAATACAGAATCTTTATTTAGTAGGACCAAGTAGGACTCTATACGAACTCTATACTAATGATCACCCATCTTCCCTAGTTTCTATTTTTTACACTCAGATCTCAGGGAGGAAAAAAAGATAGGAGATGATATGAAGTGGAAAAAAATAAAAGAACATAATGTACTAACATATATAGATCTTTTAAGATCATGCCTCAGCTCTTGGATCAGAGAAATGAATACTGTAGAAATAATCCTTTACACAAAGCTGCTAATTTAGCAGAGTTGCTTTCTGTATTTCTTTGAAGGAATACAAGGATAGATGGAAGTAAACAATGAAGCTGGCAGAGAGCCAAGACTAAGCAATTCTGAGCCCCTTCTTGTTTTCTATACAAGACACAAATATGGTTGTATTTTGGCATGGTCACCTCAACTTCACACCCCTGCAAAGAAATCATAGGTGTCCCACAGTTATTAGCATCCATTTATGACAACGTATTTCCTCAGCCTTGACTACGTATAATCTAAGAATGTCTAATCATGGCATCCAGCTTCTTCCTTGATGGACACTTTTCACCGAAATAAAATGACTACAATTCTTTCCATGTAGACTCTCCCAATCCCGTTTTATTACTCTTTATCATATCCTCTGCGGCCTCATTGATCTCCCTTTTTAGTGTTCACATCCAACAGGTATTTGGAGACATAATTATGTCTTTCCCATCATCACTTAGGAGAGCTATTTACATTGCATTCATTTAACATGTCCTCATAAATCAACACAAACAGCCCCTTAATCATCTTTATTGCTTTTCCCTAAACACTTTCTGGTTTTCCTATGTCTTGCACACATAATTAGCAATCCAAAGGCCAAATAAATACTCTAATATATGGCATACCAGCTTCACTGAGAAGCTGCTTTGCTTTTTTCCTTGTTTGAAGTGATGATCTTATCGCTGCAGTTTTAAATTTCATCAACTCCCTGAAAAAAAAACACTACCATGTGGACACATATGAAACAATTTTCACAGTCCTACGGTTGGATAGACAGGAGAGAGTTTATATTCCCAGTTCAGAGATAAAGCCAAGGCTCAGGTATTATGGCAGATATTTCTGTTAGAGAAAATTTTTATTAAACTTGAGTTCATTTCAATCTATAAAAATACTTACATTAGTCCCTTTTTAGTAACTTGAATTATTTGAAAATATCTAGGTAAAAAGATTATGAAAATGTCATTTTAATATTACTTTTTGGAGCCAGTTATGATTAAAACAGTTTAAAGTCACATAAAAATTAAAATAATTTTAATCCCAAGAGTTTGTCACAGCTTAAGGAAACTCCTTTTTTTCACCATTTCTTGACATACACTATTTCTTTTATTCAAGTACACCTTATCCTTTAAAGTGCTTTCCCACCCTGCTATAGACTGATGTTTTTGTTCCCTCAAAATTCAGATATGGAAACCTAACCCCCAAGGTGATGGTGTTTGGAGGTGGGAACCTGGGAAGGTGCCTGGACCCTGAAAGTGAAGCCCTCCTGAGGGCATTAGTGCTCTTACAAAAGAGACCCCAGGGAGCTTTCTCATCCCTTCACCATGTGAGGACACAGTGAGAAGGTTGTGAAAGTTCAAGATCAAGGTGTTGGCTTTAATCCTATGATGAGGGACCCACTAATCCCTAATCCCTCCTAAAGTCCTTACCTCCAAATATCACATTGAGGGTTGCGGTTTCAACCCATGAATTTTGGGGGGACATAAACATCTAGTTAATAATGTAGTCCAATATTATTTATCTTAGTATCTGCTTTCCTGATATCTTTGTTAATTTGTTCTAATATTTATATTACTTTATAAATAGTTAAGCAATACATAATATTGGTGATGTTAAGGTTTAACAAATCAGAGAGTAAGAGAAACAAAGATGAAGTATAAAATATGTACCTGAAATACCCTATTTTGTGGATTTGCTTGAATAGGAAAATTGAACATTAGTCTTGGTTCACCAAGACATTAACTCAGTCATGTATCTTGCACTACTGCTTTGTCCTCAAAACCATACAATTCTCCAGCCAGACACTAATGGGTGATCTTGAATAACTCCTTTTTCCAAATTAACCTCTATAGACTCTCCATTAGTAGGACCCCAGCATTAGTACTTTGAACCAAAGAAAGTATGGTTCATACCCCAAGCTGAAGAAAGCTTCCACAAGGCATTTACAGGAGGTTAGCAATAGCCTTGTGGGTTAGCATGTGCTAAGTTCTAACTATATATATATTTGAATGAATTAATATTTTCACCATTTCTGTACAAACTGTTTCTAAAACTTTTAGTTAGGAGAGGCTGAAGCCTTGGTTCTGGTCATAAGGAAGAAAAGAAATCTATTGGCAAAACCATTACCTTGCTTGCTTTGCAGGTTTATACTTAAGATGATGAGGTTGGCAAACCTTTCCCACCTTCTTCCAACCTAAAAACAGAGGTGAAGCCTGAGAATGTTACAGCTACAAGGGGACCAGGAAGCAATGACATCAGGGAAGCCAAGGATATCACTAGAATATCATCTCAGCTTCTGAGGATTTGCTCTTAGGAACACATGCATTCCTAATGAAGATGGTTCTCTATTCAGTTCTAAAACACTGTAAGAAAAATTTCTAGTGCAATTTAAAACCTTCTTAGTAACCCTATTTGCAAACAATATTACAAATCAATGTGTAAAACAATTCTAAAATACTCTGAAATGACTGCTGGGGAGGAAAAGATTTGTTATAATAAAATATAAGGGATAGTATGGAAATTTTAATGGACATAGTAGCAATCCATTTTTATTGTCTATATTACATCTAAAGTGATTTATCATTTGCTAGGAAAGCAAGACTGAAGTTTATCACAAAGTTAATGTGCATATTAATCATTAATTATTAGGAGTGATCAATTATGTATAACAGCTTTTCCTGCTTGCCTAAATGAACATGTCCATTTTGATGTTTTTTTTAAACCAGATATTTAAAGAAACAGTTAACCTTAAAAGATGTGTGAGAGCCCCATGCCATGTGCTGAATTATGGGCAAGGTGGCATGACCACAAAATTGTTGGAATGGCTGTGAGTCATTTGAAGTCATTTTATTAGAGCTAAATTATAGTTAGAGATCTTTATAACTGGAATACTTAAGCCTTCTGTCAAAACTAGGATTGAAAAGTAGAATCAAGGTCAGAATGATAAGTTAACACTCTATTTTAAACCACAATTTTAAATAGGCATCAAGTCATTAAAATAGTGAGTGATGATAGTAGCTATGTCCTTTTCCCCCCTTTAAATATGTTTTTTTTCATCATTTTTCTTTATTTCAATTTTACCCTTGCTGTACTTTTATTTTATTCTTTTTACATTTTAAATCAGTAGGTATCTTTTAATTTTTTTTAATTGTTTAAAGTATTACAAATTGTAGTATATATGTCTCCTTTTTTTCTTCCCTATTAACCTCCCCCAGGCCTTCCCTACTCCCCAGTACATGCCCTCACTTGTTCTCCCCCACCCCACCTCCAGTGTCTTGTATCCATTGGTTATGCTTATATACATGCATACAAGTCCTTCAGTTGATCTCTTACAGGTCCCCACCCACCCCCCGGCCCCCTGCCCAACCTCTCCTGCCTTCCTGCTGTAGTATGACAGTCTGTTCATTGCTTCTTTGCCTCTGTATCTGTTGTGTTTTTTTCCCCCTGATTCTTTTCTTTAAAAAACATATTTTTAAAATATGTTTTTATTGATTCTTTTTAGAGGAATGAAGGGAGAGAGATAGAAGCATCAATGATGAGAGAGAATCACTGATCGGCCTTCTCTTGTATACTGTCCCCTCCTGACTGGGGATCAAGCCCACAATCCAGGCATGTGCCCTGACCTGGAATAGAACAGTGACCCCCTGGTTCATTGGTCAGCACTCAACCACTGAGCAATGGGCTGGGCAGCTATGTTCTTTTGGATTAGGGTCAAGTGTAAGTTACAAAATACCCGGACTCTAGGTTTTCTATGTTCTAGCTTCTTTGATATTTTTGCTATGGTTGACATAAGACTATATAAATGTGTGTAAGTGAAACATAGAGGGATATTTTCTTTTTCATTGAAATTATTGGGGTGACATCCTATATAATAAAGAGCTAATATGCTAATTAAACCAAACAGCCAAACGACCTTTCCGAGGTCTTTCTGAAAGACCTTCTGGACGAAGCTGGGGCTGCGAGGGCCTTCTGTGGCAGTCAGGGCTGTGAAGGCTGAGCCTCTTGCATGAATTTCGTGCATTGGGCCTCCAGTTGGTTAATAAAATTATGTAGGTTTCAGGTTCATAATTCTATAATACATTATCTGTATATTGCATTATGTGTTCACCACTCCAAGTTAAGGCTCCTTCTATCACCATATATTTGACATCCTTTAATTTTAATGTATATATTTGACCTCTTCTACTGCCCACATCTCCCTTTCCCTCTGGTAATCACCATACTGTTGTCTGTATCTATGAGATTATTTTCTTAATCCCTTTACCTTTTTTCACCCAGCCCCCAACTCTCCTATCTTCTGACAGCTGTCAATCTGTTCTCTATCTATGAGTCTAGTCCCAGCCATTGTGATTGTTGAATAAATTGATAGCTAAATTAGATGGAGAAGGAAAAATTTCTTCTCTTTTGAGAACAATTTCTCTTTGACAATAATTCAAGCCAGCATCTTTAAATCTAAGCAACTTATAAATACACATGTAGGAGATAGACAACCTTTATGAGATAAAATGGATATTGGCTTTGAAGGATCTGTGAGAAAATTGCTACTATTGCTACTGGCTCTTTGGTATTTAAGGTCTCTGAACCTCTTGCTATTGCACGAGGCAGCAAGGATCAGCAGAGTAGAATTTAAGCATTGGAATCAGACATTCCAAAATCAGCTCCTTCACATAGGAGCTCTGTGTCAGTGGAAATTTCACTTAATGTATATCATCTTCTAGATCATCTGTGAAGTGGGGATAATAAAACTTGTCATAGTGGTGATATGGCAGGTAAATTTGGCAATGCAAAAGAACTCCTACTGTAATAAGTGGAAAGAGTCCATGAGAGAGGTTGAAATAAAAATAGAATATAATTATAGTGTGTTAATACAGAATTATACTACTATAATAGCATATTATATACTGCAATACACTGTTTATATTTTATAATTATAATAAAATTATCTATATTATAATTATAGTATAGTATACTACTGTTCAATTGAAATCTAAGGTCTTAAATGGAAATGTCACCTGAAAAATCAAAAATAATGAAAAAAAACAATGAATCAGCATTTTAAAGATTTTAATGTATGAAATTTCAGTGGCAAATTGAGATGCCTGAATTAACAAGTAGGAGCAAATGTACTCGGAACTGTGAAGAAAACATTGACAAATAAAACAAAACTGTATGAGATCAATTAGGTTTTTAAAAAATGAAATCAATTTCAAAAGGAGGAATTTGGCATCTTATAATGGCTATAATTAGTATCCATCAGAAGTAAAATAAAAACCAAAACAACAAATCTGTCACTGTGGGGAGCAAAGGTCAGCTCACAAAGCACAATTCACCCACACCACAAGCCAGAGATTTGAAGTTCTCTTTAGAAACTTGCTCACTTATTAGTACAGAGTAAGATTCATTTAAATAAGAGGAGAGGAGCCAAAACCACCCTCAATAAATAATGTAATAAGTTTAAGTGTTACTTCTGTTAACCTTTGAAGGAAGACTTTTAAAGAAAATGTTACTTAAATACTTAGGTCAAAGGCTATCATCTCTATTTGAATTTGTTAATTTAGCAGGAAAGAAAAATTTGGCATTGTAGTATCTTTCTTTACACACATTTACATATGTGTGTAAAGAAAGACATTTATGGTAAAAATACTAAATGTGTTCAACACATAAAAATTATTCAAAATAGAACTCCTTGATCAGTACCACTTCACTTTTTTTTAAATAAATGGCATATTGCCTATCAAATAAAAGTACAAAATTTAATTTTTTTTTAATTTTAAATATTTTTTATTTCCTATGAGGATGCCTACATGATATCCTTGAACATAATATATTAAAAGCCCCATTTCTGGATATATTCAATAATTTAAATAGATACAATGGTAGAATTTGACATTTGGTGATATATTGAATAATTTACTTCCAGCACAGATGACTAATTATTAAAATCTACATTGTGGTTTATTCTATGTAAAAATGCTTTGTATTCAATAATTCACCTAAATTGTCCAATATATTGTCTAGTTTTAACAGTCTAAAATCAAATACGTTTTTATCATTTGCTTTTTTTAGATTGATCATGAAAAATGAGCTCTCTTCTCCCATGGAGAAGGCATTCATCCACTTCCTATTAGAGTCAAACTGGGACTAAGAGGAAGAAGTTTTAAAACACTGAGTTGACTCTCCTAAAATGTATATCTTTATTCTCTTGTGCTATCAATTTGAATGATCTCATAATAAAACATAATAAAAAATGTCATATATTTACAAACAGTGGCCCAGGGAGTTCCTATTTTTAAGAGAAAATTGGCATGTATACAAACTGTTAATAAAAACTCAAAAAATAAATTAATTAAATAAATTACTCAAGCAAATATTACAGAAAGAATTACTGACATATGCATTTTTTAAGATCCTCCATTCTCTATTAAAATGAAAGTTCACTTAATGTTAAGGTGATATTTCTTGCAAACGCATCAATAAATTACATGCTTAGTCATTGCTTCTTAGAATATAATTGCTGATCTCAGAGTACTTTTGGCGATTTCTGGAAAACTCTTTAAATTTTTCAGGTGTCAAGTATCATGATGTGAAAAATCTAACAGTTGCTGTGTACCAATAAAGGAGTGATAGCATCAATAATATGAAAAACTAGAGCAAACAATTACAGTAACTAAGGGCTTCCACTTCTGGCCATCGTGGAATAACAGGATCTAGACTTACCCACCCTCCTGAAACAATTGTTGAGTCACAATTGAGATAGATAAAATATTAAAAACAACAGCTTTTAAAATATTGGGCAGCAGGCAGCAGAGGAGAGAGATCTTAGAGGTGAAAAAACACACAGATGAGGCAAGCCCCAGTTTGCTGTAGTTTATCAATTGCCAGACCAAAGTCAGGTGGACAAACTACTGCCTGTGATAAGAAAAATATGGAGAGATCAAGGCAGCTAAAATACACAGGACTGAGCACCAAAGAGAGGTGCACAGGGACAGCTCTGGATCTTTTACTAGAGGTCCAGTGCATAAAATTTGTGCACAGAGCGGGGTTTCCTCAGCCCAGCCTGCACCCACTCCAATTGAGGACCCCTTGGGGGATGTCTAATCACTGGTTTAGGCCCGATCCCACACAGGGATCAGGCAGTGACCCAGCCAGTGCTGAGTCACCACAGCAACCCAGCACTGACTTCTGGTCTGGTCAAGCCTTGAGTGGTAACAGTCCTTAAGACCCTGCCTCTTTATTACATAGATGTGTATTTCCTCAGCCCAGCCTGCACTCACTCCAATTGAGGACCCCTTGGGGGATATCTAACCACTGGTTTAGGCCCAATCTCACACAGGGATAGTTGGACACCCTTCTCAAAATCTGGGACCACTGGCCCCTAACCACTCACTTGCCTGCCTGCCTGATTGCCCCTAACTGCCCTCCCCTGTCAGCCTGATTGAGCTCCCAACTAATCTCCCCTGCCAGCCTAGTTGCCTCCAACTGCCCTCCCCTGCTGGTCTAATATCACTCCCAACTGCCCTCCCCTACTGTCCTGATCTTGCCCCCAACTGCCATCCTCTGCTGGCCTAATCTTATCCCTAACTGCTCTCCCCTGCTGGGCTGATCTCGCCCTCAACTGCCCTCCTCTGCCTGCCAATTTGGTTCTAATTGGTCAGCTTCTATGCCAGTAAACATCAAAAGCTCTGCCTCCTAGGAAGCCATTGGTTCCTTAAATTCACCCAGATTTGGTTCTGATTAGTCACCATCTCTGGGACTATCAATGGGGCTTAATCCAAAAGGCAGGGCTGATCAGCAGTCCTGGAGGAGGCCTGGAAAAAAATTGGAGGGATGGCTGTTGGCCAGGCTGGGAGAGAAAGAGAGGCAAGTTCTCATCAACGGTGCCATAGAGGCTATAGATAAGACTCTGTTTCTTTTTCTGCAGACCTCTCTCTGGGCCTGATTCGCAGTCCTCAAGGCAGTCAGTGCTGGATTGGGGCACTGGCAGTGGCCCCAGTCAGTGCTGAGTCACCACGGCAACCCAGCACTGACTTCTGGTCTGGTCAAGCCTTCAGTGGTAACAGTCATTAAGACTCTGGCTCTTTATTATATAGATGTGTATGAGGAAACTAATGTTGGCTGGGAAAGAACCACCTGAAAAGTTTAGAAACAGTATCTATGAAACCACACAGAGCCAGAAATATTTCCTGTTCCCCAAATCCAAAGTGAAAAAGTTTATAATTTCCAGGGCATTGAATCAAGTTTTTATAAGGGTTTTGTCTAAAGTAGAGAGAGAAATTTTCTCCAGGAAAAAAAAAATGCTATACTGGTCCCATCTAACAAACAAAAAATAACATCCCAAAAGATTGAACTATTACCAAGTAATGAAACTGCATCTCAGAAAATTTTCAAGAATATTTACAGGAATATAAAAGTTCTTCATGATCAAGCTACTGCTGAGTAAAAGCTGAAGTGGATATAATTTCAAGAAAAGTAGATTTCAGAACAAAAATATTCTCAGGGATAAAGAAATGCTAATGAGTAATGGTTCAGGTCATCATCATTCTGGCTGCATCTGCTTTTCAATAAAGATTAAATAGATATTAAATAAATTTAATGAAGTAAAAGTTTTCTTCACATTTGGAAACTCTACAAAGAGCAGTAGTGGGTATCCATTTGTGCTTTTGCATGCCCACCATGTATCCTTCCTTTTTTTTGGTTACAGAACTACAAATTTAAATTTCCTTTCTTTCATTCTTCACAGCCTTGTAGACTGTGACTCAATATGTACAGTGAACAACAATTGGATTATTTTCCAATAAATTTGAATCCCATGGAAAGACAGGAAAGGAATAAATAGTTGACTGATTCATATCAGTACCCTAAGAAGACTTCCAATTCATTCTGGTTGACCTATTTCTCATTCTTTCAGGTTATTCAGATATGTCTTCAATTTAATGAGCACCTTAAACTGACATCTGTCAATCTCTCAAGCATAATTATAATGTTTCTCAGTTTCTCATTAAACTCTAGTCACTGCAGGCTCTTCTCTCTCCTCTCTTCATTGAATATTCCTTCCCTTCAAGGCCTTGCACTTTTTGCTCCATCTGGTAAAAACTACTGCAGTTGTCCTTATAACTAGCTCCTTCTCACATCCTTTATATTTTCATTCAAAGTTCTTCAGAGAAGTCTCTTCTCACTACACTATTCACAGTCATCATAACTCTGTTATTCTCTGTAACATGGGATAAATCAAGCTCATTGCCTGCTTTCATACTTTCATAAATAAAATGTTATTGGAACTCATTTTTTTTTTTGGCATTGACTATGGCTGCTTTTGTCCTGCATGGCAACAGTGACAGTATATCTTGAAATGGGCTAAAATATTTTCTATCTGATTCTTCAAAATATTGTTTGCTGACCCTTGTTTTATAATGTCATGTTTACTTCCTTATATAACTTATCACCATCTCTAATTATCTTGTTCATGTG
The DNA here is from genome assembly GCA_011751065.1 of Lasiurus cinereus. Classification (NCBI taxonomy): domain Eukaryota; kingdom Metazoa; phylum Chordata; class Mammalia; order Chiroptera; family Vespertilionidae; genus Lasiurus; species Lasiurus cinereus. The sequence continues at coordinate 19,811,848 of JAAGEH010002534.1, read as the reverse complement.
CTAATTGATTAATATCTGCCCCTTCTCAGCACTGTAGGATTTTAAAAGAGGTGGCTTCCCTGTTGTTGTTTTTTTTCCTTACCCAAGGATATGCTCATTTAATTGTTTTTAGAGAGAGAAGAAGGAGAGAGAGAGAGAGAGAGAGAGAGAGAGAGAGAGAGAGATGAGAAAGAAACATCAATTGTTCTGTGTATGTAGCCCAATAGATATTGAACCTGAAAACTGGGTATGTACCCTAACTCAGAATTATTGGGCAAACTTTTAGTGTATGGGACAATGCTCCAACCAACTGAATCATCTGGTTGGGGCATATCTGTCCCTCCTCAGCATTGTAAGACATATGGAAATGGGTGGCTTGCGTGCTCTTAATCAGGTATGCATCTTAATATCTAATCAATGCCTGCTCAGAGTAGAAATCAGCAAATATTGGTGGAATAGCTGAATCATTGAATATGTCTCATCCACAAGTACTGGCAATACCACCTCCAGTATCCACTACACACTGCCATGCAATGTTATTCTCACATTTGTCTGTAAGGTAGACCCTGTGCAATACCTATTGTTTTACAGCATGTGTTATGTAACAGGAGCAAATCTACCTTGGGGACAGTTGTCTGGAGTCAGAATGGGCATTAACTCAAGAACAGCCCATAAGCAGCTGGCTAAGATTCTATGACCATTGGTAGAAAGAGGAACTAAGTCACAGGACCCATGAGATGTTTTTTTGAAGAACTGGAAATTGGAAATGTGGTTTAGAAGTTGTATTTATCTTTGTCTTTGTTAAGCGATGCCTGTGTAAGTTTGAATTCTTTGGTCTCTGTGCATTCTTACATTAAGCTCACTGTGTATTTGCCCAAATTGGTTGTATACCTCCTACATGCATCCAAAGCAAAAACTATACATGTCTAGATTAGACTGAACAAAAATGTACATAAATAAATAAGCAGAGGATAAACAATTGCATTCTCACAGAAAAACAAAGTATGTGCTGTGATAATTAACAGAAGCACAGTCTGATGAGACATGTTGTCAGTATGGACACGTAGGGCAACAGTTAAACTCATATACAGTTCAACATGCCTCTGTGAGGACTAACGTATCTTTTTGAAGCAATTGGTAACAGTCAATTATTTAAAAATACAATATGTCATGAAAGGCAATCTGACTATAAAAATAAACATCACTATCTAATAATTGTATTTCTTTTAAATAAGATATAGAGACCAGATAGGGTGACTCACTGGTTGAGCATTAATCTGTGAACTAGAAGGTCATGGTTCCATTCCCAGTCAGGGTATAGGCTCAGGTTGCAGGGTCAATCCCCAGTGAGGGTGTGAAGGAGGCAGCTAATCAATGATTCTCTTGCATCATTGATATCTCTAACTCTCCCTCTCAGAAATCAATAACAATATATTGTTTAAAAATATAAAAAAAGAAGTGTGATTATTTTCCCCTAGTAGTTGTTTTTACTATGCTTAATGTTGAAGATTAAATGAGTATGGAATAATAAGATAAAATTTTCTCAATAAAAATACATTAATTAAGCACAATATTTTGCCTTACTTTTTTGCCCCCAAGAATTTATCAATTAATGAATTTGTTAAAAAATATATGTAATTGGAGAAACCAAGATGGCAGCATAGGTGAACACCTAAACTGTTGCCTCACATAAGAATTTTAAAATTACAGCTAAAAGACAGAATGGACATCATCCAGAACCACAGGAAAGCTGGCTGAATGAAAATTCTACAACTAGAAGGAAAGAGAGGGGCTCACAGAGACTCAAAAGAGCTGCAAAAAGCTGAGGTATAGAGACATGAGTGTGGAAAGGGCAGGCAGCAGAGTGCCTGGCTGGCTTCCTCTAGTGGGAGGGAGATAGTAACTCCCAACTGCACTGAACCCCAGTTCTGACTGCATTGAACCCCAGTTCCAGGCAAGACTCATATTGGGGAAGTCTGGACTTTCTTAAAATGGAGAGTGCACAGAAACTTAGGGGAGCCATGAAAGGCAAAGATCTGAAGGCGTGTGCGCAAGTGCACGCAGAGAGGACTGACTGCTGATTGTGCCTCTGGCTTTCTCTAGTGAGAGGAAAACAGAACCTCACAACTGTGCTGAAATTCAGCTCTGACTTCAGTGATCCACAGTTTTGGGTGAGACCCTTGGGACGCAGACTCATATGGGTTCCCAGAGTGCACTGAAACTCTTGGGAGACGCGAAAGGCAGAGGTCTGGAGGTGCACACAGAGAGGGCGGCAGTGATTACCAAAGGAAATGATTACCAAGGGACACTGCGATCCAGGGGCCTCATAGGGCAGGGCTGACAGAAAGCCAAAGCAGTCTGCTCAGCCCTGAGACTCCGCCCCATCCAAGTTGAACACAGAGACTTTTGCAATTTTGCAAGTCTTATATCATAAGGCTAACTCCAGCACAGAAGTTCTCCTGGAGTAGACACAGCTGATCCTCACAACTAATTGGCTTGAAGTTCAATTCCCCCCAGTGATACAAACAACAATCAAGACTTAACTACAACAAGGCTGTACATACAGTCCAAAAAGGGGTGCACCAAGAGAGTCCACCTCAGGTATCTGGGGAGGTAGAGATACTGGGCTATATAGGATATCTAGCACACAAAGCTACTCCACCAACACAGAGAAGCAGTGAAAATGTGGAGACAAAGGAACAGATCACAAACAAAAGAAATGGAGGAAAACAAACAGCTGGATATAGAGTTCAAAACCACAGTTATAAGGTTTTTCAAGAATTTTCTAGAAAAGATGGATAAATTTAGTGAGACCCAACAGGAGAAGAAAAAGGACCAACTAGAAATTAAATATACACTAACTGAAATAAAAAATATTATACAGAGACCTAACAGCAGATTAGAGGAACCCAAGAATCAAGTTAAAGATTGGAAATACAAAGAAGCAGAAAACACTCAACTGGAAAAACAAAAAGAAAAAATAATACAAAAATGTGAAGATAGTGTAAGGAGCCTCTGGGAGAACTTTAGGCATACCAACATCAGAATTATGGGGGTGCCAGAAGAATAGAGAGAGCAAGATACTGAAAACCTATTTGAAGAAATAATGACTGAAAACTTCCCACACCTGGTGAAATAAATAGACTTACAAGTCCAGGAAGCACAGAGAACCCCAAACAAAAGGAATCCAAAGAGGACCACACCAAGGCACATCATAATTAAAATACCAAGAGCAAAAGACAAGGAGAGAATATTAAAAGCAGTAAGAGAAAAACAGTTCATTACCTACAAGGGAGTACCTATATGATTGTCAGCTGATTTCTCAACAGAAACGATGCAGGCCAGATGGGAGTGGCAAGAAATATCCAACGTGATGAATAGCAAGAACTTACAACCAAGATTACTCTACCCAGCAAAGCTATCATTCAGAATTGAAGGACAAATAAAGAGCTTCACAGATAAGAAAAAACTAAAGGAGTTCATCAGCACCAAACCAGTATTATATGAAATGCTGAAAGGTACTCTTTAAGAAGAGGAAGAAGAAGAAAATGGTAAAGATAAAAATTATGAACAACAAATACATATCTATCAACAAGTGAATCTAAAATTAAAATGAATTAAAGATCTGATGAACAGAATAAACTGGTGAATATAATAGAATCAGGACAGAAAGGGAGTGGACTGATAATTCTCAGGGGGAAAGGAGTGAGTGCAGGGAGAGACTGAACAAAAATTGTACACCTATAGATGAGGACAATGGAGAGGTAAGGGCAGAGATAGGGTTTGGAGCTGGGTGGAGGGGAGCTATGGGGGGAAAATGAGGAACAATTGTAATAATCTGAACTATAAAGATTTATTAAATTAAAAAATATATATAATCATGGATGTTAAATGGCTCATATATAACTCAGAAATAATATTTTTTGGGAAAAGATATTTTTGGGGAGAGAAATTATTAAACACTTAAAATCAACAATGGTTTAAATGAACTGTGATTTATTACTGATCATGAATGCTAAATATTCTAGAAAATATTTAATAGAAAAATTGGCATATAACATTTAAAAATTTATTAAAAATAAACCAGACATACTATGTTCTATTGCCATTCTTTTACTATTGTACATATTTTCTAAATGTTTTATAACATCCTGCAAGGGAGAACAGGGATTTATCACTATTGCATTAACAATGTTTTCTGTTTGCTAAGTTTAATCATCATATAATTTGCTTTTATTTCAGATTATTTACTCATGTCAAATATCTCAAATGGCTGAGTTTTTCTAGTTATTTTTGTCTTTTTCTTATTTTATTTTATTTTTTTTGTATAATCCTGCTGCTTATTTTACAAATTTCCTTTACTTTCTTGTTTATGTGCCATATTATTGGCCATCAAATGCTTTGATCTACTAGTTTTTCAACTTTCATGTAATCTTGCCTTTTTTTCTATATTAATACAAAAAACTAATTTATTTATTTTAAATTGCTTAAAACACTCCACACTGATGTTCAGTAAGAATAATAAGAGAAGAGAAAGACTAAAAAAATTCCAATTCAGTTTATTATACTAAAACAAATATTCATATATTTTGTTCAGATACATTTTTTCTTAAAAACAATTATTTCTATGTACTAAATTATAATTATTTAGAATAGTAAAAACATTTCTAAATCTAAATTTATGCCTTAATTTGAAGTGAATCTATAGGCTTAAAATTTTATGTAATAAAGAGCTAATATGGTAAGAGCAGAATGACTGTTCTGCTGTCTGGATGACCTTCTAGTTGAGGCCGGAGCTGCAAGAGCCAGCTGAGGTTGTGAAGGCCAAGGCCCTTGCACAAATTTTGTGATTGGGCTTCTAGTAAATAATAAATCAAGTACAAATAATGGTCATCATAAAATAATAGAACTGCATCTGAACCCATATAATTGTAACCTTATAATCACTGACAGTAAACATTAGTTGCTTCCTTAAGGAAGTCTACTCTGACCCATTGTCTGTCAATTATATCAGTGGTCATTATATCCTGTGCACATTCAAAAAGTGTGTTTTGCTGTCTGCTTATTTGAACAACTCTTTTAATTGATTTGATGTATTGAATATGCATATTCATTTCTAATTAGAATGTTGACAGAATAGTACTAAGACAGGAGGCAAAGGAGAAAGAGTGAAGTTCTGAACTGAGGAGGGACAAAACATAAAAAGAGGAAACATGGCTTGACAAGTGTTTGGGTGCATAGGATGAGGGATATAAAGACTGTAGAATGATTTTCAGGCAGCTACATTTCTGCTTACTTATGCACTCTTTATTTGGCATTTATTTTATTAAGTATATTTATTTAACCAATTAAACTAATTATTATGACAAAGACTAGAGGCCCAGTGCACAAAATTCATACACTGTGGGGAGAGGGGAGGGAGGTGTCCCTCAGCCCTGCCTGAACTCTTTCCAATCTGGGATCCCTTGGTAATGTCTGACTGCTGGTTTAGGACTGATCACAGGGATACCTCTCGCAATCTGGGACTGCTGGCTCCCAACCACTCGTCTGCCTGATTGTCCCTAACTGCTTTTGCCTGCCAGCCTGACTGCCCCCTAACCACTCATCTGCCAGCCTCATTATCCCTAACTGCCCTCCCCTGCAAACCTGGTCATCTCCTGCCAACATGGTCCTCCCTAACTGCCCTCCCAAGTTGGCCTGGCTGCCCCTAAATGTCATCCCATGCAAACCTGGCCCCCCCCAACTATCCTCCTCTGCAGGCCTAATTGCCTCTAACTCCCCCCCCCATAACCTGATTGCCCCCAAAACTGCCACCCTCTGCTGGCCTGTTTGTCCCCAACTGCCCTCCCTTTCTGGCCATCTTGTGGTGGCCATCTTGTGATGATATGGGTGTGGCCATCATGTGACCACCGGGGGGGCGGCCATCCTGTGTTAGGGCGTGATGGTCAATTTGCATACTACCTCTTTATGATACAAAATTGCTTTTGACCTTTTACCTGTCTACTACTGCCCATGAGAAATTGCTTGCTAAAAGGATTTATTGCTTATTTTTCACTTTATAATACTTTCTATGCTTCCTCATTGCCAAACCTGGACATATTGACAATCTATTGTTAATATATGTGTTGGGAATTAAATTCAAAGAAGACCAGCAGGAACTTGATGGAATTCAGGCAGGCTTAGGAATATACAATAGAGATGAAACCAATCTGACTTGGAGTCATTTTAACTCATAATGACTAAGATCAGTAGGCTGAATTTAACCTTATATATATTAAGAAGGTGAGACCAGTTTATCTACACATAACAAATGGGAGTGACTTCTGAGGGATCCAGGCATGGCTTTCTCTTCTACTAAACAATGAAGAGTATGAATTGAAAACATGGTGGCCAATAAAAGCCTCAATTCCCTGGGCTGTGTACTTAAAAGTAAGTTGCCAAGGTGATTATTATTTTCTTTTATGTCTCTCTCACAAAAATCTATACTAATGAAAGAGAAACATGCAAATTGACTGTACTTCTGCTGTCTCAAAAGCCATGTTTACCAACCAATCAGGAGCAAGTATGCAAATTAACTCAACCAAGATGGCTGCAGCCACAAAGTGAACAAGAGACTTGGTTTTTTTTTGGCAATGGAGGATGCCAAGCTTCCTGCCTGCCTTGGCTGGTCCTGGCCTCTGCTCAAGGCTACAAAGTTTCAATTATAGAAGATAAATAAATCCCAACAAAAATGACAGCAGCCACAAAGCTGGAGACAGCAAGAGGCTTGGGTTGCCCCCAGCGGTGGAAGAAGCCAAACTTCCTGCCAGCCCTGGCCATCCCTGGACTCCGCTCAAGGCTACATAGTTTCAATTATAGAAGATAAATAAATCCAAGATACAAGGCTATCATTTGGGTTGCTAGGGGGCATGGCTGACCTGCAAACCACCATAGGCCCCTTGCCCAGGCCACCCCATGTCCAAAGGGAACCCCCACCTTGATCTGGGACACCCTTCCCGTGTACCAGGCCTCTATCCTATTTAATAAAAGAGTAATATGTAGATTGACCATCACTCTAACAAAAAAGATGGCTGCCCCCATGTGCTCAAAGATGGTTGCCTTTATGTGGACACAAAATCACCACCACAAGATGGCCAGCAGGGGAGGGCAATTGAGAGGGGACCAGGCCTGAAAGAGAGGGTAGTTGTGGGCAATCAGGGCAGTAGGGGAAATAAATACGGAGGTATCAGGCCTGCAAGGGAGGGCAGTTGGAGGTGATCAAGCCTGAAGGGAAGGGCAGATAGGGGTGACCAGGATGACAGAAGAGGGAAGCTGGGGATGATCGGGCCTGCAGGGAGGGGCAGTTGGGGGAGATCCAGGCCTGCAGAAGATAGCAGTTTGGGGGACTAGGCCTGCAGGGAGGGCAGTTAGGGGTGACCAGGCCTGCAGTGGAAGACAGTTAGGAGCAATCAGGCTGGCAGGGGAGCAGTTAGGCATCAATCAGGCTGATAGGGGTGTGGTTAGAGTGTGATCAGACTAGCATGCAGAAGTAATTAAAAGCAATCATAAAGGTAGGCAGGTGAGCAGTTGGGATCCAGCAATCCTGGATTGTGAGAGGAATGTTCGACTGCCCTTTTAGGCCCAATAATACTGGGATCAGGCCCAAAGGGGAAGTCTGACATCCTTCTAGGTGTCTCGGATTGGAGAGAGTGCAGGCTGGGCTGAGAGACACACACCCATGCACAAATTTTGTGCACGGGGCCTCTAGTATATATATATATATATATATATATATATATATATATATATATAATTATAAATTAATCTATTTGAGAACCCAGATTGTCTTTAAGTTGCTCAATTTATTCCAAATATCCAACTCATTTTCTCATTTTCTACATTGCCTTGAGAATCTTTTCTCTCTGTGTTCATAAAACTGCATCTAAATGATTGCCTGTATTCACATTGTACAGTATGTAAAACATATATGAATATATCTGTAACATATAAATTACTAATTTCCTCTTCAACTAATTAACTAATGCATACATTTCCCTCAGGAAAAATATTAACATCATGGGTAATAGGATATTATTATTTCTTATTGCATCGTTCATTTCTAATGCCTTATATGAAAATTTATATGTACTTTAAAATACAAAAAGGATGTGAAATATTTTTCAAATATCAATTTTCTCATGATATGGAGTAAACAATTATTTCCTATTATAATTTTGAAAATATTTTTATTATAGGTCTTGAAATAGAAAACAGTGCATAATCTTAGCCGCTAGAAATGATCATTGCTCGCTGACCGTCAAACATCTTGGCTATTAAGTATTTGAAAATTTCTCTCTAGGGTATTATTCTGAGGTTGTAAATCTCTATATCTTGAGTTCTGTGGCATTGAACAAAGAGATTTTACATAAATCTATAAAACATCAATACTTAAAACAAACCTAGGGAACCATAAGATATTAGAAGATCTCCACTATCTAATGCGTTTCTTGATGCTATTACAAAGCATTGAATGATTACCTATTTTCAAGACATTATGTTAGGTAATGTATAGGATTATTAAAACTGATGATCGATATTCTTAGTGATATTTATTTTATGAATCTACCTTCTAATATCCAACTCTCTCATTAATAATATCTCCATGTGTTTCTAATTCTTAACTCATTAATATCATTTGTGAAACTTATCCTGTGGCATCAATATTCCAAGTGATCATTCTCAATCTGAACATTTATCTTCCTTTGGCAATCAATAATTTATTTTGGGAAACAGCGTATACTCAATTTATTTTGGGAAACAGCATATACTTAATATGCCATCCTATCTAATAAAAGAGAAACATGCACATTAACTGTACCTCTGTTGTGTCACAAGCCAAGCTCACCAACTACACCCTCCAGCTAATCAGGAGCAGGTATGCAAATTAATCCAACCAAGATGGTGGTTCATTTGCATATCCCAGTGCAGAGCAAAGACTGAAGATAGCGAAGAAGGAAGCCAAATGCTGCAGAAGGGAGGGAAGCTGCAGAGAAGCAAGCAAGCAGGGCAGTGGATAAGGGAGGAAAGCATGCTGGGCGGGGAGCAGACAGGGCAGCGGAGATAGGCAAGAAGTAGGAGGGGCAGAGGAGACCACCGCAAGAAGCCCTATTCTTGCAGGAATCTTCCTGCAATGGGCCTCTAGTTAAGTATAAAATGTAAATTTTTTTTCAAGGAAACAATATAAAACTGTGTTTCCAAAAGCACAGTATGCATATCCCCTATGTTGGTATCTGAAAAGTTGTTAGGTGGATCATAGTTAAGAGTTTCATTTGATTTCAGAAGCCATGTTTTCACATGAATGTATAGTACCTTTTTGAAAGGTGAATCAGAAAAATTGAGGGTACTTTACATTTTTGATTCCCTCATTCTTTCTTCCAGGTACATAAAACACGAATAGCAAGTCTTTATGGATTTCAAAACAGAGGGATTTCTCCTGATACTTCCTACAAATCTTAATACCTTACTAGTTCTAGTGCCACCCCTGTAGTTAGTCGCTCATCAGCTTTTACTTTAGTGTGTTCCACAGCCTGGGTCTCCAATTCAGCTTCTCTCATTCATCCTTTATATTGTATTTATGTTCTTTAATGTCAGGCAATTCTATGCTTCAAAAATCTTCAATGGACCCTCGTTTCATATACAATAAAGACACACTATGTTTTTGGTGTTTATCACTTTATAATTTGGAACCAACCTTTCATTTTTGCTTTGTCTTCCACCATAGCATAGAGTGTTCAATAATTCTGTCACACTGGACTCCATCCTTTTTCCTGAAAATACCCATCATTTAGTACCATCTTGCTTTTGCTAACCCCATTCCCTCATCCTTAAAAATGCCATCTTCTGCCCTGATGATGTGGCTCAGTGTTTTAACATCAACCCATGAACCAACATGGTGTGATTCTTGGTCAGGGAATGTACCCAGGTTGTGGACTCAATCCCCAGTGGGGACATGTAGGAGACAGCTACTTGATGATGTTTCTCTCTCAATGATGTTTCTGTCTCTCTATCCCTCTCCCTTCCTGTCTCAAAACCAATGAAAACATAGTTTTTTAAAATACCATCTTCTGTTTCTGTCTACTGAAATTTGATTTAACCATTATATTCCAGTTGAGGTGTCATCTTCCATGAATGTATTCAAAATCTCTCCTCTGGCATTTTTCAGCACTAGACTTACAACTTCACAAAATATTTTCTTCTCTACATTATATTTTCTGATATGCTACTTCCTCAACTAAGTTATAATTTTAGGCAAGAATCATGCATTATTCACTTGTATTTCTCATAGTTTGTACTGAACATTGAATGAATATGTGAATGACTGAATGACAGAATTCATTGTTATTGACAAAAATGGAGGAAATGCAAACACCTGAGAAAACTGTGAGGCAATTTATGTTTTTAGAAATCATATGAAGTAATAATTTGGAAAATAAATGGTAAAATTATAAATTAAATTGATAATAAATTTGAGATTGTATTGATAATAATAAAACTGGGAAACAGATTTATAAGATTCTCATATCATAACTCTCTCATAAGTATGGACATTCCTAATTTCTCCAATTAGAAAATGGTTACATTCTAGAATTAATACAGATAAACAGACAATTCCAAAACATTTCTTTAGCATTTTCCCTGTGGAACTTGATAGGTGGTTTAGTAACTTTGCTCATCAAGAAAGACTATTTTATAAAGAAAATATGAAAAGCTTTTTTTATACCACACTTTATATGAGCTAGGGATGGGCTATCATATTCTTTGGTAATCAATGAACTTTTGCTGAGTAGCTACTGAGCTAAGGCACTGGACCAGGCAGCAGAATCTGGTGGCAAATTAGAGAGTCCCCACTCTGTCCTGGCCATTGTGAATTTGAGGTTATGTTTGTCCTCCATATTAACTATTATGTCATCTTCATCCATGTGAGACTATGACACAGCTATTCCATCCAACCTCTCCATCTCTGAAAACCAAAAATAATAGGATCCTTTTTAATTTGTAAATGAAGATTCCCTGTGGATCCTGCTACTGCCTGTTGAGAGAAAACACCAATCTCCCTGTCTATTTTTTGAGTGGAAGTGGCTTGGCTGATATAATTTCTACTCTTGATTTGGATAATGAATTGCAACCAAGATTTTCTTTGTATTTTACTTCTATGAAAAAAAACACAGCAGGAATAAGCTATTTTTGAATTTATTTGAAGAAAAGAAACCACATTGCATTCTAACATTTATAAAAATGAATCTTTCTGAAAGGTACATTCTAATCATAAGGGCATTGACAATTTGTTTTCTTGTCAAATACAATGAAAGTAAACTGGACAAAAATTATTATTATAAAATAAACTAATGGAGAAATGTAGTGATGTCATAGTGAAACTGAAACAAGCTTTACTGTTTTAAGGGGATGTTATTTACATTGATCTTGTGCTCCTCCTACATATGTAACTTACCCCTCTCTCTTCTGTCCTGAGTTCCCTCACTGGTTGGGACTGGATATTCATTGTGAATATCTCTTGGGATCTAACTTTTTTTGAGGGCTTGGGTCTATTTTTCTTCTGGCTGATTTACAGTTTACACTGGTGCTAAAATATGTTCCAGTTGGGCATATAATAAAGTACCCTCTACCAGCTCCTGGCAGTTTGATAAAATGAGTTCAACTTTCCTACTGATTCTTATCTAGAAACTAGAGGCCCAGTGCACAAAATTCATGCACTTGGGGACAGGGGGCCCCTCAGCCTGGCCTGTACCTTCTTGCAGTCCAGGAGCCCTCAGTCAGACATCCTTAGCACTGTCATGGAGGCGGGAGAGGCCACTACACTCGCCAGCCATAAGCCCAGCTTCTGGCTGAGTGGCACTCCTCTGTGGGAGCTCACTGACCACTACAGGGAAGCTCCTGAGTTGAGCAGGATTGGGCTGAAACTGGGTCTCCAACATCCTCCAAAGGGTCCTGGATTGCAAGAGGGCACAGGCTAGGTTGAGTGATCCCACTGGTACACGATTGGGGCTGTGGAGGGGCACTGGAGGTTGGCCACTGGGGAGGGCCTGTGGGAGGGCCATATCCAGCCTGTCTTACTCAGTCCTGATTGGCTGGACCCCAGCAACAAGCTAATCTACCAGTCAGAGCATCTTCCCCCTGGTGGTTAGTACACATCATAGAGAGTGGTTGAACAACCTTAACATATCATTAGCATATTATGCTTTGATTGGTTGAATGAATGACTGGACACTTAGCATATTATGCTTTTATTATATAGGATAGGAAGAACCTATCTGTTTTCAACTACAGGAATATTTGGTACTCAAAGAGTAGTCCAGTCATGATTAGGCTAAAATAATTAGAATAAATAATGATAGAGAACATAGCTATTGTGAAGATATGTAATATTATAAATATTCCTTTAGCATATAATGACAGTTTGGGTCATTTAACATAATGGTTGACTTTTAGATAATGAAAACAAAGAAAAATTCTACTCACACCACTAACAGTACTATAGATTAAAGACCTACATGCATTTTCCCTAATATGGCAGAGTTGCAAAGCAAAGGAGAGGTGCTGACGATGGAGGGTTGAATTCCTAAGTTATCATTTAAAAGATAAACCATGTGAGGCCCATGGGAGCTTTATGCCTTTTAACAACATATATGTGAGTGGTTATTATAGTGTGGTTTTGTCAAGGGAACTTAGCAACAAGATAAAATAACAGCTGTATATTTTGTAGAGAAGTTTGCTTAGGAAGGCAGTTGCCATGGAAACACCTGGCAATAGCGATTTGATTCGTGTTGTATGAAAGTGATGAGTCTACTTTGTCTAGATTATTTTCCTAGCACTGGCAACATCTGGGGGGTGGGGAGGGAAGAAGGGAAATAATCTTTTCGGTACATTTGCATATTTAAAAACAATCCACTTCATTTTCAAACAGACACAGAGATGATATTGACAAGCCTCTTCACCAATAAATCATATACCAAAAATATATATATTAAGTAAATTTACTGTATTTCAAAAGAGCTCCGACTGCCACAGCTTTGCACTGCAGTTCCACTTTACTCAAATGAGTCACATTCAATTATAAGTTCTCAGAAATTTGCTTAAAATAGTTGCAGCTGGAAGATGTAAAAAAAAAAATCTTACGAATGAGCAAAAATGAAGTCAATTATACCCCATGGGGAAGTCTCTCAATGAAAAATCTGGTAAACAGGCTCTCAGAAACAAAGGGGGAAACAGATGCTGACTGATAAGAATTTGCTTATTTTACCAGGGAGATACCAGTATGTATATGCTGGAGCTGCAATGAGGATTTGGCTGAGCAATTTTCTCTCTAAAGGCTGGCAAAACTTCAGTGAACTGAAATATCTTGATCAGAATATGAAATTCGGCTCACCTCTGAGACTTGCAACATACATTCTTCTCATTCAGAGGGAATTGAATTCAAGATGGTGAACAGCCAGCCACAGGCACCTACAGAATGTGAATCTGTAGCATAGACCCAGAATGCTTATTTTTCAAGGTCAAGGCTGAGTGTCACCAAGAAATGAGCAAAAGGCAAATCTTTATGCCCCTTCCTAGTCTACCCCTCCCCTTAAGACCTTCTTTCCCATGGAGCCACAATGAGAAAACTTTCCTTGCAGATACCTTCACAAAGTTTATTAGGTCTGATTTACCTTCAGAGTATCTATTGTGTCCTAGGTTCAGGAAAAGATAATCTCCCATCCAAGACTCCAAGTCCTTTTGTTTAAGGGAAACTTGGAGAGGTTATAGAAACATGGAGAAGAAGGAGATTTAAAAAAAAATAAATCTCTACAAAGACTAAGAAAATTTAGCCTATTGACTTTAGTTATTCTAGCAAAATCTACCTTCCAGAAGGTCTTTTTTTCAAAAGCAACCATGTATTAACTTGTTGGCAGAGCTTGGTTTTACTTGAAGATTGGAAGAGTGAGCCATGCATTTATCTTCCTTTACTCATTTTCTGACTAAGTCAACAATTTGAAAGAAGAATCTTGCAAGCTCCCTGAATTCATTTGGCTCTTGATGTTTTTTCTATGTGCTTTGACAATTTATGGTCATTTATATAGGAACCAGCATCCTATTTTTACCTTGGAGGCTGGGATGGAGGTGTGGGAGTTGGCCTGACAGTGTGGCTTTTGCCCCATCTCTAAGGAGTTCCACATGAATCAGCTTAGGAGATCAGAACAGAGCTTTCAGGATAACTTCACAATTAATATTTAACATGCATTTTGTGTATATGGGTATAACATTGCCATTTCTAAGTATAACCTGGAAATGACACTGAGACGTCAATATTATTATTGTCTCAACTTTATAGGTGAGAAAACTAAGATAGAGTAGGGATGCAACTTGCTAGTTTTTCAGGTAGATTGGAGCTGAAATTTGATCAGTCTGTCTGACTCCAGAAGTTGAACTCCAGAGCCCACTATTATACTGCAAGGTGTGAACTCACCTCCTCAAGCTTAAAGGACACTCTGGACCACCCTCCTGCCTAAACAATCACTCTATTCTGCCTCTGCAGACAAAGCTGCAGGGTAAATCTTTACACCCCTGGAGCATATTAGAGCTCACACCCCAAATGTCACATTTTTTAATATATTTCTTTTATTTAACTAGTGTCCTGGTGCACAAAATTTGTGCACTCAGAGTGGGGAGGAGAGGAGTGTCCTCCAGTCTGGCCTGTACTCTCACAGTCCAGGAGTCCTTGGGGGATGTCCGACTGTGGAAGAAGCTCCCACCACTGCAACTGCACTCACCATCCGTGAGCCCTGCTTCTAGCTGAGCAAGGTTTTCCCTGTGGGAGCACACTGATCACAAGGAGACAGCTCCTGCATTGAACAGGATTGGACCAAAACTGGCTCTCTAATATTCCCCAAAGGGTCCCCAGTTGACAGAGGGCAGAAGCCAGGCCAAGGGACCCTACTAATGCAAAATTGGGGCTGGGTAGAGATGTGGTAGGTTGGTCAGCCAGAGTGGTACCACAGGAGGGCTCCAGAGCATGTCCTGATTAGCTGGACCCCAGCAGCAAGCTAACCTACCAGTCAGAGCATCTGCCCCCTGGTGGTCAGTGCACATCATAGTGAGCAGCTGAGAGGCCTTAGCATAACATTAGCATATAATGCTTTGATCGGATGAATGGACAACCAGACACTTAGCATATTTGGCTTTATTATATAGGATTGGATTTTACTTATTAATCTGGAATCTGTTCAGCTATTTGAAAATGCCTTAAAAATATTGATGTACTCATGATATCAATGAATTTGAAAGTCAACTAGTTTTTAAAATTGTTTCCACTTAAGGCTCTCAAAATATACTTGAAGTAAACAAAATTAGGGGTATGTAAAAATAGAACAAAGGGGTCTACATTAACATAATCAGAGAAATTAAAATTTAACCAGAGTCCCCTTACTCTCATAAAGTTTATGGATATTGTAACACACTATCATTTTATCTTCACTTTGGCTATCATAAGAAAAATAAGTTTCTCTTGGAATAAAAATAGCACAAGCTATCTAACGAAAGGCATGCTTTGCTGATGCTTTATGTAGGGAACAGAATTTTCATCCCAAAACACTTGTCTTTGGCATAGGATTATTTTAGGCTAGTAAATTTTAAGGAACAACATAGAGGAAAGAAGCTCTGAAAACCAATAAGTTCCCCTTTGATATTACATTTGTTAGGAAAATCTCCATCTGTAAGTAAAGGGGTACAATGTGCCTTTTTTGGACATTGATTGTTTTAAGCAGGTTGTTTTAAGAAACAAAGACTCATGAAGAAGTTTTGACCGTCCTATAACTGCTGAAAAGAATTTAGATAGAGGACCTGCTCTAGGAAGGGAGTCATCATCATAGATCATTATAGTTTATGTGAACTAAGCATGATAGGGAGAAACCTAGCAAGGCCTGTGTGATCAAAGTCCTCTCTTGTCCCACTTAAAGGTGGCCCAGAAAATATTTATCAAACATTTGCTTTTGAAGTCCAAAACAAATTCTCTTTAGTTGAAGACAACAAGTTTCAACTGCCTGATTTGTCCTCCCAGCCCCATATTCTTATGGAGCCTCAACCCCACATATATATACATAATTAAATTTGGTTATTTTCTCCTATTAATTCGTATCATGTAAATTTAATTCTTAGGCCAGCAAGAAGAACTAAGAGAAGAAAGAGGGAATATTTCTTCCTCCCCCAGGTAAAATTGGCTCCCTCCCGGCACCAGGAAGAGGAGGAGGATCTTATTTCTAGAAACTCATCAAAGCAGAAGGCCTGAACTTAATCTGCATCACAATCTTATACTTCTTTACTGTTCATTTCCTCATAATCTCCCATAACTGACTCCTCTCAACCTCTTTTGTCTTCAGCTGAAGATGATATTTAAGATGGTGGCTTGGGCCATTGGAGCAAAGTGGCTCAGGGTTCTTAGGTCTCTTCCATGAATACAGGAGGTTTATATATTATTAACTTGTGTTCGTTTTTCTCTTGTTAATCTGCTTTTTATTATAGGATATCTCAAACAAGAAGCAGAGGGAAAGTATCCTCATCCCTTCCTTGCCCCATTGGGAAGCCACATTTTGCCAGGAAATACCTTCCATGTACAATCTTCCAAAGAAACTATTTCTTTAAAGACAAAGTTCAAAATGAAGGCTTAAGGTTAAAAAGATCAGGAGAGGTTAGTGATTTTCAACCCTTTTCATTTCATGGTACCCATAATCTAATTACTGAAGTTCTGTGGCATACCAAAATATACATTATATTTTTTTCTGACTTAACCAAAAAAAAAAAAAAAGTAGGTATAATTTTGATTTATCCACAGCAGATGGCTATTATTGTGCTTGATGTAAGTTTTTTACTGCCGAAACTGGTTTGGCTCAGTGGGTAGAGCGTTGGTCTGTGGACTGAAAGGTTTCAGGTTTGATTCTGGTCAAGGGCATGTACTTTGGTTGCGGGCACATACCTAGTAGGGGGCGTGCAAGAGGCAGCTGATCGATGTCTCTCTCTCTCATAGATGTTTCTAACTTTCCCTTCATCTCTGTAAAAAATCAATAAAATATATTTAAAAATAAATAAATTTGACAATCCAAGAGAAATGAGGTCACCCCAGACTAAATAAATCAGGTATTGCATGTTTTAAAAATTATTGTGGCACAATGGTTGAAAATAGCTTGGATAGGTAATTCTGTGATCTTAAGAATTTTTATTTTTAAATATATTTTATTGATTTTTTTTACAGAGAGGAATGGAGAGAGATAGAGAGTTAGAAACATCGATGAGAGAGACATCGATCAGCTGCTTCCTGCACGCCCCCACTGGGAATGTGCCCACAACCAAGATACATGCCCTTGACTGGAATTGAATCCTGGACTTTTCAGTCCACAGGCAGACACTCTATCCACTGAGCCAAACAGGTTTTGGAAAGAATTTTTTGATTCATAAATCTATTTCAATATCTAAAGGAACTATATTATTCTATTTCAATATCTAAACGAACTATATTATGTCACTTTTCTTGCATTTTCTCTTATTTAACAGATTTTTAGTCAAGCCTGAAAACAATTTGACATTCCCAGAAATCCAATATTGCTTCTTTATTCTGAATTAAAGTTTTATATATATAGTGGAGGAGGCCTGGTGCATGAAATTTGTACACAAGAAGTGGGTCTTCTCAGCTTGGCCTGCACTTGCTCCAATATGGGACCCCTTAGGACCTCTGGCTCCTAACTGCTCACCTGCCTGCCAGCCTGATCCTCCTAACTGCTCTCCCTTGACAGCCTGTTCACCCTAACTGCTCTCCCCTGCTGGCCTGATTCTCCTAACCGCTCTCCCCTGTCTTCCTGATCATCTCTAACATGCTCTGCCTTGGCCCTGCCAACATGGCTTTGTCTGGAAGGACATCTGGAAGGACGTCCAGAAGGTCTTCTGGAAAATGTTCAGTCTAATTAGCATATTACCCTTTTATTAGCATAGACACCACCTTGTCCTAAAAATATGTTGTTCCCAGGTTTTCCTATTATGGTAGGGGAGCCTGCAGTAGCATCCTGGGTTCTGACCAGGTTTTATGCGCTTGTGCTTTATCTCAGCAGATGCAATTCTGGAAGAAGACTCTTGGATGTACCTTGAACATTTCTATAGAATTGGCCAAATCATCCTCCAAAAATGTTGAAACACATTAAACTCCCACTAGCAACCATGTGTGTGCTCTCCATCCCACTTTGATGCCAATATCATTGATTTATCCCTAAAAACGTCCGTCCCAACAGCCGGGACTGCTTGGTACTTGAGCCAACCTCATGGTTCAGCTAGAGCCTTGATTTCCCAAGATAAAATTATGGAGGAGGAAAATAATTTTCCTCTACCTTTCTGAGTTCTTAGTGGAGGGCCTTGTAATGAAAGACAGATCACCAAGAGAGAAACAAAAATTCATTAACATGTGTACCTTGTGTATATGTGGGAGATCCCAGGGAAAAATGAATAACTTCCGAAGGTGGCTTAGAATGCAGATTGAAATACCTTCTTCCTAGGGAAGTGGTTGGCAAACTGTGGCTCATGAGCCACATGTAGTTCTTTGGTCCCTTGAGTGTGGCTCTTCCACAAAATACCACGGCCTGGGTGAGTCTATTTTGAAAAAGTGGCGTTAGAAGAAGTTTAAGTTTAAAAAATTTGGCTCTCAAAAGAAATTTTATTTGTTGTACGGTTGATATTTGGCTCTGTTGACTAATGAGTTTGCCGACCATTGCCCTAGGAATAAATTTTCTCATAATATTCCAGCAAAACATATATATATATTTAAAATAGTCTATGTAATCAACTACTATTATTATTGTGTTCATGAAATAAAAGCGTAATATGCTAACGATATGTTAAAACAGCTCAACTGCTTGCTATGACGTGCACTGACCACCAGGGGGAAGAAACTCTGATCGATAGGTTAGCTTGCTGCTGAGGTCTGGCCAATCAGGAATGAGTTAAACACGCCCTGGAGCTCTCTGTCGGTCTCTCCTCAGCTGGCCAACCTCCTGCATCCCTCCCTGCCCTGATCATGCACTGGTGGTGTCCCTTGGCCTGGCCTGCAACCTTTCAGAATTCAGAACCCCTCAAGGATACTGGAGAGGCAGTTTTGGCCTGATCCCGCAGGCCAGGCTCAGGGACTCCACTGGTGCATGATTTCATGCACTGGACCTCTATACACACACACACACACACACACAAGTTCATTTGAGACATTGCTTTCTTTTGGAATAGAGAGGAATGGAAAAAGACAGAATTGACTGACTTGTGATAGAAATTTCTGAGTCACCAAATCCAATTTTAGTCTCTTGCAGATTTTGAGGTGGTATTACATAAATACTTGAATAAGCATTGAAATTAACTTTGGCTTTGAAGAAATAATGGAGTTAGAGATGTTCTGTCCCCATAGGATTCTACATTTAATACTAATAACAAAAAAATTCTGAAATATCTTAATCAGTTAACAGACTCACAAGTCAAAATTAGGAAAACACTGCTCATGTTCCTGAATGTATAATAAAACTTTGAATCAGCTTCTAGGTGGCTATTTCAGCTTTAATCTGGAGAGAGTAGCTGACCACCAGACACCACCACCTCTTGATTTAACATGAATATTACAGACGATTGCTCACAACAGATCCAAAAACAGCAAACACGTCTTAAGGACTATTAGAACTGTCCCTGCTTCACCTTTTCCTTTATCGATAGCCCATGTAAATTCTTTCAAAACAACTTATATATATATATACATATATATATATATACATATATATATACTTTGTAAGAGTTCTTTTTATATTTTGGAGTATATATATATATACATATATATA
>JAAGEH010002534.1:19764029-19791586 GCA_011751065.1 Lasiurus cinereus | reverse complement strand
ATCGATGAGAGAGAGACATCTATCAGCCGCCTCCTGCACGCCCCACAGGGGAGTTGTGCCCGCAAGCAAGGTACATGCCCCCGACCAGTATCGAACCCGGGACCTTTCAGTCCGCAGGCTGATGCTCTATCCACTGAGCCAAACTGGTCTTGGCCAAAACAACTTATATTTTTAATGAAAGAGCTCTGTCAACCCCAGGACAACGGTTGTGAGGATGTTTGTCTTCTCCATCCATCCCTGTGATGGTGGCCTAGACTGTGTGTCCCAGGACCTGGTCTTTTCTAGAGAGCATGTGGCTCAATAAAAAGTTTCTTTCAGAACAACTTTTGGCCTTGAAGGAGTTTAATTAAAGTTTGGATACACAGTTAAATCTGTGTTTTAATTAATCATACATATTTTCATAATTATTAATGTTGTTTCCCATTATAACTATAGTGAGTAATTATTTGCCCCCTCCTTTTCCACAAGACTCTTACTGAGAACTGACACTTCTGCAACTCTACACAGTCACCTGGGTGACCCTCAGGACCTAGAATGGCCTTATATTTTGGCTACAATCAACTGAAAGAGATTAGAGTAGGCCCGTGGTTGGCAAACTGTGGCTCGCGAGCCACATGCTGCTTTTTGGCCCTTTTAGTGTGGCTCTTCCACAAAATACCATGGCTTGAGTGAGTCTCTTTTGAAGAAGTAGCATTAGAAGAAGTTTAAGTCTAAAAAAATTGGCTCTCAAAAGAAATTTAAATCATCATACTGTTGATATTTGGCTCTGTTGACTAATGAGTTTGCCAACCACTGGTAGGCTAATCACAGTACATTTCCAAAGGGTTTAGCATTGGGTCTAAGAGCATTATGTGATTTCTTTATCAGAGACTGGCCCCTTACCATGTTTAAAGCTTTTGGCAGCCTTAACATCTACCAAGTGGATGAGGGAAACAGAAGAAGCCAGTGAAAAGAGAGAAAAGTGAAGGAGATATACAAAGGCCACTTTTGCGAAGATCTTTCATTTCAGGTAGGTCTTTGAAATAATGCAAAGCATCTGCTTTTCATGTTTCCTTTTTTTCTTCTCCAAATGCTTCATTCTGAAAATAAATAAGTTAAAAAAACCTTAAAGTGAAAAACAAAAAGATTTTTAAACATCGATGAGAGAGAGACATCGATCAGCCGCCTCCTGCATGCCCTCTACTGAGGATGTGCCCAAGATACATGCCCTTGACCTGAATCAAACCTGGGACCTTTCAGTCCGCAGGTCAAAGCTCTATCCACTGAGCCAAACCAGTTTTGGCATACTACGCTTTTATTATTATTGATCATTAATTCTACATTGGAATAATCAGTAATTAATGCTGTGATTTAAATTACCCTAAAGTATACATATATCATAATGAACATCAGAGCAACACATGTTCAGAAAGGCAAATTTATAAAAGACTAAAACACCTGAATAGCTTAGAAATCATTAAAAATGTGACATAAATATTCTAACACAAAAGGAGGAGCTCTAAAAGGCTCAGGGGATTTATACAGAAAATATTTTCCTCTTTACTCAAAGCACTAATAACTTTGGAAAACTGAGTATGCAACACATTTCTGGTAAGCTAAGCACTATCTTTATCAAACAAATTTTTCTGATTGTAAGTAACATTTGGTGTTAGGTAGGAAGGAAAGAGTGTATTTGTCATGAAAGGTTTTATCATGCATATCCCCAAGATGTGGAAGAAGGCTATCTTATTGGAATCTGATTCACCTATTTAAACCACTGCATTTTTTCCTATCTGTGACAGATTATATCATATCTCTGATTTTCACCATAGTTTTAAATGTAGTCATACTATTTTTTATATCCCTCCCAAAATTCACCCGAGCTTTGCATATTAAAGCTTTTAAGATATTTTCAAGGAACAAGAATTAAACAGATATTATATATAGATTTCTGTTAAATAACTTCTAAAAGTATAGTCAATTTCTATATTATCATTCAATATGTAACCAAATGTAGGTTTAATCTTGCTTTTCTTTTATCATACAGCTCTCATCCAGACTATATAACATATAGTCTAAAATAAAGATATATAGTTGTATTACTTTGGATTGGATGTGTTGGAATAAAACAAATAGCCTTCACTTTTTTTTAGTTAAACATTTTTATAAACAAAACTCTTTTCACTGTTTTGGCAAATCTTCCTTTTTTGTCTAATAAAATATCTTTATATCTTAATATTTTTGTCAAGATAATTTGTAACTTAAGAATAATTTTATATGTAAAGATACTTGCAAGACTAGAACAAAGAATCTCTTTTTACCTGAACCATTTGGAAATAAGTTGCAAATGTGATGTCCCATCACATATAAATACTTTAGTGTATAATTCTTACAAATAAGGATATTCTCCTACACAACCAAAATACAAACATTAAAATCAGGAAGTTAATATTATGCATTATCACTAGTTAACTTGGAGACATACAGTGTGTTTCAAAAGTAGGTTTACAATTATGAGTACTTAAAACATAGTTTATTCTTGCATATTTTATTAATTATTGTATTTTCCATATGAACAATGGTATATCTACTGTGTCTCATTGTGTATTCAAGTTTTACCAATCTTACCTAATAATAGACAAACATGTAAATTAACTATACCTCCGCTCTGCCACCAGTCAATCAGGAGTGATATGCAAATTAATGCAACAAAGATGGTGCTTAATTTGCATGCACAGGCGCCTAGTGACGGGGGCAGGACGCTTGTGTCGTTGCCATGGCAATGATGCAGGCATTCTGCTCCCCAGCCTCCCACCCCCAAGTCTCTCAGGGATTCTGGGTAGCGTGGGAAGGTGGAGATATAGCAGAAAGAGGCGGTTCCAGGACTGAGCAGAAAGGACCTGGGCCAGAGTGGAAAGGTGTTGCCACAGTCAGGGAAAGGAAAGCCTATTTTAGCACAAATCTTCATGCATCAGGCTTCTAGTTCTTCTAATAATATCCTCTGAAAAACTAGAAGATTCAGTTCAAGAATGACATGTTGAATTACATTGTCTTACCTCTTTCAGTTGGAAATAGCTCCTCAGGCTCTCCTTGTCTTTTATGACTTTATAACTTTTGAAGATTGCAAGACTATTTTTCTCAAAAATCTCCTTGAATTATAAGAATGTATTTTTCTAATCTTTTATTGTTGAGAGTATCCATCTCCCATTCCTGCCTACCCCAGTCTTCACTGCTCTACCAAAAAAAAAAAAAAATCTGATAGAATCATGAGAAAAAAGGTCACTTTCTTCTTTATTGCTTTTTCTTTTTCTTTTTTCTGTTTCCAAGATAAAAATTCATGGACTAAGTTTAGATTATAAGTATTTACATTTTATCTCAATTGTCTATGAAATATGAAACACTTACATGTAGACATATGATAAAAATATGCATCTGGAGTTGAAGATCCTTAAGGAAATCATATTAATCCTGAAGTTATTCAGGACAGGAAAACACTGGATTTCCTTGATGACTAAAGGACCCCAGGCCTTAGCTTCCCTTAATTGTTGAAATTAACATGAAACTAAAAACAGTTAAACATGATCTACTTCAATTATCACCAAAGACAAAATAAAAATTCCTATTCTTGATCTCTTTCAAAATTGCCATGAGACTCAGAACTGCCTACATTAGAAAAAAATGGTTTTTAATTTAATTGGTTCCAACTTCTATAACTGAAAGAATTTTTTGTGAATATCATTTTTAAAAATAGAAATTTATTAATAATATTATGGCTATTATAAATGTTTCAATATCCAATTGAGTAGTCTTACAAAGTAGTAATGGTACTAAGTGGATTACATATTGAGTATCTGGAAATAATAGGTTAACATAGAATTTCTGCATTTTATAAGGAGAAAATCTCTCTAAAAGACAAGTAGAGTTTAGAATTTGCCTTATAATGCTATGAAACTCATACCAATTAGAATGGTTAAAACACAAATAACAAACAAATATATCCAGAAAATACCAGTGCTAGCAAGTATGTAGAGAAACTGGAATCCTTGCACTATTGACAGAAATATAAATGATGCTGACACTATGGAAAATAGTATGATATTTCTGAAAAAAAATCTCTATATATAAAAGCCTAAGTGACCATAATACTAAAATTAAACCAAGCTGATGATACTACTGATATTTTTAAAGTATGTACCTTTGCTTCAGTTAAACATTAAAGTGCATTTTTGAATTTCTTTTTTAATTCTACATTTGAGTGATTAGACTGACCTTGTAAGCAAAAGGTCATAGGAGACTTATTCTGCTGTCATTCATACCCACTATATTGATTAACATCCACTCTGCCAAATTCTCTTGGATATGGCTGGGCTCTCCTGTCCTTGTTTGCCTTCTATTTAGCAGAAAAAAACAGGACAGAATGAGAATCTCATGGTCTTTATTTTAATTTAAGAGATTAGAGTTGTTAATGGGTCATTTTACTTGAGTCACATATTGTAAAGTTCATGGATAAAGTAATTTTCAGTTTAATATCTCACTTTACTGTATTTTAATGCACTGACCATAGGAAAGAGAAGAAAATTCATCCTGTCTCTTCCATCTGAATGGAATGCTAGAAATTCCTAACAATACCGATGAGTCTGTCTAAATATAGAAATAATGAGTAGCTTATTTATCTGACCAGTCAATTCAATTAAACAACTTGCTTAAACATTTTTCCTTTTCCTAACATGATTGCATAATTGGACAATTCATTGCATTAGCATAGCATTACCTTCCCAGAAGTTAATAAACCTACATTTAATGTTATTTTATTTTAAAATCTGTTTCTTTGTTTTGGTAGTTATGGCTATTAAACTTTTCATGTTTCACCAATGAACTAAAGAGTGAATTGGATCTTCCCCCCCCCCCAACATATGAGTTTAGCTAATCTAAATATTATGTAGTATTTCAATGTAAATGAACAATGTTGGTCATTTTATGGTAGATTTATGGAGGTTGAATTAGTAAATAACATTTATAGAAAATAGGATACTAGTTTAAAAAATCTCACTGTCCCAAGTTGGGGGGATGGGACAAATGTCTAAAATTTTGTAGCGGGGACTTGATGGACAGCGACAGCAGACTGATATGTATTTAAGTTTTAGGCTTATCATGTATCCTTTGAAAATGTTAAGCTCACGTTGATAAGAAAAATAATTAAGATAAGGATTCCTGAAGTAGAGATATTTTCAAATTCTCCTCCGGATTCATGATATAACTCCTGAAACCTCTATTGTATTTCAAGTTAATTTAGATTTGTGGTGTTCAAGGAACAGTTCAGTAGTCATCTATAAAGCATCAGTTTAAAGAGAAGAACTGATAGTAGACATGCAATTACCTCGGCATCTGGTTCCCCAGCTCTCTGCACAAGGAAAAGGAACTGGACTTATTAATATTTTTCATTTTAACTTATATTTTTGCAAAAAATTGTCCTCCTATTTTCTATTTTTCAGCCTTTTAAATATATAAAACAATAATATAAAATTAATTGCTGAATTTAAATTATCACACAGGAAACAAATATTTTATTTTTTCTCAATAAGGGAATCTGTAGAATTGAGATCTTGGCAGATACTGAAAGTTCTAAGGGATGTGATAGATTTTGAGGGAAATAGAATGAGAAAACAATATATTGAGGTGATCAATGGCCTATTAAAAGTGGATCAAAGGAAACAAATGACTATATTTTTAAAAGTAAATTTCTGCCTACATAATGAAAATTTCAAATACCATATTTCACAGGAGAAACTTAAAAAAGGGATAAATATCAATAATAATCCTCACCATCTCTAGGATTTTAATAGCTGGAAATTAGTATTATATATAGAAAAAGTGATCATAATCTTAACAAGTTTTGAATTTGACCAAGAAGAAAGTGAACTCTCAAGAAAGCATACTAATTGAAAAAACAAAAACACAAACAAACAAACAATAAGTAGAAATATTACACATTCTTAGGAGTTGTATGCAATAAAAAAAATTTGGATACATTTTAATTTGAAAAAGGGAAAAGTAGTAACCTCAATATTCTGTACACAACTAACATTCTCTCAATATAGTGTTCTGCTAACTAATGAAAAATACAAAGAAATATGTATGAATATAAAAAAATGAAAAGCAAGTCATTTATGTACTGGAAAAATAAAATAAATGACAGTAAATTATTTTGACTTAAAAAACACCATTCTATTAATATATTGAGTGACTTTGATACACTGCCACATTTTTATAATGACCAGATAGTAGTAGATGATACTGAGTTTGAAGATAATTGCAATCACAAATGCAGTACTTCTGATTGCTTCCATCTGGAGAACATGTCCTTTATCTACCCAAGAGATCCTATCTTGAATATGTGGATGCAGGCACAACTGGAGACCTTGTGATCTCTCTGCAGCAGTTGTTATAGCCCAACTATACTCAAGGAAACTGAGATCATGGATATTCAATCACTTGTCAAAATAAATACTGAATAGACATAGAGTTACAATGTGGCAAACCTTGAGAATTGACTGAAATGACCCCAAGCCATTAACAACATTTTTTTTTTGTATATGCACAGACAGTGCCCATTTACAATCAGAACTATTACATTATTTTTTTCCTAAAAAGTTTGCTGATGTAAAAAGTTCTGCAATTCATTTCAAATGAATTTTCCAGTCCAGGTATAGCTACATGGCCTTTGTCTTACTTGTAGTAATAAGATCACTTTACAAATTATCACTCTAGAATCCCAAAACTGTAGCACTAACATGGCTATTGCTGATAGGAATGAAAGACAAAGAATCTATGGGTGTTAATGGACTAGGGAGGTCAGTTTTCTACTGGTCCAAACTGATTCTTGCTTTTCTGACTGAGGCTCTCTTAGCTACTGTTGAAACACCCCTGGTAGCAAGAAATACACCTCCATCAATAAGTAAGGCATTCTTTACATTTCAAATATATTAGAAGGCAACCATGGGTGGACAGTGTGACAGTCTCACTTCAGACATTTGGCTGTGTGGCCAATGATTAACAATGCTGAGGGCCAGAGCACAAAGATTTAATCCTGATCCTCACACCCCCAACCCCGACCCCAACACAGTGAAAGAACACATCTATGCACACATTTACACTTCAAGTAAGCACATAATTTATTAATGCTTACTCTACATTGGAGAAGTGAAATAAGTAAAGCAATTGAAAGGATTATTAAAGCATAAAAAGGGGGACTCAAAGTAATTCTGAGTCAAGGCATACTTTTTCAGCTTGATTGTGTAGATAATTATCCCATTTATGTTCTCTGTTTTGTGAGCAAAGATATTTCTTTAAATACATGCTTTTGGTTCCTATATGAAAGCAGTGAAAGTGAAAGTCACATTCGCAAACACATTAGCCCTTCTGCTTGAGTAAAATTCCACGCACTGCCATTGCCTAGGAACATCAGGTTTGAAATGTCTACACCATCTGGAACAAATGGTTTAGTTTCCAGCTGCATTCACTTTGTTCTTCATCATGCCTAAGTGGAAATGTTGAGTGTCTAAGCAAAAACTTCTTTTGGACAGAGCAAAGGAGGATTTATTCTGTACTTTGTATATATACAGAAAGCCTAGACTTTGAGCTGAAG
This sequence comes from Lasiurus cinereus, assembly GCA_011751065.1. Lineage (NCBI taxonomy): Eukaryota > Metazoa > Chordata > Mammalia > Chiroptera > Vespertilionidae > Lasiurus > Lasiurus cinereus. The sequence goes on along the minus strand of JAAGEH010002534.1, from coordinate 19,783,962 downwards.
GCATTTCCCCTCCACCCCCACGTCCAATGTTACCATGTCTCATTTTCTCCCAGCAGGAATCCTTGAATTTACGGCCGGCTATGGCCATCTCTCAGAGGGGATTACATAGCTGTGGGCCTTCAGAATTTCTGCAATGCTTTGATCTTTCAGAATCTATGATCTGGTATTAACTGTAAAGCAAGGCGGCACAGATTATTATAAAAGGAATCATAATGGAATGATAAACTGCCGAGAAGGAAACATTGATTCCCAGTCTTGTGATTTTTTAAAAAACATTTGAACCAGATTATCTTCCTTATCTTGGACAGTGAAGCAGTTAGGAACCTGGGCCTCCCTCCGTGCTGCCTGCTCTAAATTTAGACTCTAACTTGATGTTTTGCCACTTACCAGCTCTGTGTCTCTATACACATCCTTTCTCTTTGCACCTTACATGTAACATAGAGGCAGTATTAACAACTAATAGGGATGTTTTGAGGGCTAAAAAGGTTATTTCATGGAAAACAATTGGAAGAGTGACTGGTTAGAAAGTAAGCGCTGTATTGATAGTTGTTAATATTGGAGAAGCTCCATTTTTGTCTTCTTACATTATGCTATTTTAGAAAAAGTTATTCTACAGACTCTCAACATGCACCCTTAACTAAAAGAAGCAAGTGAGAAATCAAAATTTTTGAATATAGAACAGTTAGCTGTTTTACCTTTTTTAAAAAATATATATTTTATTGATTTTGTACAGAGAGGAAGGAAGAAGGATCGAGAGTTAGAAACATCGATGAGAGAGAAACTCGATCAGCTGCCTCCTGCACACTCCCTACTGGGGATGTGCCCACAACCAAGGTACATGCCCTTGACCGGAATCGAACCTGGGACCTTTCAGTACATAGGCCGATGCTCTATCCACTGAGCCAAACCGGTTTCAGCTGTTTTACTTTTTAAATCTTCACATATCTATCCTATGAGGCATTTTTAGTTCCATTTGTTCACAAAGCAACTACAGAATATCATGAGGGATGATTTACATACACTGTATACTATATAAGTTTAATTACTCTGCAAATGCTACAGAAAGGGAGCTATAATTTTACTTAGAAATTCCAATGAGAACTTGTCAATAATAAATTAAAAGAGTCCTGGTCAGTGTGGCTCAGTTGTTTGAATATTATCCCATGCACTAAAAGGTCACTTGTTTGATTCCCATTCCCGGCATATGACTGTGTTTCAGGCTCAATCTCCAATGTGGGGTGTGCAAGAGGCATCTACTGAAGTTTCTCTCTCACATCTCTCCCTTCCTCTCTCTCTAAAATCAATAAAAACATATTTAAAAATTAAATTCAAAGAACATTACTAGTCATCCATTTTTCATGTTGTTTAGGATGTGGAGGAAAGGTTAGCTTCATGCACTGTTGATGGGAATACAAAATTGGTACAGACATTATGGAAAACAGTATGGAGAGCCCTAAAAAATAAAAAATGGAACTGCCTATGTGTATATATCTGAAGAATATGGGTATATATCTGAAGAAACCTAAACAATAATTTGAAAGAACATATGCACCCTTTAATATAATAACCAAGATATAGAAACAACCCAAGTGCCCATAAATAGAATAGTGGATAAAAAATCTGTGGTACATATATACAATGGACTATTACTCAGCTATAATAAAAAATGAAATTTTACCATTGTGACAGCATGGAAGGACCTAGAGATTATTATGCTAAGTAAAATAAGTCATTAAGAGAAAGACAAATACCACATAATTTCACTTGTATGTGAAATCTAAAGAATATAATAAATGAACGGACTAAACAGAAACAGACTCATAGATATAGAGAACAGACTGTTACTTACCAGAGGGGAAGGGATGTTGTGGGAATGAGTGAAAAGGGTGAAGGGATTAAAAAGTACAAATTGGTATTATAAAATATTCACAAGGATGTAAAGCACAGCATAGAAAATATATTCAATAATATTTCAATCATTATGTGTGGTATCAGGTAGTTACTGGAAATATGGGGATGGGAAGGGGAGGGAATACTTTATAAAGTAATAAAGTATATGATTGCCTAACCACTATACTATACACCTGAAACTAATGCAAAATAATAGTGGTTGTAAACTGTAATTAAAAAATAAAATTATAAAAAAAAGAGCTACCATATTATCCAGCAATCCCAGTTCTGGGTATATAAGCACTATATCAAAACATCACATGAACAAAACAAAACAAAATATGGTAACAGTGGTTACCTAATCGAAAGAGGAATTAGGAGCTTGAAGGTCAGATGTGGGAGGAAAACCTGTCTTTTATCAGTCATCCTTTAGTACTCATTCATGTTTTCTATCCTGTACATGCTTTTTTAATCTAAAAACAAAAAAACAAAAAACAACAACAAAAAAAAACAGAACAAACAGAAACAAATAAAAAATTAAACTATTCAAAGTAATTGACTTTTGATTATTGTGACTTTCAGCAGTGAAAATCTGGGTCTTTCAAAAAGCACAGTTCTTTTCCATCTTTAAAAAAGTTAAAGTTTAAGGTTAACACAAAGGGCAAAAATTACTCATAGTCAAAATCACTCTTTACAAAACCATAAGTAGACCCTAAGATATAGAGAAGGTATCTCATTTAGTGTATTTTATTCTGAAATATACTTTTGAAACAGTGAGTTTTGAGCTGGGGAGAGGGGAAAAGAGAAATTCTACATGTGTATGATTGAACATTGAAACTGTTGTGCCTTCAGATAATAATAAGATTCTGAGTCATGAATGAGGATTGGTTATGAAACTCAAGTGTTTCTTCTTTCCAGCAGGATAACCATTACTCTAATATTATCAGTGTAATTCATATATGGTCACCAATTTTTTAGGTATAAAAGCATTAAGAGAGATATAATAATAATTCATTGGAATAGAGGGTATTTTATTCTATACTCTGGGTAGATATTAAATGCTCACATGAAAGGGTTTAGTTTTTTATTCACATCTCTTCATTTTGGTATTTATTCATTCATTAAATATCTTATATAATAAAAGGCTAATATGCAAATGCACTGTGGAATGACTGGTCATTGTGACACTCACTGACTACCTAGCGGCAGATGCTCAACACAGGAGCTGCCCCCTGGCAGTCAGTGTGCTCCCACAAAAGGAACACTGCTCAGCCAGAAGCCAGACTCATGGCTGGTGAGCTCAGAGGTGGTGGCGGGAGCTCCCCAGTGCACGAATGTCATGCATTGGGTCTCTAGTACATTTAATATTTCAAAAAAATTGTTTGAAAATTATGAGTTTCATCTGTTAATTTTACCTTATTGTTACATGACATTTATTTAACAGTAGTACTTATCATATTTTGTTATGTGATTACCTGGCAGACAATGGAGTGCATTTAGGTTTCATAGTCAATATTGCATTATCATTGTTTCACATGCTATGCTTTGATGAGACACACCTAATTTTAAAGATCTAGGGAGATGATTTTTGTTTTCTGTGACTTTTTTGGAAATGTCTTGTTTTATTTGCCAGCATCCACTTGTGCCAGCTCAGCTTCTGGGGTACAGGTGGCTGATTGAAGTAGCAATTAGCTGATGGTACTGCTGTTTGAGAATGTGTACCGAAATGTTATAGCCATATCCAAATGCAGACACTGTGGTTGTGTGCCAAAAGAAGTCTGACTAAAGATATTATGAAAATCTAGAAGCAAGCTTTTCAAAACTCTGATGCTCAGAAATAAATAAAATTCATACATCATGCACACATCTTATATGACAAGATTTACCAGAGAGAGAGAGAAAGAGAGAGAGAGATATTTAAAAATAAAATTGGGCCCCAGTCAGTTTGTCTTAGTGTTTAGAGCATCAGCCTGAGAACTAAAGGATCTCAGGTTTAATTCCGGTCAAAGACATGTACCTTGGTTGCAGACTTGATCCCTCATGCAGGAGGCAACCAATTGATATGTCTCTTACATTGATGTTTCTCTCTCAGTCTCTCCCCCTCTTTTCCACTCTCTAAAAATCAATTAAAAATATCCTTGGGTGAGGATTAATAAAAATAAATTTGAATCAATTAATCATGCCTTTGAGGGAAATTTTAAAAATATATGTAAATTTTATTTTATTCATGAAATCGCTAAGTATTGAATACTGACTGGCTTCTAGGTATTAGGCCAGCTACTAAAGGGCAATACTTAACTGGGGGAAGTTCATTCCACCAATCTGTTCCAGTTTAGTGGGAGTGTATCAAGGATAATCCAAATATTTAAAGTCAAATTACTGCATAAAAGTAAGCATAAATGAAAGATCTATGGCTAGTCAAATCACCAACTTTCTCCATGGGTGGGAAAGTTCTCCAGTATGTTCCAGCTCTGCATTTGTCCTCATTCCTTGCCTTTGAATAGTGCTAGTACAGCAGACTTATTTTATTCAAGAGCAAAAAATGCTTTGTGTTCAACAAGTAGTTCAAAGTAGTTTTGAATATGATGGAAGGATTACCCTATAATTGTGCTTTATTTGTACAACAGCTTTTGACAATTTCCTGCCATATCTAAATTGATGATTACTATTAACACCAGAGTTTTGACTGTCCTGTATGTGAATTCCACATTGAGTGAAACTCAAGAACCAATCTATGTGGATTTTGATTCTACTGTGTACAAGTATGTGCTAGTACTGCTTTGTAAAAAACAAATTCTGTAAGACTAACATAATTTTCCTCAATAACATACAGTTCTAAATTTCATAAATAAAACAAAGAGGGACTATAAGCTTGTGTTTGGTTTCCAAGTACTTGAGATAATACGATGAGGAATAATTTATCAATATGTGGTTGGAGACATTTATTCTAAGGGAAAATATTTGTCGAACACTATCTGATTTTGGACAATGCTAGTAATATGGCAAAACTTCAAGTGGAAGCCAGAGGGGAAAAAGACTGGTAGAAAAAAAAAAGAACAAAATGGTGTTTCAGTATGAGTAGGTTGGTAGAAGATTATAAAATTATTCAGATGTTACAATAAGTTTATTTTTTGTTTATTGAGACCTAAACAGAAATCTAAAGAAGGGCAATGCATTTAATTTTCAAGAAAGCACATTGAGTTGTTGTAAAAATTCATCCAAGCTGTGTTGATTATTAGTTAAAACATTCTATTTTTTTCACAAATAAATGTAAAGGATAACCATCTTTCTGGGTTAATTCAGCTTTGTACTTGTTTGAAAACAGATAGATAAATATGTTTTCTTAAAGATATTCATTTGACCCTACTCTTGTCTGAACTGGAGACTGAAAATATTTATAATCAACTCTTTTGATGTTCTCTGACAAGAAAAATACTTGAGTGATTTGTAATTCCCATAGAGTTTATAAAAAGAAGTCCACTTAAATACAAACTTTTTTTTCAATTAATAACAAATAGGATGACACATGGAATTGAAGATGATATATATTAAAACTGAGTATTAGATATAATGTCCAAATTTCATATATCTTTGTGTTGTGACATTATATGGCTATAGAAACCTCTCCAATGTATTGGTTTTCTCATGAATTAGCTACACTCTGAATAATTCAATTATTTCATTAGTTTCTTGTCAAAACATGGTAGTCACTTTCTTCACACTATTCAAATGTTTAAAACTTGTTCATTATAGAGATATTTTAAAATATGATGACTATATAAATTTACATTCACAAAGTATAGTGTATGACTTGAATATGTAGTCATAAGTTAAAAAAAGGTTGGAGCAATTAAAGATAGAATTTGCCACTGAACACATGAGCAAATGTTGGACTTTTTCTCCAATCTCACAATTCAGAGACTGACTTTTAATTGGAGGGCAAGGGTTTCATCTATGGCCAGAACCAGCAGGCTATTTCAGGCAAGCTAAAAAGAGCAGGCAGATAATAATATTTTTTAGAGTAAAATGAAAATTTAAAAATTTTAAAATTAGATATTTTAAACTTGCATTAAGAAACTTAAGGACTTGGTCAGACATTCCTGCTTTTTAGATTCAGTTGAAAATGTGTGACTTCAATTAAGCAAAATGTAAAGTTGAATGGAATAACTCAATTAAGGCACTTCCTTTTATATTCTCTATTAGAGGCCTAGTTCATGAAACTCATGCATGGAGGGAAGGGTTCCTTAGCCTGGCCTGTACCCTCTCCAATCTGGGAACCCTCAGGGGATGTCTGACTGCTGGGTTAGGCTCAGCCCTCACAGCTGGGCTTTGTCTAGAAGAACATCCAGAAGATGTACACTCTAATTAGCATATTACCTTTTTATTAGTATAGATTTGGGGAACATTACAACTATACAGAACTTAAAGAAAACTCATGGCCCTGGCCAGTTTGGTTTAATAGAGAGAGCATCAGCCTGTGGACTGAAGGGCTCCAGATTTGATTCTGCTCAGATGCACATGCCTGGACTGTGGGCTCGATTCCCAGTAAGGGGCCTGTGGGAGGCAGCTGATCAGTGATTCTTATCATTGATGTTTGTATCTCTCTCTCCCTCTCTCTTTCTTTCTTCTTTTTTTTTTTTAAAGAAAACATATGATCTTTACTTTGGGCGTTGTCATTTTACAATATCCTTTGTGCAGTATTTTAACTTCCCTCAACTTTCCTTTACCCACCTTTTAAATGCAATATTTTTGGGGTAAGATGATTAGGAAAGTGATTCTAGCGAGTAGAATTTCTTTGGAGGGAATGGGGTCATGAAAATATTTAAAAACTGAGCATGGTGATGGTTGTACCAATCTGAATTTACTTTAAAAAATCAGTTCATTGTACACTTTAAGTGATGTTTACAGTATATAAATTATATTTCAACAAAGCTGTTCTTTTGTTTCTTTTTAAATAAAAAAGTCTTATAATAAATTGCAGATGTTTTCAGAGGCCCCCCCGGATTTGCTTACCAAGTCCCAAACCACAGCTGTGATTCCCAGTTGCCTCCAGTTCTGGTGGATCTGGATTGTGTGCTTTGCAAAGGAGTTGGCAGCCTGCTGTTCAATCATTCATCTGGTCATTTCAGTTGTTATGGCTCCTGGATTTTTATACATTAGGATAAACATATTATTCCATTATAATTGAAATAAACTGTGAAAGTAACACAATTCTCAAGGATTATACAATGGAAAATTATGGATTGTGACTGATAAATGAAAAAATAAATAAAATTTTTATATAAACATGAAACAAACCTAGAAAAAAGTAGTAGCTATCATATTGACACATAAATAATGACTTCCAAATGGTCTACATAAAATACCTCATCTAAACATTATGAGCAAACCTAGGTGATGTGTTTTTATTTAGCTTGAATAGAAAACATTAAACAAACCTGAGAATTGGTTAAGTAGTTTGATTGAGGTCACATGGCTAGCAGATGATAATATGATAGCTTAAGTCCAGTATGATGGATTCAGCTATCTGGTCAATGAAAACAACACATTTGACTGCGGTGAAAACTTGTACTTATTCACTTCTCTCAAGCTGTGAAATGATGACCCTTTTAGACTATGTTCATCAGTGAGAGATTGCTATCATTTAGTAACCAGTAAAATTCACTAGAATAATATAATATACTACTTCAATATAATAATATTATTGTAAACAAGAATTATAAGTAAATACTAAAATGAGTAAAGTTTGAGGAAGGAGAATATTTTTGTAGTCTCAAAGTATCTAACAAGAGAATACTAAATCAGAGGGCATTTAGTATTTTTAGTTGCTATATCTGGTCTGGACTATTTGATAGTCAAAGTTAATATTGCAGTCATAGGACTGACAGCAAATGCTTTCTAAAACAATGCACTACAAAAAACTCTATAATTTTTGTAGTGTGCCTGCCAGAAGTATGAAACCAAAATTTAATCATGAGAAAACTCTAGACAAACCTAAATTGAGGGACACATTACAAAATAAATATCTAATACTCATAAAATATCAGTTTGTTGAAATATATGAAGATTCAGCAACTGTTTCTAATCAAGTGAAACTGAAGAGACATAACAACTGAATGAAATTAGTCATCTTGGGTTTCCATTGTCTTTAAACAACATTATAGGGACAGTTGGTAAAATATGGAATAAGTCTGTATATGAGAGAGTAGTATTATATCAATGCTAATTTTAGGAATTTGATGACTATACTATGGTTTTATAAAGGAATGCTTTGTTTTCAGGCAATATATAATGACTTATTTAGGGAAGAAGGATTATCATACATTCAATTTCCTCATAGGCATTTCAGAAAATTAATATGCATACATATGTATAAAAAAAGAAGAAATGGGTAAAGCAAATGCAGTAAACATATGAACATTTGGGGACTCTGAATGAAAGTGTTTAGAAATTTTCATACTATTCTTCAAGATTTTAATTAGCTAAAATAATTAATTTGATAAAATACATAACTTGATTTAAGTAAAATAAACCTAAATTGGTGGAGTCCCCTTCTAACAAAATGCTAATCACCCTCAGTTCATTCATGTCAAAAGTCAATATTTGAAACTAAATAGAAGCATTGACAGATAATTGTAAGTTTAAATAATTAATTTTAAAAGGATAATGTTTATAGATTACATTTAATTATTAAAATCAGCTGATGAAAACTCAAAGTACTCATAAAACAATATATTTAATGAAAAATAAATCATATTCTTTGATCATACCAATAACATTTATGTAAAAAAAGTACATTTTTTCTCTAAGAACTTTAACCCAATTCTTGAAGGTGTCTCTATTCAACTCTCTACAGGAAGCCATCTGGTGACAAGGTTGTCCTATGCCACAGTGCCAGAGACAAAAGTACAGAGAAAGGATTCCCTAACACTAATATAATATAATTGAACTTGAAGGTTAGCTAGTAGGCAAAAACTTTATATAAATTTGAAAAAGGAGTTTATTATATACTTGTTTTTGAAGAAGAAAGCATTCACTTAACCTATGCAAATTTGACTAAATTACCAAGAGTATAACCAGATTAAAGTAAGGCTTAACTGAAAAACACCTGGAATTTAAGAAGACAAGGTTCTACACATTGTCATCTGTGGAATAATTATTTGTACTACCACAGAATTTGTGCACTTCAATTTTATGAGAGGATTTAATTATTTTCACCTGCAGAAAAGCTTAAAAAGAAGCTCTTTATTAAAAAGGATTAATGCATGAACTGAAATGTTCACTTTAAAAATTCAAAGCATAAAACTTTTAAATTCATATAATAATGCTGACAACCAAAGGAAAATATAATGCTATACATATTAAATATAATAAAAACCACATGATAAGATTACCCAGTTCATAAAACTATAGTGCTCACTTACTGGCTTCTTTAGGGAGCAAGTTAATGTCACAGTATGTTTCTTAGTCCTGGATCATTGCTCTGAAATTCTACCAGCAAAAATACACATTTTGGGCTTTGGTAGATGTTCTAAAAATTCTTCTATTTGAAAATGTTCTAAAGAACATAAAAATATGAAGGCCAGCATAATGAACCATCATATTGTCTTCCATAAATACTTTAGGACATATAGAGAGGTTTCCTTTTTTCTATAGAATTTCCATTCTCTAAGAATTACTTAATAAAATTATTCCAACAGGGTTAACACATTATTAGTCAATATAATGGTAAAATAAAAGATATAAAAATTCACATCCCAACCAATAAATGTAATAGGCTTGCAGTGGTATCAGTTGGAGATGGCCCACACCCTTTAAAACCTTAGTAATTTCACAGCTTTGACTAGTCTGGACCAGGGTTGGGACAAGACACAGAATAAAAACAAAAAAATTTATGTGACCAGCCTAGTTAAGCTTTTATTCATCCATTTGACAATCCTGAAAATGAATGACTATATGTTTCCCTCTTATCATGGACCCTCTGCTCTCTTTGCATTACAAATTGATAAAAAGAAGGATTTCTCTATTGATTGGGTAAAACAAGTAATGACAAGTAACAAACTAAACTTAAATCTAATTCTGTAACATATTGAGTGATTTGGCATGTGAACTAATTTTGTATATATATGAAAAACCATGCCTACTCATACAAACATTTCAAAGAGGATTAAATGAAATAACATACATAAAATATATGGAATGTTTCAGCCTTAATAAATGTTTTTACTTTATTTTTCTAATTATTTTTTATTCAATAAATGTTTACATGTGAGCATGTAAACATTTAGAGAAAACAGGGCATGTGTTATGAGGTGAATGTGACACTGAACAGTGAATGCATGAATAATGTCTGATGATACATATTGGACAAATCTGTCTTTGAAGAATTATGTAGAAACAGTTTTATGATAGGTAGAGGAAAGAATATTGATTCCATTCATCTATCTGTTCATGTAACCAGCATGTGTTTTGTGCCCAAAGATGCAATGCTCAACAACATAGAGGTCTTCTTTTCTTCTGAAGGCCCACATTCCCAAAAGCATGGATGTAAGTGATAAGTAAAATAAATAAAAATACTGTGTGGCAGTTACTAAAATGTTAGAAAATTAGAGTGTTATGAGACACTTGAGCTAGTACAGAAAGGACCAATACATTGAACAAGTTAAAGGATGCCAGGTCCTAGAATATCATGCTCTGCTACAGTGCTTGACTTTCTCAATTTTATATTTAAACTAGAAGCTTGGTGCATAAAATTCACACACTTGGGAGGATCCCTCAGCCCAGCCTGTGCCCTCTTGCAGTCTGGAAGCCCTTGGGCGATGTCGAGCTGTCAGCATAGACCTGCTCCCCGCAACTTGCTGGCTGGCCTAAGCAGGGAGCAGGCATAAGCTGTTAGTTGGACATCCTTAGCATTGTCATGGAGGCAGGAGAGGCTCCTGCCATTACAGCTGCACTTGCCAGCCATGAGCCCAGCTTCTGGCTGAGAGCCACTTCCCTTGTGGGAGCATACTGACCACCAGGGGGTAGCTCCTGTGTTGAGCATTTGCCCCCTGGTGGTCAGTGCAGGTCATATCAACCGATCATTCCACCATTTGGTCAATTTGCATATTTGCCTTTTATTATATATGAAGGAAGATAGTAATTTCCAGAGTTGCTCAGTATGATAATCATGTGTCAGGACATGACACCTAAACTGAGATCTAAAGTATAAGTTGGTCAGGGAAAGATTTGGGGCAGAAGGGTATGTAGAAGAGAAGAAAGAATACAATAAAAGACTGTGAGGAAAAGAGGACTCAAAAATTTGCCCTAGGAAATAAAAGAAGCTCTGTATTCCAGGGAGGTAGAGGGAAAGGCATGGTATGATGGAAGATGAGACGGGAATGGTAAGCAGAGGTTCAGAGAACAGATCTTTTAGAGCATGTTAAGAGATTGATCTTTATTCTAAAAGCAATACAAAGCCACTGAAGGGGTTTGAGCATCAGATGTATGCTTGTGAAATGTTGGGTATAGATTTAGGTTCTTAAATTTTCCAGGAGGTAGGCAGATAGCCAGAAAAAAGAATTTGAGCCCTCAGAACTTAAAGATGGATTAGATGAAGGAAATCGGAACAGAGTAAGAGTCAAAGATAAAGCTCAAATATCTGAGTCCACAAACTGCATGGATGGTGGTATCATTGAGATATAGAAGTCAGAGTAACAGGGTTAACAAGACAGATGAGTATGATTTTGCATATGCAGAATTTGAGATTCCTATATATCAGTTTCAGACAGGTATCTAGTCCTTAGAATTGTGGGCATGGATCTCAATACAGTGACCTGTAAATGGCATATCTGGGAAGTTCAAGAATAATTAAGATGCCCAAGCAGTAATGCAAGTCAGAAAGTGATAGAAAATGAGTCTGAAAAAGATAAATCAATAGAGCAATAAGTTGTAAAGCACTGAGTCAGAATTTTGTTGTTATTAATATTCAGTATGGCCCTGGCCAGTGTCCCATTTTGTTGAAGCATCATGCATCTGTCAGAAGATTGTGGGTTTGATTCCCAATCAGGGCACAATTTGGGGTGCAGTTGGAAGGCAACTGATAAATGTTTCTCTCTCACATTGATGTGTTTGTGTGTGTGTGTGTGTGTGTGTGTGTGTGTGTGTGTTTCTCTCTCTGCCTTTATCTCTAAGAAATCAATGAAAACATGTCCTTGGGTGAAGATATACATATATATATATATATATATATATATATATATATATATATATGAATCTCAACCTTCTAAGTTCTTCTTTGTATCATATATTCCAGATTTCCTTGTCACCAGCATAATGGATAGATCCTTCTAATGAGTGATTCTCAAAGGAGATATAAAAGGCAGAAGAGACACTTGTTTCCCCACAGTCAACTACTGTAAATAAGATTGGGGAGTTTCTGGTTGGTGACATGGGGTTTGGACAGAATCTCAAGTATAGTACAGAGAATAGTATCTGGAATACAGCAGCAGAGAGCATTTGTAGCAGCTTCTCTGTGATTCTGCATTTCCAGATTTCCTTTATTTATTTGTTTGTTTGTTTGGTTGCTTTGTTTTTAGTTGAGTAGTATTATGATTGCATTTAATTAGAGCTCACTGGTAACAGGAAAAGATGAAAGATTTAGGCAAAGAAAATTAATTACTCAAATATAGTTTATTTAGATGTTGATGAATCATTTGATAAAGTTGTTCATAACCTTGTTGATAAAATGGAAAAACTGAATTGAGTGAAAGTCCTGGTATTTGAGATGGTGATGGATTAAGAGTCACCTTAATGGAAGTCTCATGTGATACAATACACATTTTTATCTATGGAGCTATCTAGCTTTGAAGAATATGAAAAAAATAATATAGATAACTGATCTATAAAATATGTGAACAACATGATTAGGGGCAAGCATGCTTATACATCAATATGGCAGTGTAACAATTGGGATTGAAATATTAAGCAGAAACAAGCAAAATAAAATTCAACAAATAAATGAATTTTCCTCCAAAATGTGTATTTCTTCCAAAATGAAGATATTTTTTTGTTGTTTATTTTTCCCAATTACAATTTGAACTCGCAGTAAGTGTTCATTCTTGTTAATGTTTTCTCACGATCTTTAAGAGAAATGTTCCCTGACATTGGGACAGTAGCCTTGCATCAATATTCATTGTCTCAAGATTCTGGGACATGTGCCCTAACTGGTTTGACTCAGTGGATAGAGTGTCTGTTTTCAGACTCAAGGGTCCCAGATTTGATTCCGTCAAGGGCATGTACCTTGGTTGCGAGCACATACCCAGTAGGGAGTGTGCAGGAGGCAGTTGATTGATATTTCTCTCTCATCAATGTTTCTAACTCTCTATCCCTCTCCCCTCCTCTTTGTAAAAAATCAATAAAATATATTTTAAAAAAAGATGCTGGGACATGATTTGAAATGCTTTAATATATTTTGTGTCCTCAGACAAGAGAGAATGAACAGTCCTGATCTCAATATTGAAATGCAGCTTTAAAATAACACTCTGTCAGTAATATGCATAAGATTTGTCCCGTATTTGGAACCTCTCCTTACAAATCACTTTAAAATGTGGGGGTTCAAAACTATAAGCATGACTCTTTTTCAAAATAATCTATGCAAGAAAGTGAAATGGTACAAATAACCAAAATGAAAACAGGAGATAGAAAAATTATAGCAGATCCTCTGAAAGAAATGTTATGTTATGCAAAATGATGGTTATGAAAAAAATGTAGAATTGTGCAAATGCTTATGCTATAGTAATAATAGTTTTTAAAGAATACAGTTATATTATACCTTCAATTATAACTATGTAAAATTTCAATTAATAGAAAAAAACTCGAAGGAAAAACACAAAATTATTAATGCACTTTTTGTAGAATAGTAGAACTGTGGGATTTTTATTTTATTTTATGTAGAATATATGTTATAGTATATATATAGATATATGTTTATATATCTATATCTATCTATCTATCTATCTATCTATCTATCTATCTATATAATCTACATATATTCTCCACATGGTAAATGATGCTATAATATGGCACTTTGTGGACACAAAATATTTTTCTTTTGCATCTCAATTATTATTCAATCCTATGCATGTTTTAATGTATCTGCCAATTTTCCTAATGAAAGTGTACTCTCTTAAGGGCAAGATTGAGGTTTTATTAATTTTCAAAAGCCATGCTTTTGTAGTACTTTCCACAAGAAAAGCACTCAATAAATACTTATTAAACAAATAAATTATATTTCTAAACCATACATTAATGGAAAATATTTTTTATTGTAAAACTACTATCCTCCTCAGTGAACACCCTTAATATAGTACATTTAAATTATCATCAAGTTTACATTTCATGCTCTATTTAGAAAAGAAAAAATAAAGTAATGAATAAAATAGAAAATGTGACCAATTATTGGCAGAATATAAATCTATTCTGTTAAAAAAAAAAAGTCAGAACTGATCTGATATTTTTAAACAGAACCTAAAGGAGTTTTGTTATTTAAAAACCCTGAGAGAAAATTTTCATCTGGAGAGCAAGGAAGAAGAAAAATTATAAATAACTATGTTGTCATATACTGAACTACAAATTCATCTTGGATGCATGTTAGAAAATGTATTCCTTACAGATGACTTAAATTACATGAATCTTATAATATTCTGACAATGCAACCCTGAGACATCTTAAAAAATTAAGCAATATATTCACACAATGAAAACAAATATAGGTATCTGCCTATGTAAGAAATATATATCACAGACTATTCCAATGACTAGTTATTAGATGGATATATAATATATATACCAGTCTACATAAATGAAAACTGTTCTGTAAGAACATATATATTTATTTATGTCTTCATAAACATGCACATAGCCCTTACCTTTGCCTCCTCTAAGACACACAATCTGAATTACACAAGTAACATAAGAGCCAAATAAGCAAAGTCAACATTCTTCAGATCTTATTGACATTCATCATTAGTGATCTTGGGTCAATGAATATCTAGCTTCAAAAATATGAGAGATGATGTATTTCATCAAGAGACAATAGAATTTCTAAAGAAAAATAACCTCCCTTAAGAATAGAGACTACAAGACGCAGAATGGAGCAGATTACAAGTGAACTGGCAAGAAATTCTAGATGACCAGATTTGTTAATAATTTACAACATGGAAACAAAAATATATGTATTTTTAAATAGATATTTAAAAATAACATAATCTTAAAAAATAATAACTTCATCAAAGAGAAGACACTTAGCTGGAATTTTCTCTTGGTAGACTTCCTTGAATCTCAGTACATATTTTAGCAGTTAACTATTTAAGAACTATGTTGAGCAAATATCAAAATTAATTTAAAATATTAATTTTTATTATAACTGAAATGTTAATATTGGGATATTAAGAGTTATTGAACAACCCTGGCCACATGACTCAGTTGGTTGGATGTCATCTCAGGCACTTAAAGGTTGCTGACTTGATTTCAAGTAGGAGCACATGCTCAAGTTGTGGGCTCAATCCCAGCGATCCCTAGTAGGAGAATGCAGGAAGTAGCCAACTGATGTTTCATTCTCACTCACATTGATCCTTCTCTCTCTCTCTCTCCCTCTCTCTCTCTCTCTCTCTCTCTCTCTCTCTCTCTTTCTCTCTCTCTTCCTTTCTTCCTACCTCCCCCCTCTGCCCTCCTTTCTCTCTAAAAACCAATTAAAATTATTTAACAAAGAGTTATTGAACAGATACCACACTAACTTCCATATTGGGTCACATTCCATCAGAGATTTTTAGTTGATGCCAGTTATGGACATTAGAACTCAATTAGGAACAATTCCGTAAACATCTTTAACTTTATGGCATAGTGAAATATTTGTATTTTGAATTCAAAATCTTAAAGCTAAATTATGATTATATGATTCAGTACATATACTCTTAGCTTTTTACTTTATTTTAATGGATATAATTTTCTTATATTTAAAAATAAGGCAGCAGAATTGATAAGTTTCAAAAATATGTGATTTTCCATATGTTAAATCATATTTTACAATAACAAATTATGTGCCAAATATTGTGGATTTTATATGAAATAGATCTCCTGAACAACAATAACAAAAACATGTCTATATTGGAGAAATTAAAAGTACATATACAACAACTAAAGGGACAAACAGCATATAGCAAGTGCTAAAATGATAATGGAGATCTTTTGGATTGCAAATGTCAAAAACACACCAGTTACAGTACATGTAGTGTTGCAAGGAGTCAGCAAAGATGCAAACATTCATAAATGTCAGCAAAGATGCAAACATTCATAAATGTCAGCAAAGATGCAAACATTCATAAATAAACACAAGAAAAAATTTTCATTGGCTGGAACTGGAGCATTGCCCATTTACACTCAGACTTGTAAGCTGTACTAAAGCAGTTTACAGAGGCTGTTCCTGGTCTTCTCTGCTGTGGAATGGCCAGCTCCCTCTCTCTGTGGTGATCAACCCTGAATTGTGTCCTTTACAAGCAGAGCTTCAGTCTAGACAACAGTCTGCCCCCTAGTTTCTGCTTTATGATTCCCAATTCCTCTCTATCCCAGAGCCACTCTGGGCTGTTCTCAATGGACAGCAGAGCTGATGGCTAGATTGGTTTTAGCTGCTCATTCCCCTGTTGCACTGATCTAGCAGACATACTGCTGCCCAGAGGGTTGCAATTGGCTAATAAAGATTAATGCATGAACTGATATGTTCACTTTAAAGATTCAAGGCACAAAAACTTTTAAATTCATGCAATAATGCTGACAACCAAAGATAAATATGTTGTACATATTAAAATATAAAAAAAAATCTCATGATGAGATTACTCTGTTCATAAAATGATAGTGCTCATTTATGATTGCCTCTTTAGGGAGTAAATTGATGTCACAGTATAAGTCCCTTTGTCCTCTAAAATTCCACCAGAGAATCAGGGCAGAGAATTCAGTATTTCTCAGTCCACACTTTCCGTTAGTATCTCTGCAGTATATCCATGAGTAAACACTTAAGAGCTCTATATATTAAGTAGGTAAGTCCCAAAACCCAATACATGTTTATGTCCTTACAACTTACTGACCATCAGGAAGAATTAAAATCATAAGTTGAAATAAAAATGATAATTGATTTTATCTATATTAATAAAAGAGAAACATGAAAATTGATTATACCTCTTCCACATCCACCAGCAACACCCACCAGCCAATAAGGAGAGAGTATGCAAATTAACCCAACAAAGATGGCTGTGGCCATGGAGCTGTTGTAAGCAGAAGACTTAGGTTGCTCCCAGCAATGGAGGAAGCCAAGCTTCCTACCTGCCCTGGCTGGCCCTGGCCTCTGCTTAAGGCTACAAAGTTTCAATTATAGAAGATAAATAAATTCCAGATACCTGCTTCCAGCCAGCCCTGACCTCCACTCCAGGAGGCACTGGGAAAAAAAAGGAGGGGGCTGGGAGCCTGGATTACCGGGTGCCATGGCCAGTCTGAAAACAGCCCTCAGTTCCTCACTCAGGATGGCCACACTCCCATGGGGTGAGGGTCCCTGCTGGGGTTTGGCCAGCCTGAAAACAGCCATCAGCCCCTCATCCAGCCTGGCCAGGCACCCCAGTGGGGACCCCAATCCTGAAGGGGGTGTAGCCAGCTTTAAAACAGCCCTTACCCCTTACCCAGGCTGGCCACACCCCCTTAGGTTGAGGGTCCCCACTGGGGGACTTGACAGCCTGAAAATGGTCCTCAGAACATCACCCAGGCAGCCCCATGCCCCAAGGGAACCCCCACCCTGATCCAGGACACCCTTCAGGGCAAACCAGCCAGTGCCCCCCGCCGCTGTGCATCAGGCTTCTATCTATACTACTAATAAAAGTGTAATATGTCAATTAGACTGGGAGACCTTCAGGAGAACTTCTGGATATTCTTCTGGACAAACCCATGTGGTAGGGCCGAGGTAGAGGTGGTTAGAGGCCAAGCGGGGAGGGTAGTTGTGGGTGATCAGGCCAGGATGGAACAGCAGTTTTGAGTGATCAGGCTGGTGGGGGGCAGGGCTGTTGGGGATAAGCAGACCAGCAGGGGAGCCAGTTGGGGGCAAGCAGGACATCAGGGGGTGTCAGTTGGAGGTAATCAGGATAGCAAGCAGTGGGGTTTGGAGTGAGCAGGCCAGCAGGAGGCAAGCAGGCCAGTGGGGAGGGAAGGTGGGTGCGAGCAGACCAGCAGGGAATGCAGTTGGGAGTGAGCAGGCCAGTGGGGGGATAGTTGGAGGCAAGCAGACTGGCAGGCATAGTGGTTAGGAGCAATCAGGCAGGCAGGCAGGCTGGTGAGCAGTTAAGATGTCTAAATGCTGGTTGAGGCCTGATCTTTGTAAACCAGCAGTAGAACATCCTTTGAGGGGTCCCAGATTGGAGAGGGTGCAGACTGAGCTGAGGGACACCCCTGTCCCTGTATATAAATTTCATGCAGCAGGCCACTAGTAGTTAAATAACTACCATTACTCAGTAGTGGAAAATATGGACATTTTCTTAATTCTTATTTATTGATCTGCATCAATTTTAATTACACATATTTTTATCACAACAACCAATCAAACACCTGTTTTGCAAAGGTGTGTTGTTTTTGAAAGGCATATAGTGTGATCTAATGTTGAAAGTGTTAATTATCCATCTAGTATTTTAGCAGTGTGTGATATCCTGTGTTTTCTTCAAAAGTTTTAAATACTTTTTGGTGACCCCATGAGTTTGCTATGGTTTTTAGGTACACCTTGGTGTAGTTTATGAACCACATTATTAAAATAAAGATGGCATGTTGCATTGTACATAGTAACTTATACATGAACTAAACTCTTTTTCTTAGAATGAATTAATGGTCTTGGCAGAGACACAGATCATTAGGGATAGGCAATCAAGTTAATTATGAAGTACAGGTAACAGTTATACTAAAAATTGCGAGAGAAATTGATTAGTAAGGAGAATTCTATGGAAGAGGTCAGCCTGAAAGAATGGATAAAATATCTTATGTTGAGATGATGATAGCAGATATTGAAAGAGCTCAAGGGAGCCAGTATAGTGACATGACTAGAAGGAGTGATCATTGAATGTGACTTTATTTTATTTAAAAAAAATTTATTGTTTAAAGTATTACATATATTAGTACTACATATATCTCCTTTTTTCCCCCATTGACCTTCCCTCAGGCTTCCCTACTTTGTTCCATGCCCTCATCCCACCCCCCAATAACTTGTGTCCATTGGTGTGCTTATATGCATGCATACAGTACTTTGGTTAATTAACATTGAATGTGACTTTAGATGAGTTTGCTCTGTTGATGATGTGAACATTGAGTTGCTAATGACAATCTCCTCCTCTAGTTTTAGGTAAAAAATGATGAGCATTTGGAGTAAGCTGGTATCAGTGAAAATACAAAATGGGAACAGAGTTGTCCTGTCTCCTTGGAACTTTGTTCCGTAAACCAAAACTTTCCCCCTCTCTTCTACAACATTATCATCGCCCTCTCCAATTGTTTCTTTTCTAATATTTTGAAGATGAACTCATTAAAATCTAACTTCTTATGACTCCTCTAAATAATGTTAACTCTTGTTCAATATTCTCCATATTGCAAAACCCAAAAGGCATTTCTCTGCATTACCTTACTTAATTCTCAAAACTATACCTCTGATTCCTATTTCTTCCCTCTGCTTCCTGTTTCTTCTCTCTGGACATACTTTCTCAATCTCCTTTGTAGGCTTCTTATCCTCTGTTAGCTCTTTAAAAAATAAATTTTTCCTTCTTTAGCTGGTGTGGCTCAGTTGGTTGGAGCATCATCCAGTGTACATGGATAGCATTCCCAGTCAGGGCACATACCTAGGTTGGTGTGGACAAGTGCAGAAGTAAAGTGATCACCATATTTCCTCTTCTCTTCTTCCCTTCCCTTCCCTTCCCTTCCCTTCCCTTCCCTCCTCTTCTCTTCTCTTCTCTTCTCTTCTCTTCTCTTCTCTTCTCTTCTCTTCTCTTCTCTTC
>JAAGEH010002534.1:19643858-19764019 GCA_011751065.1 Lasiurus cinereus | reverse complement strand
TCTCTTCTCTTCTCTTCTCTTCTCTTCTCTTCTCTTCTCTTCTCTTCCCTTCTCTCTCTCTCTCTCTCTCCCTCTCTAAAATAAATAAATTTATTTAATTTAAATTTTTAAAATAAATAAATAAATCTATGTTATATATTAGTGGCAGTTCTTTTCTCACTCTGTAAATATAACCCATCCTTGTATTAGGTTCCCCTCTTACTTGCTACTTTTTCTCCAGTCAGGCTCCTAGCCTAGTCTTATAGGCAGCCACACTTATCCACTGCAGTGCCTCAACTTATTTATCACCCTCATTTGTACTTATGTGTCTGTTCACAATGTATTCCCTCCCTCCTGGACTGGCCACATAAAATGTAGAGCATAGTACACAATGAATATGTGTAGCCTTTACTCCAAAAATTGAGAATTTCAGGAAGGTGACATGAAAGCCTTAAAGCAAGCACAGGTCCTTTCTAAGTGTGAGTACTGTCTCACTACACCGTTCTTACATCCTAAAGCCAGCTCTACCTCATCTCCCAGTGCTTTAGCACTCATCTCAAGCATCCTTACCTACATGAGCCTGCTTGACTACCACCTGCCCATTTCTAGTCTAAGTAAACATCTCTCCTCTATGCTCTCATTCCTCTGAAGGCCTTGACTTCAGCTTGCCACACTTCCCTGTAGGAACTGTGATATTCTTATGGTAATAGCAGGGATTGTGTATCTTTGCATCTCAAGCATTTTGGACCATACTTCATAAAACTAAGTCCCCAGTAAATGTGAGTTACTTGATGGGATCAGAGAGTTGAAAGAAGAATGTATATAAGACATAGCTTTGGACATTGAGAAAAAGAGAAAACTAATCCAAATATATGATTCTATGCATGACAGTTCAGAAGGCAGAATGCAGAGGAAATTTATGAGTCTAGGGGAGTCAATATTTCAGTCGAGAACTGATTGAAAAGACAACAAATCTAATCTCCATTTAAATGACTCTTGTTGAATGTGTTTTGAAGCTTACATGAAAAACCCCAAGTGAGTAACAGGACTTCACCCTGACATTTAGGTTAGTCCTACCAACAACAAAAACAAAACCATAGCTTTTTAGATGTCCCCTGTTAAGGACCATTATTTATTCTATTATAAGGAAGGGATAATATATGCTAAGGAAGAGGTAGTGTGTTGGAGAATGATTTATAGGATCTCCTAGCATGTAGTTCCATCAGTTGCCCATCTTTCGCCCTATATTTTGTGGATACAAGGTGTTATCATCAGCATGCCAAGCCCATGGTGCCACCACAGACCACTGCATCTATTTCACCTACAAATGATGGTATTGTTCAGCCAACAGAGTGGTACTGCCAGTGCCAAGTATTATCTACATCATTCTCAGAACATCATGATGATTTCCTTAATATTTGGTCTTAATTTAAATACATAATTTAACATGTCTCATAAAACTTGTGTTTAAAAATATTTTTCATTTGATCATCCTGCTATTAAGTTGGCTGAGAGTGAGTCTCTACATTTTTTAATAAAGGAGCATACTGTTGGCAGTAATATCACAGCAAGAGTCCAGAACACTATGACAGCATAATCCAATTTCTCGAAGATGCAGTTTCATGCAACAAATCTGTCTGCAGAACATGAGGTCGGGGGGTAGGTGGGAGACACAAAACAACTGCAGACAAATGAAAGATTGAAAATTGTTAATGTAAGAACAGTTCTAAATTGTATGCATTGTTTGATGCTCTACATATAATTGTTACATTTTTAATTGTGGAAAATTAAAATATAGGAAAGAAAGAGAAATATGTGATTGTTGAAGGAGTATTTTATTTTCCCAGTTGGTCCCAGGTGGCCTCAAAATCAGGGTAGATGGCAGTTGTTGTTTGAGTCCTGACTGCTCTGGGATGATTTCTCTAGAGACTGTGGGTCAGACTTCCTTTGTCATGTGTGACCTGTCCTGTCCCTTTGTGTATTCAGTCTCTTAATAATAATGGACTCTCAAGAAGATGTCATAAGTTGTTGTAGTTAAAACTGAAGTAGCATAAGGATTTATGATACACTAAGAGAAAAGAAATAAAGGGCTTAGTATAATTTTTGAGTGTTTACTATATAACAAGAACTACTTATGGAACTTATTTATATATACTTGATAATTAAAATTCCATACTGAGGTAGAGAAGTAGATTTATAGAATTTTAACAACTTGTCAAGTACATAAAAAGTAGCAGAGTAAGGTTTCTAAATAGGTTGGTTTTATTTGGTTGAAGAGGACTTAAAAACTACTTCTAATGCTACATATATGTGCAATGTAATTTTATTATGATGTTATTGGCATGAATGTATTATGGTACTTTAATTATGAGTAACGAATAACACAACTCAAGCTTTCTTCAACAACAGAATAGATTTCCACTTTTGGGTAATTAATGTTCATTCAGAGGCTATAGGTTGGATTCAGATGTGTAGGGAGATCATCAAGGCAATTTTTCCAGAGTCAGCTTTTCCAAAGGCTGATGGGTGGCTGTAAAAGCCTGCCAACAGTCAACCACCCTGAGTGAGGCCATAGGCTTCTTAAAAAACAAAAACAATATATATATATATATATATATATATATATATATATATATACACACACACATAATATGCTAATTAGACTGGACAACAGGATGATCTGGATGTCCTTCTGAAAGACTTTCCGGATGAATTTGAGGCTGCAAGGGCCGAGCCCCTTGCACAAATTTTGTGCATCGGAACTTTAATATACATATATTGATTTCAGAAAGGGAGAGGGAGAGAGAGATATAAACATCAATGATAACAGAGAATTATTGATAGGCTGCCTCCTGCATGCCACCTACTGGGAATTGAGCTCACAACCCTAGCATATGCCTGGACCAGGAATCCAATAGTGACCTCCTGGTTCTTAGGTCGACACCCAATCACTGAACCACACTGGCCAGGTGAGACCATCAGCTTCTCTATCTATGAATAAGGAGGTGCAGATTGAGATACAGAGAGAGAAGAAGAAAGGCTTTACTACTTGTTCCTCAGAGTAAATAGAGACCTTTTATTTTCCCCCAAACGAACAGAAGGAATAGATATTGGAGAAGCAACAACAGTATCCAATATAATAAGACAATCTCTTTATATTCATATTTAAATTATGAAATAGTAAAAAGAATATTGTTAATGATTACATACTCTGTCATCTCAAAGCATTTTTAAAGTAGTAATTTTTATTATTTCTTTTTTAATTTTAGGATTTCTTTAAAGATTCAGGATATATATCCTAAATTTTAACTTTTTAATGTTTTTAGAGATTATTCTGATTAATAAAACATATTCCAATGCCCCAAAATGGAAAATGTAGACAAATTTAATTGCCAATAATCTCTGCTCAGAGAAAATCACAAATAATACTTTTTGGCATGTTTCCCTCCAGTCTGGTAAATGTAAATATTATGTTATTATTTATAGAACAAATTGTTGGTTGTGTTAATATATCCTAATTTTTGTTATAATTCACTAATATTGTAAATTACCTTTATAAAGTGTTTTTTTAAATTTTCCATACTATTTCTAATCCTTTCAATTGAATGTTTATTTTATTTTATTTTATTTCATTTCATTTCATTTATTCTTATTCAGTAATATTCCATATAATAAAAAGCCAGGGGCCTTAAGTGACTGGTGCATTGACCACCTCTCAGTCCCTCCCTTCCCCCACTTCCCCTACTCCCATACTGCCACCTGAAGACAAACAGGAAACCACAGGGAAGCAGGTGGGTGACAGTGGGGTGGGACTGGGGACTGGTGAGCGGGCAGAATGGCTAACCTCTTAATACTTCCCTGGTCTACAGACTGCAATGGATCAGCCATGATGAACGGCGGAACTGGGGTGGTTGGTGGGAGAACAGGGCTTACTGTCAGGCCGTTGGGATCCCCAGCTCATCTTTTGCTGTTTGGGGGCTCAGGCTGGTAGGAAAGTGGGTTCCCGTGACTTCATCTCCATGCATGTGCACAAGGCTGGCTGCTGATGGAATGCACTGCCCACTTGGGGCTGCTCACGCAGGCGCCACTGTCACTGTTGCTGCTGCCACTGCTACTGCTGCTGCTGCTTCTGCGGCTTGAGGCGCTGACAGAAGCTGCAGGGTATGCTCCCAACCTACCCTGACAGAGGAGGTGGTATTCATCCTGGGGATTGCCAAATGGGTAGGTCTAAGGATCCTACCTGCACAATTTCATGTGCTAGGCCTCTAGTTGAATTATAAGGTTATAGGTATTCTAAACATAGCTTGGTCCATACTGAATGCATTTTCTATAACTGAGTTCTAATTGTTGAGATTTGCTTTTCTAATTTTCAAATTATCTAGTAATTAATTGGAATAATAACTTGAAATGTTTGGAAATTTTAGAGTTTGTTATTCCTTGTGATATAATGCCATTTTAATTTTTGTGACTTTTCCAAGAGGCATAAAAATCTTCTATTTGTTGAGGATTATTTTCAATACGAATGTCACAAGTGGAGTTTTGGAAGGATATCCTGAGATGGAGTATAGCATGTGCATTAATATTATGGATCAACACCTGGCGAAGGTAGAAAATAAAACAAAAATGGGCTGTGGATATAGTCAGAGTCTACGCAGGTCCAAAAAGAGGAAAGCCCTGGAGCCAGCATTAGCTCTGAGAATTGTTCACAATTGAGGAGAAAGGCCAGATTTTATACTTCCTCATAAGTTATGGGAATAGGGCTGCCCTCAAGAAGGCTGTGACTGAAGCAAGTAGCTCTGCAGATGAGGTAAGCATTGCAGAAGCTGACCAGTAAAGGCTGGGGCAAAAGTCTACCTTAAAAAGACAATAAATTTTCTCTGTGTTGAACATAATATAAGTTAAAATAGTCTTATAAATCCTATTATTCAAATTTTCTATATTCTAGTCTCAGGAAATATTCCATTGTGTCTACAGGATTTAAAAATATTTAAAATCCTTTATCGATAATAATAAAAGTGTAATATGCTAATTGACCAAACGACTGAATAGCAGGGTGACCTTCCAGACAACCATGCTATGACATGCATTGGCACCAGGCCAGCCAAGGCAAGTGCCATGTTATTGGTTGGGTGCCCTGACATTTCTCCACAATTGCCCTGCAGGGGGAGGCCCAGGCCACCCTCTGTGGGACGATCAATAGGGGGACTCTATGATTAATGATCAATTGCCCCAGCTGGGCTGATGGGGCCTCCCTCTGCTGAGCAATTGATTGCGTAGCCCTGTGATTGATTGCCTCTCATGATCGATTGCCCTGCAGAGGGAGGCCTAGACCACCCAGCCAGCAGCCACAGAGGGAGGCCCAGGTGACCCAGCTGATGGGGCTGTGGCAGGAGGGCAGGGCCTCTCTCTATGGGGTAATTGATCTGGGATCCCTGTGATTGATTGCTCCACTGAGGGAGGTCCAGACCACCAGACGCAACTCTGTGGTGGGTGTGTGGGGCAGGCCAGCAATTGCCCTGCAGAGGGAGGCCCAGGCCAGCCAAGCAATCGCAACCCACACCTGTTGCCCACAGAGGGAGGCAACCGGTGATGGGGAAAGAGGGCAGCACAACAGATGGCAAGCAGTGGCAGCAGCGGGGGCAGGGCCAGCTGTGGGCAGCCAGGGGAAGGAAAGCCCCAATAGGCCCTGATCATTGGCTAGGCCTAGGGACCCTACCGGAGAGGTCCTGATTGTGCAAGGTCACGGACTGGGCTGAGAGACATCCTCTAATCCCCGTGCATGAATTTTATACACCAAGCCTCTAGTTTTTAATAATTTTGGTTTTACGGAAGAGTTACAAAGTTAATATAGAGATACTGTCAACCTAGCTTCTCTTAATGTTAATGTATTGAATTTATAAAAACAAAGAGGTATAATTCTAAGTAAATTACCTATGTTTTTTTTTCAGAAGTCTTTGTCTTGTTTGTTTTCTTCCAACTAGTGTTCTTTTTCTGTTCCAGGATGCAATCTACAATACCACGTTTCATTCAGTTGTCATGTTTCCTTAAATCTGTGACACTTTTACAGTCTTTTTATATTTCTAAATTTATTTTCTATTTCGTATAGTTAGTATACAATCTTACATTGGTTATATTAGTTTCAGGTGTATAATATTAGTGGTTCAACATTTTTATACCTCACAATACTATTACCCTACTAAGTCTAGTAATCATCTGTCACAATGTAAACTTATCAAAATACTATTGACTATATTCCCTTTCCCCTTTTCACTAATCCTGTGAGCTTCTCACTTCTGGTAACCATCCCTTTGGTCTCTATTTTTATGAGTCTGTTTTAGTTTTATTTGTTTTGTTTTGTTTTGATTTTAGATTCCATATATAAGTGAAAACATATGGTATTTATCCTTTTCCACTTGACTTATTTCATTTAGCGTAACAACCTCTAGATCTATCCATGTTGTTGCAAATTGCAAGATTACAACACTATAATAATCAACACAGTATGGTAGTAGCACAAAAACAGACACATAGATCAATGGAACAGATTAGGAATAAACTCTTGCTTATATGGTCAACTGATCTATAATAAAGAAGGTAAAATTTCCCCCCGGGAGTAATGGCAGTTTCTTCAATAAGTGCTTGGAAAACTGGACATATACATGCAAAAATTAAATAAAACTGTACCTACTCCCTTACACCATATACAAAAATAAGTTCAAAATGGGTTGAAAACTAAAATGTAAGACCTGAAACTGTAAAACTCCTGGAATAACATAAGAAGTAAACTATTTGACATCAGTATGAGTGAAATGTTTTTGGATATATCCCCTCAAACAAGGGAAACAAAAGCACAAATAAACAAATGGAACTGTGTCAAACTAAAAAGCTTCTGCACAGTGAAGTAAACCTTCAAAAAAAATAGCAACCTACTGAATGGGATAATATCTTACAAACGATATATCTAATAACAAGTTAATATCCAAAATATATAAGGAACTCAGACAATGCAATAACACCAATACAGTTGAAAAATGGTTATCTGCTGGGTTTATGAAAAACAGGGAAAATATGTTGAAGCTATTGTATTTTCGTCAATATTTCCTTTTTAAAAATGTTTAAAGTTTTTCACCTTAAATAATTACAACTAACAAAAAAGTGGAAAAATAATACAAAGAATCACCATAACCTTTCACTTTGTTTCTCCTATATAACTACATCATTATCAAAACCAGAAAGTTAACAATGATAAAATGCTATCTACTAAATCTGCAGATCTTATTTTAACTTTATCAGTTATTCAACTGTTGTTCTTTTTCTCTTCCAAGAGATAATCTCAGACCCCCATTCCAATTAGTTATTTTGTCTTTAGTCTACTCCAGTATGGGAGAACTTATCATTCTTTATTTGTGTTTAAGGTCTCTGACATTTTGAAGTGACCTGGCCAGTTATGTTCTAGAATGCCCCTTAGGTTAAGTTTGATTGATGCTTCTTTCTGATTAAATTCAAGTTAACATTTTTTTTTAACAGGATATAACAGAATTTGTGTCATTCTCAGTGCATCAAATCAGAAGATATATGGTATTGATATGTGTCATTATTGAGGATGTTACATGTGATTGCTTGGATAAAGTAGAATTTTAATTCCTCCCTTTGTCATTGATACATATCTTATGTGGTGCTAATTTTAAAGTATGTAAATACTCTTATACTTTGCCGACTCATTTTAGCATCTATGATAACTTTTGCCTGAAACAAATTTTACTGTAGTGTTGGCAAATGATGACTTTCTATTTTCATGATTCTTTTACATTCATACTACAGGCCTGGAGCATGAAATTGGTGCACTTGGAGTAGGGAGTCTCTCAGCCTGGCCTGTGCCCTCTTGCAGTCTGAGAACCTCTGACTAGCTTAGCCTACTCCTGCTACTACCACTGTGCTCATCAGCCATGAGCCCGGCTTCTGGCTAAGCAGCACTCCCCCTATATGAGTGCACTGACCACCAGGGGGAAGCTCCTTTGTTGAGCATCTGTCCCCTGGTGGTCTGTGCATGTGATAGCAGCCGGTCATTCCACTGTCAGGCCAAAACTGGCTCTCTGACATCCCCCAAGGGGTCCTGGATTATGAGAGGGTGCAGACCAGGCCAAGGGACCCCACCAGTGCACGATCAGGTCCAAGGAGGGATGCGGGAGGTTGGCCAGCAGGGAGAGACCACTGGAGGGCTCGAGAATGTGTCCGGCCCATCTCGCTCAGTCCCAATTGGCCGGATCCCAGCAGCAAGCTAACTTACCTGTCAGAGCATCTGCCTCCTAATGGTCAGTGCATGTCATAGCAATTGGTCGGCCAGTCAATTGTCTGCCGCCCTGGAGGTCAATGCAAATTATAGCGAGTGGTTGAGATGCCTTAGCATATTATTAGCATTTATACTTTGGTTGAATGGCTGACTGGCTGACTGGATACTTAACATGTTAGGCTTCTATTATATAGGATTGTAGGTTAGAATTATACTGTAAGAAAAAGTTTTCCCTTCTTTCCTATTTATTTATTTGTTGGTTATTTGTATCAGGTGAGCCTTATGGATATTTGTTTTATTTTATGGATTATAATTAATTACTGTCATTAATTATTTTGTGGCTCAAATTGTCCCACATTTTCCTTGCATTTTAAATATTTTGGTCTACATTTTTTATTACATTCTTTTCAGCAGAACAATTTATACTTTTTTTTTAGTTTTTCTAATCTTATTGATCTAACAAATATCTGCTAATAGGAATGAAATAAACGTCTATATGTATTTATGTGATACAGTTGAGCAAAATCCATTGTTCTATATCTATAGATTTCCAAAATATTATGAAATGTGCACTTGATATTAACATGTACATTATTCTTTTATTTCAATGGTCTTAACTCACTACCAGTTCCTTCTTACATCTATAAAAAGTAATATTACCCATTACTCAAATAAAAGCTTTAAAGTACTAGAATATTACACATAAATCTGACCTATTCATGTCTGCTTTAATCAAAGTTGTAAAATCTGCAATATAAAAAAATAAAATCCAATTATACAAAGAAAAACACACACATTTAATGTGAATTGTACCGTTTATTGAGAGGAAATGGTCTGATTTTTTTTAGAGTTTATTTTCTTGAACCACTATTGTGTCTGTCAATAATATTATAACCTGTATTTTGTT
The DNA here is from genome assembly GCA_011751065.1 of Lasiurus cinereus. Classification (NCBI taxonomy): domain Eukaryota; kingdom Metazoa; phylum Chordata; class Mammalia; order Chiroptera; family Vespertilionidae; genus Lasiurus; species Lasiurus cinereus. Next base: position 19,754,843 of record JAAGEH010002534.1, on the reverse strand, counting down.
TCTATTTTCATTTGCTTGTAGTTAGCACCCCTTTTCCTTTTCCTATTCTTATGTAATTTCCCCTGTAATTGTTATACTTCTCTGGTCATTTTCATAAGAGGAAATTTACACATCCATTCTTGTGTCACCACCTAAGAGCTCCTTATGTTTGTTCCTGACAAATTACTACAAGTTAATATATAAACAATTTATGGTGGTGATTAGAATGAACCTGAAAAGGATATGGTTTGAGGTTCATAAACTAAACTCAGCTAATGTTGAGCCTGACTAATAAATCAACATCTAATGCTCTGCTATCAAATACTAATTAATTCTTCCTTTCCTCCCTCATATTAATTTAGTGTCATTCCAAGTCTTTAGGGGAGAATGCTTGCAGCTTTCAGCAGGAACACTCCTATGCCATGCCAGAGATTTTTATTAATTGCAGTAAATATAGTGACTTTGGACAACAAAATTTAGAAAAGAAAGATGAGTTTGGAAGCCTGCTCTCCCCTTTGGCAAGTATGATATTTTGGGATCTCAATAAATCATTGCACCTAAAAGAACTGTAATTAATTTTTTCACATCTTTTGTACTACTCAGATATTCTAATAATCCCATTACAAGGACTCATATAAACACCAACTTCAAAGTACAAAATAGAAAGGATGCTATGTAGTTTGAATGGCTCTGATATGGAAAAATAATATAGTTTCCTCAAACATGGATATTCATCATATTTTGTTATGCATAAAATGTGAAAAGTGATATTCTCTTTGTACCTTTTTAAATGTATGTTATTGCAGAGATAAAAGAATGTTATAAGGCAAGGAAGACCCAACAAGTGGTAAATTCTGCCTCAGATTCCTGTGTGGGTCTGCAGGAATGCAATTTCTCCCAAATCGCTGCCAAAGTCATATGTAATTTAAGACTAGGAGCTGGAAAGAGTGGAAGAAACATAATGAGGGATTACTTCCAGGGAGAGGTATAGTTTACTCAATAACTTGGGTCAGGAAGAGAGTGACTCTCGTTTGGTCTGTCTTTTCAAACTAGTGCTAGATTTTTGGGTGCATAGATTTTTCATTTCTTATTGAACTTTTCAAACATTTCAGAATTTTGGCACCACACAAAAGAGTTTAGACATCATGTCATGACTTGCTTGGAAAGGACCTCTTACACAGTGTATGCTGAGATCTGGAGTTGAATTCAGTTTGGAGGGCCTGCTATTGAAGGGAAGAATCCATCACAATCCTCCAGTTGGCCCATTATCTGGACCTGGGCACTTGGGTGTTCAATGTCCAACCTGCCTAAGGCTGGTTCAGCTAAAGCTATTCAGTTTACACCCATGGCTCTTTTAGGAGTGGTAACCCAGGATGGGGAAAAGGACTTGGAATGATGCTGTATGAACTATGTGCTGAAAGAAATATAGTTGTTTGGGGAAACTATATTATTTTTCCACCACCAAGGCAGCATTTAGCATACTCTAAGAAGTAAAGTAGCTTCCAAATGTGTTAAAAATATGAACAGGAGGAAAACACATCTACTCAGCAAATTGGGTTCAATGTGTGTAAAGTTCAAAGTAAAATAAACAGTAGTAAAAGTTGCTGGTCCAAGGTCAGCATGCCTCTTAAATGACAAGCTGCCAAAGGTTACTGAAGGCATACACTTTGCTAGAAACTGTTTGCTTAAAAACTAGATACTCAAATCAATTCCATTAGAACCTTGAGAAAGACAGGAGAAAAATGTGTAAAGATCAATCTTTCCTTTAGGTTTTAGTTTAGATTGCTAGACATGAAAATATCAGAAAATGTTTTAGCTTTGATTTTATTAGTGAAGTCGAATGTAAGGGTGCCCAAGACATTATACAGAGCTACATAGATTGTGCACATGTGTCATGACCTCTAAAAACCCATTAAATTTTGTACCGACCCAGCACCATTTTTTTGTTTCTCTGGAATTTCTACAAGTATACAATTATATATCAAAACAGTTCTTGTTTCTCTGTAGACTTCTCTTCAAATCTAAATTTACTAAGAAATTATTAATATTGATAGCATTTGTAGATTATATTAAAAACAGATTCTTGTGGGAAATTCTAGTTCAAAAGGTCTCATTTTCATAACTTTAAACTGGATTTAAAAAGTGACATGTAAGATACATTGTTAAAATTTCTAGCTCCCACCTCCCAATCCTCCCATTTATTTTTGGATCTTTTTAGCACTAAATATTTTGTAATAGAGATATTTATATTCTTTTTAAAATTTCTTTATTGATTAAGGTTTTACATATGTGTCCTTATATCCCATTATCCCCCAACCCTTCCATTCATGCCCTCACCTCCCAAGATATTTATATTCTTGTCATTTCTTCTATAAGGGAAGAGGCTTATTGTTAACTAGAGGCCTGGTGCACAAGGGGGTGTCCTTCATCCCAGCTTGCTCCTTCTCCAATATGAGAACTCCTTGATAGATGTCTAACTGCTTATTTAGGCCAGATTCAGCTAGAATCAGGCCTAAATGGGCAGTCAGACATCCCTCTCACAATCCAGGACTGCTGGCTCCCAACTGTTCACCTACCTGCCTTCCTGATTGCCCCTATATGCTTCTGCCTGCTAGCTTCATTACCCCCTAACCACTCTCTTGTTATCCTGATTGATGCCTAACTGCTCCCCTGCCAGGCTGTTTGTCCTTAACTGCCCTCCCTTGTGGGCCTGGTCATCCCTAACTGCCCTCACCTGCAGGACTGGGTCCCCCTCAACTACCCTTCCCTGCAGGCTCGGTCACCCTCAACTTCTTTCCTCTGCCAGCCTGGTCACCCCTAACTACCCTCCTTTGTAGGCTCAATCACTCCCAACTGCCCTCCCTTGCAGGCCTGGTCCCTGCCAACTGCCCTTCCCTGCTGGCCATCTTGTGGTGGCCATCTTGTGTCCATATGGGGGCAGGATCATATGACACATGGGGCAGTCATCTTGTGTGTTGGAGTGATGGTCAATCTGCATACTATTCTCTTATTAGATAATATAGAGGCTTGGTGCATGGGTGGGGCCAGGCTGGTTTGCTTTGAAGGTTGTCCTGGATCAGGGTGTGGGTTCTCTTGGGGCCTGGGGTGGCCTGGGTGAGGAGCCTGTCATAGTTTGAAGGCTGGCCATGATCCCTGGTGACCCAAGTGGAGGCCCTGGTATCTGAAATTTATTTATCTTCTACAACTGAAACTTTGTAACCTGGAACAGTGCCAAGTCTTCTGCTTGCTCAGTGGCAGCAGCCATTGAAACTTTGTTGCCTTAAGCTGAGGTCTGGGCTGGCCAGGGTGTCCAGAAAGCTTGGCTTCCTCCATTGCCAGGGGCACCCCAAGCCTCCCTCCTGTTCTCTCTGTGGCCATAGCCATCTTGGTTGGGTTAATTTGCATACTCACTCTGGTAGATGTGGCTGGTGGGTCTGGCTTGTTGGTGTAGCGGAGGTAGGTCAATTTGCATATTACTCTTTTATTAGATAGGATACCCTTGTTTGATTATCTTCTTATATTGTCTAAGGCAGCATTTCACAATATGTTCTGTAATGTGACTGGGTTTTAGGTGGAATGAAGTATCTCTATTTAGACAAGCATAAAAAAAAAGTGACCATAGCCACCATGGCTCATTTGGTTGGAACATCAACCCATACACTGAAAGACCATGGGTTCAATTCCCAGGGCACTCAAGTTGCTGGTTGGACCCTGTACAGGTTCTGATGTGAACTCCAAATATATAGGATTGTCTATTAAAATATTTTGCAATTATAATAATAAAGACAGACTATTTTCTTCATCCTACAAAGCCCCTTTGTGCCCTGATCTATCATTCCCCTCCTCCTCCCAAACCCAGGTAATCATTGCTTTGCTTTCTGTAAATAGAATATAGTTTTGCCAGTTTTAGAATGTTATATCAATAAAGTAAAATATCCTCTTATCTGTCTTCCTTCACTTATTAAATTGTATTTATATACATGTTATTAATGAAAATAAGACATTCATTTTTATTGCCAGTATTATTTTATTAAGTGACTAGACCACACTTGGTGGATCCATTCTTCTGTTAGGACTTTTGGATTGATTTAAGTTTACGGTATTAATTATAAAGCTACTTTGTATAAGTCTTTATTGACATACTAGAGGCCCGGCACACAAAATTTGCAGGGAGTGGGCCTAAGCCACAGTCTGGCTTTCCTCTGCAGGAGACAGCCAGTCTGATCTGGGGAAGACGCCACTCCCATCACTCCACTGCAGCTGCCACTGCTGGCTGCTGTAGCTGTCAAGGTTTTTTCATCAACACGGACTCCCATCCTTTCACCATGAAAAAAATGACAACTATTTAGGCATTTTTAAGATATCTCTTTCATAGGATATTACCTTTTTTCTTCCTTCCTTCCTACCTTCTTTCCTTCTTTCCTTCCAACCTTCCTTCCTTCCTTCCTTCCTTCCTTCCTTCCTTCCTTCCTTCCTTCCTTCCTCTCTCTCTCTCTCTCTCTCTCTCTCTCTCTCTCTCTCTTTCTTTCTTCTTTCTTTCTTCCTTTTTTCTTCCCTTAGGACATTTTTCCATTGACTTTTAGAGAATGTAGAAGAGAAAGGGAAAGACAGAGAGAAAGATCAATGTGAGAGGGACACTTGGGTTGGTTGCCTCTTGCATGAGCCCTGACTTGGGCTCCAGCCAGGGGGGGTAAGCCTGCCTGCTAAGTACATGCCCTTGAACAGAATTGAACCCAGACCCTGCGGTCGGCAGGCCAAGGCTCTATCCACTGAGCCAAACTGGCTAGGGCAGGATATGACATTTCTTAGCTCCTCCAGCAGGGGACCTTTGTATTTCCTTCAGGAGTGAGGTGGAAAAACCCTAGATCACCTTCTTGGATTCTAATTATGCAAATTACCAAGAATACTGCCAGTGGCTACTGGGAGCTTAGTAAATGAGTGGTCAGAAAAGGTGTTTCCTTTGCAGCTCACATGCAGAGGAGGGACTGCTGGTGTGCCCTGGCTGGCAGGCCCTGTTCTCTGAAGGCCTGCTTGCCACTGTGGTGGCTGGCAGGCAGGCCCCATTCTCTGTGGGCAGGCCCTGTTCCCTGCCCTCTGTGGGCCTGCTCTGTTCTACTCTCTGAGGGTCCTGTTATGCTCTGCTCTCTGAGGGCCTGCACCATCTGTGGCTTGACTCACCATGCAGCAGTCCCCTCCTGCTCATACGTGTGTGCAGCCTCCTCCTGAGCATTTGTGACTGTTATAGTGTCCTGGCTATTTTACATATTACCTCTTTATATATATATATATATATATATATATATTATTTCTCTGTGATATTAAATATGGTTTAACTGTTGACAAATTTAAAAATCATTTTCTATTTCCACTAGCCAAGTGTGAGATTAACTGTTTCATATCCTCACTTAGTGTTCTTTTTAGTTTTAGCCATTTATTTGTATATAAATATTTTTTCCAGCAATTCTATTTTTCAGTTCTAGAATTGCCATTTGAAATGGGAAGAACTTAATTGTTTTTATCTTGTTAATGCTTATTGTTTTTCATTACTTTTTATTTATTTATTAACATAATTGCTGCTTTAAAATTTTTGTATTTTAATTGAGATGTCTGTTTCATCTTGATGTTTTTTACTTTTGAAAATGAGTTCTATTTTTTAGATTCTTCTTATGTCTGCTAATGTTGGATTATATTTTAGGTATGATGAATATTAACTTCTGGATTAAGATTATGAATTCTGTTACATTTCTCTGATAAATATTATTTTATGTTATTTTATAAAGTGTATCTATTGATTTGAGAGAGAGAAACATCAATTTGTTTCAAATTGTTGTTCCACTTATTTATGCATTCATTGGTTAATTCTTGTTTGTGCCCTGACCAGGATTGAACCTACAACTTTGGCAGATAGGGATGATGCTCTAATTAACTGAGCTATCCAGCCAAAGACATTGTTCCACATGTTTTAGTAGATAATTTTATTGGTTTTATTTGGAGATGCAAACTCTATTCCTTGAAAATACAAATTAGTTCTTAGCTCAGATAATTTGTCTTTAGCTGAATATTTTTAGTTCATCCTATACAGGTAGTTTCAGGGGTCAGTAGATATGTGGGTGGAAAGGTTTGGGTGATCCTCCTCTCTAGCTCTTTCACTTATGGGATTCTCCCAGTCTCTGCAGTATTCAGTGTTTTCCAACCTTACTGTTCAGGTGTCCCTGGCCAGGAAGACTGGATTTTTCATGCATGGCATCTATTAATACTGTGCATGCCACAGAGACTGCACTTGATTCCAGGTTATAAGCAAAGGAACCTTTATAGCTCCCATCTGCAGTCCTTTCATAAAGTGTGTACTGAGCACTAGTATTCTGCTACAGTGACTTTAGGTAGTTCCTTTTTTTTCATAGGTCCATAATTTTTAGTTGCTTTTTGCAGAGGTTTACATGGTAGGAACTTACAGTCTGTCATTCTTAGAAGTAAACATTCATCTATGTTGTGTTTTTGCTCTTATGATGTCATTTAATGGCCAGAATTTATTAATTCTAATAAAGACCAACGTATCATTTTTTTAACTTTATGTTCGATTATTGCTACTTGTGCACTATTTACCTAATTCAGTTAATTGGGATTTCCTTTTATATTTTTTCCCCAAAGCATTCAGTGTTTTAATTTTCTCATTTAGAACTATGACTAACTAGAATGATTTTTACATGTGGAGTGAGTTATTGAACAAATATTTTAACCACTTTGAGATTTGAATTAATTTTGATACAAATAATTAAGTAGCTACAGTTTAATATAACTAAGTAATTACATAGAAAAAAATTCAAAGTAAATGCTAGACCCAGAATTTTAAAATTTCACCTATGATTTCACCTATCTTTATATTAACTAGGAGAATCAAAAATCTGCTGTCACCAATTAATGGGATTGTAAGTGAAAATACCAACTATATAGACTGTTTAAATGACACCAACAAAAATGTTTTGATCAAATTCACCTTTTTGAAGCAACTAAATTAAGTTTCTCAAGTCAAGCATGTAATTAAAATCCTTTCCTCTCTGGTATATATACTTTACCCATGAAGTATGCTTGAACTAGTTTCTATTTTATAAATTTAAACAGAAGAGTACTTTAGTCTATTTTCTTTATGAATGAAGCTTTAAATACATAAAAAATTTAGCAACGAAATCTAGACAGTTTTATTTACTGTACTTTAAAATAAAAAATATATTAAGTCTAAGAGATATTTTAAAAAATACCATATAGTTTGTAGTGTCTCTTTAATTATTTTTTAAAATAACATTTTCTGTGTAAAATAGAAAAAGAGGAAAGAATGAAAATAAACAGATGAAAAATAGAACTCATGATCAGAAAGTTAAAAAGTGTAATAATAGATGTTACGAAGAATAAACCAAAATATGATTTCACAAGTAAAATTTGAATTAGTATTTCTATACCAAGTTCAGTTTTGTAAAATATTATATTACATAGGGTTTTATCCCCAAATGTAATATTTTTAAAATGAGATTAATGATGTTGATTATATGATAGCCTCACAGATTGTCAAGATAAAAAAAGTGACTCCTAGATATACATGATACTTTGATTAAAAAAAAAAAACACCAAAAAACAGTCAGTTTACATATGTGTCCATTATAGCTTTAGAACTTTATTTTAATAATTTATTTTGATTAGAAGACAATAGAAATCAGAGCATACTTCAATACTACTATTACAATTTGAACACTTGTAGATACCTGCACATTGTCATTGGTTACTGAATACATTACAAGAGAATTTAAAAATAAAACCAATAAAATGTGTTTGAATATAGTTTATATAGTTGAATAAGTCAAGAAATAAATAAGAAATGAGTAAATTACCACTGACTAGTAACATATTTTATATTTCACTTTCTTACATCTGTATTTCTTTTTCTAAATATCTATAGTGCCCAGATATTTGGTCAAACATGTTTCTGTGAGGGTGATTTGGGATTATTTCAACATTTGAATCAGTAAACAGAGTCAAGGAGATTGCACCCCCCACTCCCCCCACATCATGCGGGTGGGCCTTATCCAATCAGGTAAAGAGTTCTGAATTACTGACTTGCAGTGAAACCTTGGGCTTCCTTGGGTCTGGAGCTTGCCGGCCTTGTCCTGGAGCTGCACCATGGGCCCTTTTTGTGGACTCACCCTGCAGAATGTGGGACCTGTTGGCCTCCATAATCACATTAGCTCATTCTTTACAATAAATCTTATATAATTTATCACTGTTAAAAAAAGACATTACCGGCCTGCATGCCCTGACTGGAGAGCAGAATTGGAGAGTGGCTGGTGGGTGACCCAGGCAGACCTGAAGCTGCAGGCTGCAAGTTGGTCTGATATGTTTCTGCCCTGAGACCAGGGAAGCATTCACTCAGCAGAAGATGTTCTGCTGCTTCAGGAGTTGGCTTCAGATAACTGGTTTCAGAGTACACTGTTATGTAAATCCATGATTACATCAATACTTGCGGCCTCTGGGTCAGTGGTCGCGTTTTTCCCTGACAGAAGTGAGGCAGTGGGGAGGCCTGGCCTCTCTGGTGCAACTTACTACAGGCACCAGGTCCAGTGGGTCAATGGTGTGCAGTGCTAAGCCCACTGCCTGGCCCATCAGGGAGTTTGTGTGTGTGGTGGGGGAGGGGGCAGCTGGTTGCTTTCTCACCTGTACTGGAACAGCCCTGGCTCCCTAGCTCCCTAGCTCCCAGATGCTCCATAGCCAGCAGTGTGCCTCCTAAAAACACAGCTATCACCAGAAGCTGCCCTCAGTTGCCCCATCTCATGGGACACATCATTGCTTTATTCATCAGCCACAGGCTGAGGCACTGGATCTTCTCTCCAATCCTGACCCTTACCCCCATAAACTTCCTCCCTTCATGGTAGAGGTGCAGAGTGAAGATGTCATGGGAATAAGCCAGTATGCAGAGCAGAAGGGACAACAGCTAGCTGAGCCAAAGCATTTTGAGAGAAAGTCTTTCATCTTTCTACAAACAGTTTCTCACTCAATTACTTCAGGGCATTGCACAGGGAAAAAGACTGGAGTGTGCAAAAGGGAGAGGATTCCCAGCCTGAAGGAGCTGAGGTGCAGAGCCCCCCTCAGGAGCTCTTGGCCAGCTGTATTCAGGAGAGCAAGAGCCTTGAAGATCAGCTTCAGCAGTGACTGAAGACTCAGGAGTATTTACAAATTCAACTTCCCTTCCCCTCGACTTTCCTCAGGCTCTGGTGTCCAGAACCTGTGACGAAAGTATCTGCAACTGCTAGCTCTCAGAATGGAAGGACCACTGTAACTGTCAGGGCAACAGGCACCTGTCTGACCCAACTGAAGCACCTGGAAAGTCTGATCCCAAGTTCAAGGGAAGAGAAGGTTGCCTCTGAGCTCCATTTTGCTGCACTGCTGGATGTGATGGACATTTGAGCTGCTTGACCTGAAAGCTGGACGGTCTCTCCAGAAGATTTTCTGCTTTTACTCAAAATAACCTTATTCTCAGATGCCTGATGCACTTTGGGAATGTGCTTTTTAATCATACAAATAAACCATTTGAATGTCAAAAAAGAGTGATATTGTGTAAAAATAAAAGGGTCAATTCTATGTGGATTCATAAAAATCCACAATATACATGTATCTAATAACAGAGCAGCATGACATATGAAGAAAAAAACTGAGAATTGGAAGGATAAGTAGATAAATCCACTGTCATAATTGGAGATTCCAATACACCTCTATCAGTATTTGACAGAAAATACAGGCATAAAATCTCTAAGGGTATAGTTGAACAGGACCATAAATCCACTGGATTTCAGAAATAGCAGATTACACATTATTTTTTCAAATTCATATGGCATATTCACAAAGATAGACCATATTCTATGCTATAAAAATACCTTAACAAATATAAAAGAATGGAAGTCTTACAAAGAAGGATTTCATAACACAATAGAATTAAACTAGAAATTAAATATTAGAAAGATGGCTGGGAAAACCTAAGATATTGGAGATTGAACAGTGCAATTGTAAATAAAACATGGATCAAAGGAGTCTCAAGAGAAATTAAAAGTATTTCAAACTAACCAATATTTTCAATTTCAAATTGAAAATAAAACATTAAAATTTGTGGGGTGCATCAAAAACAATACTTAGGGCGAATCATATAAAAGAGAGAAGATAGATCTATAAGTAATAACTTAAGCTTCCACTTTATGAAACTAGAGAAAGAAGAATAATATAAATCTAGAGTGCAGAAGAAAAGAAATAAAAATCAGAGTAGAAATGAATAAAGTTAAAAAGAGGAAAACAGAAAATCAATAAAATCAAAACTTGGTTATATGGAAATATAAATAAAATGGTAATCCTCCTACCAGAGGGGAAAGACACAAATATCAAGAAAATAAAAGAGAAATGATGAAAATTACTAATATTAATACTAATATTATAGATGAAATAAGGGCCATTACTAATGAATCCATGGACATAAAAAGAGAATAAGGGGATATTATGAACAACTCTATGACCTAAAATTTTATAACTTAAATGAAATGTGTCAATACTTTGAAAAAGACCATCTATCACATATCCCAGAAAGAGATGTGAAACCAGTGAGATCCCGAACTTGAGTATTCACATTTATTACAGTTGCCAGAAATTCCTGAGCCATTTTTTTTCAGAATATTTTCTCTCCTTGTAACTCCTTGTAACTCTCTTGTCTCCAAAAATTTCAGTTCGAATGTTAGACTTCTCTTTTATATGTTTCTTTTCAGTTGTCTTTTTACTGCCATCCTAAATAATTTTCAGATATACATTGTATTTATTCAATTCTTTTGTCATTTAGGTTTAAGCTGATGTTATACGTACTGTTTTTAAAGAAAATTTCAGTCATTTTGTTGTTCAGTTTTAGATTTCAATTTGGTTGTTTTTTTTTAAATGAGTCTCTGTTCTTATATTCTCTTGCTGTTTAATCATTTTTAATAACCTCTCAGCTTGCTTTCTTGTGTGTCTTGTGATTTTTCTTTTAACTGTAATCTTGCCTTCCTTACAAGTTTGTAAGTGAGAATATTCTGCAGAGTGGGTAAAGTGCCATTTCTCTAAAAAGACTCCAATTTTTTTTCTATGTCCTATAAACCTGGTATCACAGTAAATTAATTTCTCATCTAAGGGTGTTTTAGTTACATATAGATATATGGTATAAACATAGCTTTTAATGTCATGTATGAGTTGTCTTTTCTCATGAATTTTAAGGAGAAAATTTATTTTTCCTCCACCCAGGCCAGGGCCTTTCCTATTTTGTTCTGTGGGTCAGGTTTGTCTCCCGAGCACCATTACTGAGGTGTAGACTTCCGAGCCCTGATAGACTCTGCACTTTGTTCATCTTGTCCTTTTATATTCAGTTTTTAAATCAAAACTCATGCTTACCAGGTTTTACCAGATATTTGAGACTGAAATCCAGATTTGATATTTTGTTTTTCTCCTGAATTCCCATTTTTTCATTTGTTTTCAGTTTTTCAAAATACCTCCCTTTTTTGACAATTGAATAATGCAATGTGTGAATGTGGGTGTATGTTTAAATTTTCTTCCTGGATATTTAGCTGTTTTCAAGAGAATGGTTTTGTCAAGATATCTGACAGCTATCCTTTCTTCTCTACTTTTATTTTCTTTCTTTTCCTTTTTTTGATGACATTCTTCCCTCTTTTCTTGAGCCTGTCCTTCTAGATCAATTCTTCACATTATTTCCTTTGTCCTTCCATCAAACTCAACTTTCTTAGCATCTCTAGATAAGATAAATTAACTTATACAATGACAATTGTAAGTAATGATGTCATATAAAGAGAAATTGGCCAGGTTTTAAATCCTTAGGTTCAGTCACCTATTTATTTTTTTAATCAAAATTGTTTCTTTTTAATTTAAATTCTTTATTGTTAAATGTATTACATAAGTCTCCATTGGTTTTATGTTCATATACATACATACTAGTCCTTTGGTTGATTTCTTACTCCCTCACCCACTGCCTTTCTTCATAGACTGGATAGTCTATTTGATGCTTCTATGACTCTAGTTCTATTTTTGTTCATCAGTTTATGTTGTTCATTATATTCTACAAATGAGTGGGATCATGTGATATTTATCTTTCTCTGGCTGGCTTATTTCCATTAGTATAATGCTCTCCAGTTCCATCCGTGCTGTTGCAAATGGTAAGAATTTCTTCTTTTTTACAACACCTACTTTTGACATGGTCTTTTCACCTCCATGAAACTCTCGATCACCTTTTTTTTCTCCCCATAAAACTAGGATAGGAAGATCACAAGAGATATGTGTGGAATTATTTTATCAAATGTGATTCACCCTAAAAATTTAGTTTTTTTCAACTAAATTTCTTGCATAACCTAAAAAGATATGACCCAAAGCTATAAATAATAGGACAATTTTTAAAGAGTTATGTGAATTTGGGAGAAAAATATTTTTAAGTTTATAAATTAAATATCACCCTGGTGAAATGTTTGATTTGTGAACCAAATACAAAGATAGGATCTCCACTCTGCCATCTGTTCAGCCAGGACACAGCATGAGAGGCAAGTCCTGAGTCAGACAGAACCTGGGCCTTTGCCTCTTGCTGACTCTTTAGTCCCAGACACAAGTAGGGGTGGGGATGTCTCATGATGGCAAAGAGGCCCCCACATCTTTGACCACCAGCCACCTTCGGGAGCCCCACCTCCAGGAATGGTGATGGTCCACTTCTCCCCATTCCAGATGGCATGACTGTTTTTTGTTTGTTTGTTTGTTTTTAAAGATCATTGGGGCTTTTATTAGTGCCTTTCTGAGTCTGTCTTTAGAATCTATATGCCTTATTCTGCCTGCTGATACATGTGTTGAAAACATGTTTTACACCAAAAATGCATTTGTCCTAATGAATATTTGTGAAAGGCAACAAAGGAAATCTTTGTAATTAAGCTTCCTCACCATCATCGCTGAATGGAATCAGAAACCATAGTTAGTTTCATTCCCAGAATTTTTATAATAGGACAGCTGCTTCAGCATAACTTCTCCTGTTGCTTTGCCATTTGTGGTACATCAGATAAAATTAATTTGGAAGTAAAGGCCAAGAAGCATGGACTTTATGAAATTTAATTTGGTCATGTCAGGGACATATTTTTCATTGGAACATTTTTAGTCTCATTGACACTGCCTTTGGGTTAGGTATCAAATTGTCAATCTGGTTTAAAAATATTTGTAAGAAAATAATTATCTGAGAAGCTGGTTTAAAGAAATTAGATACTTAACTTTTCCTCCCTGGATGCTTGAGGATGGGCCATCATCATGAAGGGCATAGTAACTATCCAGATCATGAAGTTCATGATCAATAGACTACCTCAGTGGAAACAAATGATCTTCAATGTCTATTTCCTTGGGAAAGCAAGAGTACCTAAGACAGAAATTCAGGAAAAATTACAAGACAATAGCAGATATCATCTTTGTATTTGGATTCAGAACCCATTTTTTGTGGTGACTAGCCAACTGGCTTTGGCATAATTTATGATTCCTTGGATTATGGGGAGAAAAATGAACTCAAACATAGACTTGCAAGAAATGGCCCATATAAGGAAGAAAAGACCTCAAGAAAAAAAGTTAAAAATAAAATAACATAATGAACACAGTCAAGGGACTATAAAGGCCAATATTGGTACTGGCAAAAAGCTGGGGATTGGACCACAGAAGGAGTTAAGATTCTTTAGTAACTTTATCTGTGGTGATTGTATAGATTTTTCATGAGAGGAATAATAAACTAAGAACTTAAGAAAAAAGAAATGAAATATTTAACTATACCAACATTAGCATTTTCCAGAACAATGCAATGTCTTTTACTATTATGTTGTATGTTAAAATATAAAAAAGTTTACAACCTAGAATATTAAAGCTGGACAAATAGTCATTTATTCGTGTGTAAATGGAAATTAACCTAATAATAAGATTGAGTATATTATTTCAGCTTGACAAATTATATGACTTCCATTTCTTAAATCTATAAACAATGGCCAAAAATAAAAAGGATATAGCTTGTAAGGATCAGATTAGACTTGAAGCATTTTCAGAAAAATAATTTACATTATTCATAGCATTCAAAAAGCCAAACTTTGACCTCAGCTGGCCTTTAACACCTGGCTTTTAAACACATTTTTGGGGGGTTAGGCTGATAAGCATTTTGAAATTCAGAAAGCTTCATTCCATGAATTTTAACTGTGGGTAGATCTCAGAATACCGAAGACACAAGTGTGCTGAGAAATTACATTAACATCAGGGTCCTATGACTTATCTTCCTTTAAAAAGAATCATATGTTTAATTACTATTTGTTCAGAACACTATGAACATAGTAGCAGTGAGCAAAAAGGCGAATTGATAGGAGAAATATCTTAATCTGCATCCTATTTCCCGAGGACAAAGGACCACCATTCAGATTTAAAGTGAGAAAACTTTTTCAAACAAAAGCTAACAGCAACATCTGCACACAACTAATCCTGAACCTGAATCAACACTTCTCCATATTTTAGAATGTGAACATATCTTCTCATCATATTTTTCATTTCAACATCTCCTGCAGTCAAGCACAGTAAGAAGGACTACTTTGTAATCATTTTGATTTATCTGGAAACAGGACATTTGCAAAATCCCTTAAGAACTCATCCTCATAGATTTGTAGCTCAATTAAGTGGATTTAATTAGTGTAGATAGACTGGCTGAAGAAAGATATAAAGCTCAAATCCCAAAAGATACAAGAATCTCATGCAGTTTTTTTTAATTTTAAAAAGTCTTATTTTCTTGCACAGATATATTTTCTTCAAAACATTTGGAAAAGAAACTACATATCTGAAGAATGCTGTGACTATAGTTGAATTTTGCAGCCCCAAATTTTTTCTACATTCACTTTTAGGAACATGAGTATAGGGTCAATACATATAGTAAATATTTTCTTTATTTGATATCTCAAAGACTAAAAACTCTTAACTCCTCTCTAGCCACATAACAAAATGAAACTCTGGTATCTATAACTCACTTTCATTATCACCACCTCAAGTATTTCCAAGGTATATAAAAAAATAGGAACTAATGAGTTCTTGAGATAATATTAAGTCCCAGACAAAGTAATAATTTTTATATGCATAACCTAATATTATTCTCAACACTACCCTATGAGGAAGGTCCCAAGAGAAAAAATGACTGTGATATTTAAAAAAATAGGAGAGAAAGAGAAAAAAGGGGGAGAAAGAGAAAGAAGTCAGAGGAGGAAGAGAAGAAAACTTGCTCAAGAGCAAAAGCTATTATGTGGCATGTAAAGTAATTTATCCAAGATCGTGTGGATGGTGGAATTGCCAGAATTACTTTGTGGTTATTCTGACCCAAAACTATGCTGTTTGCCACTCTGGCTACATCCCAGGGTCCTGTGGAAGAAGTTATGAGATTCCCTTTGCCTTTTGGACACATAGCAAGATATAGTTCCCTCTGGCAGTTAGAGGCTGTCATATATGTGAGTTCTTGCTACTAGAATATGTTATCACTTCATCCTTTGTCCACTAAAATCTTTCTCACAAAATCTTCACTTCCTAGTGGTGGGATGAGAAGAAGGCTCAGAGGTCACAGGGCAGAGCAATACCACACAGAAGAAGGTGTTTGGGGCTCTGAAATATCACACAGAGGCTGTCCTGAAAACATGTGCCTGAAGATCTACAATAACAGGAAGTAAAATTTTATTGCATGACACTTTTTGGTGCTGGGAGTTCTTTGTTGAAGCAGCTAACTCAGCCTGGCTAATATACACTGAGTGGCCAGATTATTATGATCTCTGAATACATAATAATCTGGCCACTCAGTTATATCCTATATAATCAATAAAAAGCTAATATGCAAATTGTCCCCTTGACCAGGAGTTCTACCAGCAGGCAGGCTGGCCAACCACCCATGTCCCCTCCCCCTGGCCAGGCTAGCCAGATAACACCCATGCACGAATTCATGCACCGGACCTCCAATATATATATGCATACACTGAGTGTGCAGAATATTATGTGTTCAGAGATCATAATAATCTGGCCACTCAGTGTATATCCAAATAGATAGAGCAGCATTGTACCTCCCACCCTTCTGAGCCATACTTTCACCTTCATTTCTGCTACTAGTATTTGACAATCAAGTTTAATCAGGTCAACTAAACCCTACCAATGTGTTAGCCTCTCCCAGATAACAATGCCTCCATCCCTGAAGACTGAATGAATCTTGACAGTTTCACACCAATGGGCATTAGGGAAACATCTTAGCCCTCAGCAAATCCTGCCATGTAGGTGGCTACCTATTTACATATAGATGAGTCAGTCCTATGTGCATTCTATTCCATTTTCTGCCAACACTTTCAAAGACAGTAAGAAAAATAAAATGACCAGTCTATTTGATTCTTAAAATTGTATTATACATGAATGCAAGCAAAATGGCTATCATATATTAGTAAATTCAAAGTTATAAGAGAGAATAAACTCTTTACCTCCCCAAATACAGACAAGTATTTCTAGTTTCTATGGAAAAGCTAAACAAACAGACATCTCCAAAGCCTGTGCAGATGAGAGCATCACCTCCTCATAGATTTCTATAATCACAGGCCCTTGAGTTGAGTTTCTAAGCCAATACATTATAATACCCACAGCAGGATAACGTCTCTTTGCTGCTGTTACGGTTATTAACACAGTTACTATTGAGAATTCTATTAGCTGTGTGCTTGACTCAGAATATGAGTTTATCTTCACAATTTCCCTGGAAGGCAGACAGGTGATGACTTTTATTAACACCATTTTAGTGATGAAGGAACCAGAAAAGAGAGAAGCAAAGGCATTTCCCAGTGTAATGCAGCAAATCCAAGGCAGATTAAATTTAGAACTCAAACTATTTCCACTGTTATGGACACTTAGGCAGTGATTCAGACTCATTGTGTGAGTATTGGGACTGAATTTCTGTTGTTGAGAAAGGTTTTTCTCCAAGGTCAGAAAAGAAAAATCTTAATGGCCTTGGTAGATTAAAATGTCTTTGACTTTTTTTTATAGGCATGTTCTAATACAGTTGTAACTTAAAAAACAAGGAGAAGGATTAGTTTGAAATACATTTCTGACAAAGGTCATTTCAATATTGATCTATTAAATGTATATAAATGGTCTTTACTATTCACAAACAGCCTGAGTCTTAGTCCCCAGTGATGCTGGGAATGTAGTGATACATAAAAGTGCTTCATGTGGCATTAGCAAGAAAGAGAATGAGTGAAATGATCACAGACATCTGAAACTGGAAAATGGAAATGAACAAGGCTTGGAGTGGGTCTGCCCGGGCCAATCTGTAGTGTGTGGTTTCTTGACTTTGTGCAGGAAAGATTTCACAGTATGAGTCCAGGTAATTTTGAGAGTTTTTTTTATTAAAGCTGGAGACAGAGAAACAAAGGATGGGCTTGAGATAGAAGGAGGAGCAGGAGAGAAATTAGGCAGTGCTCTGCTTTGGCTCTCTAGCAAAGTTATAGGAAAGAAGTGAGCCATGTAGTATGGAGTGGACTCACTGAGAAGGAAAAGCCACAGTGACAGAGGTGAGCCAAGGCAGGACTGCTGCTAGTTCACTGTAAAGTCAGAGAAAAGAGAGCCTTGGAGACAGGTTTGAGAGATTAGCCCAGGACAAGCTGCCACTATCCACTTCTCCCCTGGCTGAAGTCTTGCTGGAACCTTAGAGCTTAAGAGAAAGAGAGCCTGAGAAAGAAAAGGGGAAGAAAGGTGTGGGCATGCTCCAGAAGGAACCATGCTGGCTTCCTTTACCTTGATGGGTTTTATCTGTTTGCCAAAGGTGGTGAATTTTAGGGGAAGTCTCAGGGGAGGATCTAAATAGAATATTCATCCACTTTCCAAATGTGTCCTTTCAGGATTTACATTGATTGGTCTCCACTAGGGAAGGGAGTCATTGCATCTAGTCCTGATGTCTGCTATTGCATCCCTCTGTTTGGTTTTGCTGCTTTTCTGGGCCTAAAGCTGAAACACCACTGAGGCCTAAATGTTATCTCTAGTTTGACCAAACTGATTGACAGATGGAGGCTTTGTTCCTAGGATTATCTGATGTGGTTCTGAGGGCCCAATGCTTAAGGAAGTGGTCATGCAAGGGCTTGTATGGGAATTGTACAAGGCTGTTCTGTGGCCCCCTTGTTCCTCCTCTAAGGCAGTGGTTCTCAACCTTTCTAATGCCGAGACCCTTTAATACAGTTCCTCATGTTGTGGTGACCCCCAACCATAAAATTATTTCCGTTGCAACTTCATAACTGTAATTTTGCTACTGTTATGAATCTAATGTAAATATCTGTATTTTCTGATGGTCTTAGGTGATCCTGCTAGCGGTTCGTGACCCACAGGTTGAGAACCACTGCTCTAAGGGGATCTACCACATAACTAGCCACATGCTGGGGAGAAAAGGTCAGGGGAGTGTCTGACCCACAGGGCCAGCAATATGAAAGGTCAGGGGGGTTTAAACAACATGACCAACAATATGCTAAGGGAGGAAAGGTCACCCTAAGGGTGAGGTGGCTGTTTTCCCAGTTTTGGCCATTGCTAGGTGCTGGAAGCTAATTCCAGCATGTCATAATAAACCAAAAGGTTGATTGGCTTCTATATTCAGCAGGGCTGAAGATACATATTATTGCCTGCTGGAATAGCTGAAAGCATTTCCCCAAACTGAAAGAATTGCATATATTATTTTCTGTTGGAATAGCTGAAAACATTTCCCCAAACCTGAAAATCTACATGTTATTACCTACTGCTGGCTAAACAGCTGAGCAGTGGAGGGCAGTTCCCCTAGTCTGACAATGCCTACTGTATACCAAACCTTAACCTTTGATATGTATATCTGCTTAGCTTTAGGGCAATTTGTGTTGATATAAATCTAGGGGTCCAGAGATTCAGAGAACTTGGTTACTGAAGCTAGGTCTCCTCTGATTTCCAAAAATGTCTTTTAAATTTATATTTCATGTCTAGATTTTTTATCCATTTATATGTCACCCCTTCTCCAGATTCCTGAGCCCTTTTAGATGCTGAGAAACACCCCGGCATTTAGGCACCAGGAGCTTTTCACCCTGGTGACCTTCTCTACCTAGTCTATCATCCTTGCTCTGCTTGTGTCTTTTTAACTGCCTGGCACATATCTAGAGATGAGACCAAGGCCAGTTCTTACCTTGACAACCCACTTGTGAACTTGGTATCATTGCTTCTCCATCCTGTTGATCTGTCCTGATGACAAATTCATATCTACAGGATGTTTTCCTGTTTCTCTCAGTAGGCTCTTCCCAGTGAACCCAAAGACCCAAAGGGAGGTAGTTCTAAGATATACTAAATGGGCTGTTCTGAGACAGGTGAATTAATGGGAAGAAGAAGAAGAAGAAGAAGAAGAAGAAGAAGAAGAAGAAGGAGGAGGAGGAGGAGGAGGAGGAGGAGGAGGAGGAGGAGGAGGAGGAGGAGAAGAAGAAAAGAAAACCCCCCAAAAAATCTTTCCTAGAGGCTTACTTTCATTTCTACCTCCTTGTGTTAAAAACACAAACAAAGATATATGAATTCTGTGGGATGAATACTTGAGGTAATAACATTTGTCAGGGTAAAGGAGTATCAGGTTTTTCTCTCCTGCACAGGAACTCTGAGCAAAGAAGATTTCTTTTCTAAGTTCTTTGTTTGGTTCTGCTAGCTGACTCTAATAAGAAATATTCAGACTTCAGTTTTGCTTTAAGATTCACTGACAGTTTGAGTGCAGGGTCAGTCTTTCTACTACTTCTAGAATGCAAGTTGCATGTGAATTAATTAACAAAAAAGACCAGAGTTTTGTGCCTATTTGGGGTATTCCTATTTTTCTCCATTTTTTTTCCATTGGTACATTTTATTTTTAAATCTTTATCCAAAGCTAATTTGCATATGAATTATTTGCATACTAAGATAATTTTGAGGACTAAGACTTGTAAAACACTGGAATCCATTACTCCCAGTTTTTCATGATTAAGGTGTGTCCTTAAAAAACTGACAAATCTGCCGAAACCGATTTGGCTCAGTGGAGAGAGCATCAGCCTGTGTACTGAAAGGTCCCGGGTTCGATTCTGGTCAAGGGCATGTCTTAGTTGTAGGCACATCCCCAGGGGGGAGCGTGCAGGAGGCGGCTGATCGATGTCTCCTTCTCATTGATGTTTCTAACTCTCTATCCCTCTCCCTTCCTCTCTGTAAAAAATCAATTAAATATATTTTAAAAATAAACAAATAAACAAACAAAAAAGCTGACAAATCCCCTTTTC
Organism: Lasiurus cinereus; assembly: GCA_011751065.1. NCBI lineage: Eukaryota > Metazoa > Chordata > Mammalia > Chiroptera > Vespertilionidae > Lasiurus > Lasiurus cinereus. Next base: position 19,734,513 of record JAAGEH010002534.1, on the reverse strand, counting down.
ATTATTAAAAAATCCCATACATCTTTTCATTGTTCACGACTCACTTTTTGCCTCTAAAAACACACACACAAACAACCCTTTCTATTTCTTGCTGTAAGTGAACACTATTTATATTTGAGAAATTCCACGTCCCTTCACAAGTCATTTGAGATCCAGTGGCAAGAATGAATTACCCTAAACTGTCTGTCTCTCTCTTGACAGGTCTGCCTGCAAAGAAGCTTGCCTGGAGCTGAATTCTTTGTTATTTTACTATCTGATAGCTAGCAAGATACATTTTTACAAATTTCTAACATAAAGCATAAAATGAAATTCAACAGAAACTGATTTTGTCCTTTTCTTTTAAATTCCAGACTTTGACCAATTAGTAGGGACTGACGTATTTTAAATTGTTTAATGTAAATACTGTTGCATTGCTTTGAAGTTTAATTTTGAAATCATTGCTCTAGGGAGAAATATATCAATGTTTATTGTCAAAGACATTTCCCCTGATTTCCTATTATCCTAAAATAAAAAGATGAATTAAGACATAGCACATATATTAACATTTAGTATTTGGTATGGCTTTTACTTTGCATTGTCAAATAGTGATCAGTACCCTGTAGCAACCAATTACAATACATGTACTGATTTGTATAATTTTCAATTAGTAGAATGACTAAACTGAGGAGTTAAAACTGCAAAAAATGCTTATTTTTTTAAAATATATTTTTTTATTGATTTCAGAGAGGAAGGGAGAGGTAGAGAGAGATAGAAACATATAATGAGAGAGAATCATTGATAGGCTGTCTCTTGCATGCCCCCTACTAAGGATCAAGCCCACAATCCGGGCATGTGCCCTTGATCAGAATCAAACCTGGGACACTTAAGTCCATAAGCTGACGCTCTAACCATTGATCCAACCAGTGAGGGCAAATTTGGAAATAGTAGAATATCTGAGTACAATGTGAGCATATATTATTTCTTGTAAATTTTATCAATACAGAAACCCATGTTCTGTTATTCATCTTATTAATACATCTACTATGTTCTGATTATCTCTATAATAATTATGGGATTTATGGTACAGTGATAATCTAAGACAATCGATCTAGTGTTTCATGATTTCTTTGTTCCTAGAGTAAGCCAAAGGCAATTAAAGGCACAGCTGAGGTGCTCATAGTTGTCATATGCCCTGGGGAATGTCAAAGATAAGCAGATTTCCCTGAACATTAGCCCTTAAAATCCCCCATTATAGGGAATGTTCATGTTTAAGGAGAGAGGATTTTCAACCTGATAATAACATTTGAATCAATAGAAACTGCAGTTCTCACCTTCACTTGAAATTTTAAAATCAACTTTTATCACAATGCTTTTTCTAATTGATGGTAATAATGGAATCATTTAAAAAATATTTGTTTAGCTTTATGGAATGTGCCAAATATCATATTAAGCACTCTTAATATTTCATTTAATTTTCACAACAATCACATTTGGCAGCATCATTGTGCAGGTTAAAAAAAAAACACATGGAAGTTTTTAGAGAGGTTATATTATTTACCATTACAAAGTGACTAACTGGTTTATCTAGAACTCAACTGAAGACATCCTTAATCCAATGTCTGAACTCTTAAACACCAGATATTTTAATGAATCATCAGTTTCATAATAATAAAAAGATTTCTGCCTTGGTCAGTGGTCTCAGTGGTTAGGACATTAGCCCAACCTTGTAAGGATTGTGGGTTTGATTCCTGGTCAAGGGCATGTACCCGGATGCAAGTTCAATCCCCAGACTAATCATGTTGCTTGCAGGAAGCAACCAATCCATGTGTCCCTCTCATATCCATGTTTTTGTGTTTATTTTAAAATATATTTTTATTTATTTTCAGAGAGGAAGAGAGAGGTAGAAACATCAATGATGAGAGAATCATTGATAGGATGTTTCTTCCATTCCCCCCACTGGGGATCAAGCCTGCAACCCAGGGGGTGTGCCCTTAACCAGAATCGAACCTATGACCCTTCAGTTTGCAGGCCAATGCTCTATTCACTGAGCCAAACCAGTTAGGGCCCATGTTTGTTTATTTTTAATCTTTATTGTTGAAAGTATTGCAGATGTCCCTTTTATCCCCATTGAACCCCTTCACCCCACCACCATGTTTTTTCTCACTCTTTCTCTGTCCCTTTCTCTCTCTCTCTCCCTCTTCCACTCTCTCTAAAAATCAGTGGGAAAAAATGTCCTCGGGTAAGGAGTAACAAAAATAAAGAAAGAAATAAATAAAAAATAAGATATTTCCATTTAAGTTCTTCTTTTAAATACTTGGTGTAACAAGTTTCTTAATTACTTATAATCTAGAATTTGTAGTTTATCTTACAGCCAACTTAACCTTCTAAACCAAATCTTGTTGATGCCACTGTATAATTATTCTCCAATACAATTTTTCCTTTCATCATTATTTTTCTCCATCATTATAGCATAGTTCAAACTACAAATATGTCTTCATGGATTACTTTAAAGAAAAAGTATTTTGAAAGAGGACTCTCCAGCTCTACTGGGAAGTACATTTTTGCAATTCATTCTCTGCACTATATTATTAGGCATTTGAAACACAAATTTGGTGTACTGTATGTTACTAAAAACAGTCCATTGGTGTCCATTACTCTTAAGTTAACACCAAAGTACTTAAAATGGCATAGGTGGTCTTTCCTCACAAATTGTAAAATCTACCCCTGCACTGTCTTCTTCATGTGGGCATTAAACTCTTCTAGTTGATCTCTGGTCTAATGCATATCATGGATATGGCAGGCACTTGGTAAGTATTTACCATGTATTAAGTAGTTACCTTACCTGGGTAAGGATTTACTTAATAAGTGAATACCACTTGACAACAATGATATTTATAATTTCTAAGTTCTCAGAGTTAAGTGTTTGCAGATTATTCACTAGTCAGGCCCTTGTATTTTTTTAAAGGAAACAACAGTAAACAATTTTGATCTATCCATATTGTGGAATATAAAGCAACCATAACAAGTCAGGTCAGATAAAAAATATATACATATATAGTCATAATTATGTATTATATTGATGATATATATGACACATTTAAGACACTTATTAATTGTTCTATTTTAACAAACTCTATTCTTTAAAGTAATTAATACCTAGTAATAAACTATCTTAGATTTATTTTAGTATGTCTGGACTTCCTAAGTCTAGTATATCTTATTTACCTTTTAAATCAAGTTGACCTCTAAACTAGAAAATTTTTAAATCTTTACTTGCTTTCTCATATCCTTTATTCATTTCTTTTAAAGTTTAGGACATTATTTTTACTTGATTAAATAATTATGTCTTCTGGGTTATAAAATATTAGAATATAGCTATTTTTACATTAAAAATCACTAAGAACATTATTTTGTTGTTAATCCTCACTGAAGGCTATTTTGCATTGATTTTTTTTTTTTTTTGTTAGAGGGAGTGAAAGGCAAAGGGAGAGACTGAGAGAGAAACAACCATGTGAAAGAGATACATTGTTTGGTTGCCTCCCACATGTGCCCCAACAAGGGCCAGGGATTGAGCATGCAATTGATGCATGTGCCCTTGATGGAAATCAAATGCAGGACTCTTCAGTCCACTTCCTACCCAGTGAGCTAAACCCGCTACAGCAAGAACATTTTTTAATATTAGAATTTTTGTCATAGATGTAACTCCGATAAATTTGGATATGAAATGTTTTAATCAACCTCACTGCTTAAGAATTATCTGGGATTTATAAATAACATGTTTATGTAATAAAAACTTTCTATTTGTTGTACAGATGATTTCCATTGCTTTCTCTTGGGTATTTTTCTACCATTAAACTATAATTTTTTGTTGTATTTTATCTCTATACAAAATTCTAGAGGTTTTTTTTAAAAAGTATATTCTTAGATACAATGAATAAATTTGGAAGATCATCTAAAGAAATGAGAAAAATGAACATATTTATATATTTAATACAGTATATAATTTATAATTATAAATATTAAAAAAATGTTGCCCAGAATAATCTACTATCTATCTATCTATCTATCTATACATGTACATGTGTGTGTATATACATATATATGTATATATATGTGTGTGTGTGTGTGTATGTGTGTGTGTGTATGGCAAATATGCAAAATGTCCCCTAGGGAGTTTGACTAGGAGATTGGGGTCTGATCACTTGCTATGAAGTGTGCTAACCACCAGGGGATAGTTTGGAACGATGGTAAGCCCCGGCCAGCAGTCAGCAGCCTGCAGCTGAGGAAGGGAGACATCAGCAAGGGAGGCCCTGGCTAGCAGCTGGGAAGAAAGGCCCCAACTCACAGCCAGAAGGCCCCAATTGGCCCTGATCGCTGGCCAGGCCTACGGACCCTACCTGTGCACAAACTTCATGCACTGGGCCTCTAATTCACTATAATTCACCAAACCAATAGCTTTTATCAGTTTTTCTCAGTCCTCTTTTCAGAGTAAAACTTATCCCAATCCTCTTTTCAGAGTAAAACTTATCCCAAATTACTTGGATAAGGAAGTTATTATAAAACCTCAAAAAGTTTTGAGAAATAAGTATTCTTTCCAAGACAATTTTTTGATGAGTTAAATGTTAAAAAATAAGGATCAAATGGCCTAGTTTTTCTACAAATAAAATAAGTATAAAAATCAAGGAAATTTAACTTGCTGAAGTTTGTTTTTGGCAAATTCAGTGTTTGAAAATCACTTAAAATAGTAATTGGACATACTTGGGCACCACTTATATATACTATATGTGTGTGTGTGTGTGTGTGTGTGTGTGTGTGTGTGTGTGTGTGTGTATAAAGAGGCCTGGTGCATGGTATCTTTGCAATGTGGGAGCACCACTCATCCCGGTCAGCCAAGTGGCTTGGAACCACTCTCTGAGTGGCTGTTCTCTGGTCCAGCATCATCTATGGAACCAGAGCACTTGCCTCTCCAGACGACCCAGTTGGGGGCAGGCCCAGGGGCAATAGTAGTGAGAGGTGATGGTGTAGGCCTCAGTTATATGGCAGCTAGAACCCTCCTCCCAGCCTCCAGGGTAAGCTCTATGAGCCTGTTGGCAGTAGAGCTGTGTGGTCTGCGGTCATCTGGAGGAGGCAGCAGGGAGCAAGGAGGAGGACCCTGGGGCGAGGAGGTGACAACCGAAGCCTGGGTTCCTACCCATTAGCCTGGAGTTCACAGCAGGCACAGTCACTTATCTCAGTTAGCCAAGCAGCACTCCCACTCTGATAGCACACTGATCACCAGGGAGAAGCTCCTGTGGTCAATGTGCATCAAAGTGACTGATTGATCAGTCTTTCTGATCATTCCATCATTCAGTTGCTGGGCTTTTATTATATAGGATAAACAATTAATAGTCTACCTAATAAAAGACCAACATGCTAATTGACCATACCTTTGTGACCCCCACCAGCCAATTAGGAGTGAACATGCAAATTAACATAATAAATATGGTGGGTTAATTTGCATATGCAGGTACTGAATGACCTGGTGGGGCTGGACACTTGTGCAGGCGTTCTACACCACTCCAGCAGCTCTGGGCCTCTGGGCATCATGGGAAAACAGAAAGGCAGTTCCTGTCAGAATGAAGGTGGTGCCAGCAGCCAGGGAAGGGAAAACTCATTCCTGCAGGAATCTTTGTGCATCAAGTTTCTAGTATATAATATCATAGCCATGTATATATAAAACAATGACTAAGAAAGAAGAATATCATTTGTTTTCAGATATTGTTATTACCATGGATATATTTCTTCTCATTTATTTTAATGCTTTGATTCTCTCTTATTAATTTTATGCAAATCACTCAATTATTACACACTTTAATTTTTAAGAGATTAAACAATGTACTGCAATTATTATATTTTAATGCTTATTACTTACTTAAATAACCAATGTAGTTTCAAATTAGAAATGATAGAAAATCCTTGATTTTCACATCTACACAAAATCAGTTTACTAGTATTTTCTAATTAATTTGAGAATTTTGCATATCTAATAATTAAGATACATCATAATTCAATTTTGTATTATTAGATATATAGTTATATATTTTATATATAATTCAATATTATAATTCAATTTTATCATGGAAATTAAAAAATCACATAGCTGGCATTTTTAGAAGCCTTGTTGTAATGATAATAGTGATGATTAGTAAGAAAAAAGGTGCTATCATATTAGTACATAATAAATGGTTTATTTACTGTCAGTTGTTTTAAAAAATTAAGTTGTCTTGCCCTAACCAGTGGATAGAGCATCAGCCTGCAGACTCAAGGGTCCCAGGTTCGATTCTGGTCAATGGCATGTACCTTGGTTGTGGGTACATCCCCAGTAGGATATATGCAGGAGGCAGGTGATAGATGTTTCTCTCTCACCAATGTTTCTAGCTCTCCCTCTCCCTTCTGCATTGTAAAAAAATCAATAAAATATATTTTAAAAAAGTTAAGTTGTATTACAAAAAAGTAAATAAGAAAGATACTGTAAATTTAAAATATCTGAGGTAGAAGGAATTTAAAAATTAGGGAAAGGCATACACTAAGATATGGCATCAAATAGCATTCCCCAATTTGCAGAATATGTTTCATGAGGCAGTATCTATGCAGGTGCACACACACACACACACACACACACACACATACACACACACAGATACATACACTCATGCACGCACATACATGCACACATACACTTCCTGAGACATTGAAGCCTGGGAGGTACTACAAATTCCTCCTTTTATAGGAACCCTTAAAGTCTCTGAAAACACCACAAGTAAAAATTACAAAAGCAAAAAGACCAAAACCCTGACATTCAACTCCATTTCATCCAGTTTCCCAAACTTATTAAACACCAGGTGGGGTCCCTCACTCTGGCTGGTAATCAGGGCTGATGAGGTGCCATCCAGCCTAGGGGAGGGACTATGGGAGGTTGGCTGCCTGCCATCCCCCTAATTGGAGCTGATGTGGGGGCCAGCCAGCCAAGGATTCCCTGATCACAGGGTGGGAGGGTGGCTGGTTTGGGGGAGGGACCATGGGAGGTTGGCCCCAGCGGCAAGCTAAGGCACAGCCGATTCCATAAGAATTTGAGTTCCCCTTTTCCTTCTGTCTAGGTCCAGGTGTAAGTGGACCAGATTCAGGGCTGCCAGGACTCTAATAGCAAGCTAAGGCATGACTGATTCCATGAGGAATGGGGTTCTCTCCTCTGTCCTGCCTGGACCTAGAGTGCAGGTGAACCAGATTTGGGGTTGTCAGGGCTTAGAAGCAAGGTCTGGGTCAGTGCATGTCATAGCTACCAGCTGGTCATCCAGTCATTCTGGTTGTTCTAATCAATCAGTAGTAAAGGTTGCTTAGGCTTTTATATATATATATATATACTAGTGACCCAGTGCACAAAATTTGTGCACATTAAAAGGGAATTAATTAGAGGAAATATTTTAGTATTACTATTTGCACTTTCTCTATAATATAAGTGTCAGAGATGAAAGAGAATTAATAAAATGTATATGAAAATCTTCCTCCTGCCAGAGTCTGAGGTGCACCACCAGAACCAGAGTCAAATCTCCACCAATTCACGTGCACCTCAAAATTGCACGAGACCCAGACCCAGTTAGCCCCACCCACATTGGGCTAGATCCAGACCTGGCTGGCCCCACTCCCTTCAAGCCCTGCCAGTTGGGGGCTGTGACCTTAGGTCACCTAAGCCAGTGTCAGGGCAGGGGGCATGGCCTGAGGTCTCCCGGCCTGGACCAGGGGGCACATCTTGAGGTCCCCTGTCAATGCCCACTAGGCAGGTCCCCCAGCCGGGTTCTGGGGCAGGGGGAACAGCCTGAGGTCCCCTAGCCTGGGCCTGGGTGGGAGGAACAGCATGAGGTCCCCCTTCAAGCTCTGCCAGGAGGGGCATGGCCTAAGGTCTGCCAGCCTAGTGTCAGGGCAGGGGGAATGGCCTAAGGTCCCCTGTCAAGCCCCACCAGGTGGAAGGCACAGCCTCAGGTCCCTGCTGATTGCTCATTAAGGCTCATTATAGGAATTCAGCCTCCACTGAGGGTGCAGCCATCTTGTTTTATAGGATCCCTGCTTTTGCTGTGGGTGCAGCCATCTTGTTATGTCATGATGGTCAATTTGCATATTTTCTTTTTATTAGATAAGACAGATTAGAGAATTTTTTTTATTGAATAATACTTAATGTTATACCTTAGAATTAGTTTTTTGTCATCCTACTAGGGTAAGTGGAGGCAGAGACTCCCATGAATATTAATTAATTAACTCTGTACTTTGCAGCAATTTCTGGCATCAATAATGTAAAAAAGAAACTATAGAAAAGTAGGCTTTTATAAAATACTATTAGGAGCTTTACCACTGATTTATTGTATCTCCTAAATGAGTTGGAAATGTTGCCCCCCTGAATTACTTAGAATTGAATGAGTACTAGGTAAAAATATATATGTAGATTATTGTAGTAAATTATTTTACAGATTAGAGGCCCAGTGCATGGATTCATGCACTGGTGGGGTCTCTTGGTCTGGCCTGCACCCTGTCTTTTTGGGAGCCCTAAAGACATGTCAGATAGCCAATTTCAGCCCAGTCTTCACAGGCCTGATCCAGACAGCAGGGGGCCTGATCCTTGCAGGCTCAATCTAGACAGGAAGGAGCCCAATCCTGTGCATTTTGTGTCTGTTCCCTCGTGGTCAGGGTGTGTCATAGTGACCAGTTGACTGATTTTTTGGTTGTTTGGTCACTTAGGCTTTTATATATATATAGACAACATAGTCAATTTAACATACAGAATATTTTTCTTCTTTCTTTGCCTTGGTGCTCATTCATAATATGCAAAAATACACAAAATACAATAAATAAAGTGAAAACCATCTTAAATTTTATCTGATTGAAATGTTGATACATCATTGCAAGTGATTCTATATGAATGTGAGATTTATATAAATATCATACATATACATATATGATATAATTTACTAGTTCTTTACATTCATATGCTTCCAGACATTTCTCTGTACATATATGCACAGAGAGACATAAATATTATTTATCTAGGCAACACCATATTTATGTATATACTAATGTGTGTATCTATGGGTAAATATATTATACATATGCATATGTGACATATTCTTTTTTTTTTAATTCAACTTGACCCATGGCACTGCCATGTATTCATATTATTATTTTCCTAAGTAAATCGCTTCTCCAAACCACCAAGTTACCTATTACCTTCTACACTTTTTCCAACTACCTCTCAGCAAAAACACCAACTCAACTGATGACCTCATCTTTAATTTCACAGAAAAAGAAAACGTAAAATACATCAGCTGGTAAACCTCACTGCTTTCTTTGAAGTCTAAAAAATGCTTGCCTTAGTGTCTGCACTTTCGTCTTTCCTTTGGCATGAAAGAGGTGGGTGTACACTTTAATGTCTGGATCAGAGCCCTCTTCCTGAATCTCCTTTCCCTCACTGTTCTTTTACTACCTTCTGTCTCCTGAACTTTCCAGTAACCTGCTTGTAATAAACATATGGCAATGAAGCAGCACTACTTTTTACAAAAGTTAAATTCCCTTAACCCACAGCTTCTCCATATACTATTTTCTTCCTTCTCTTTCCTCCAAAGTCAAATTCCTTGAAAGCTTTGCGTGTTCTCACTGTTCCACTTCCTCACTTCCCAGTCACCTTCAATCTACACTAATCTGGCCTCTCTATTGGGATATTTTTTAAGGACAGAGGGAGGGAGGTGCTTTTTCAGCCAGTTCTCTTATCAATATTCAACACCATATCTTACTTTATAGTCTCTTTCAACAGTTACCAGTGCTCTGCTGCTATAATTTCACACTTTCCTGATTACTATCATTTGGCAGGACCCTATTTATATTCCTTTCTGGCTTTTTACCATCCTGACTAGGAGATGATGAAGTTCTTTAAGACTTTCCAAATTGTCTCTCCACATTTTCTCATACATTTCTTTCCAACCTCTGTTTTCAATCACACTCAGTATTAGTGCTCCCTTTCCTGACTTCTCTTCAGAGGGTCACTTCACAGAACAAAATAGCTTACTTGACCTCTCCATTATGATGTCTCACAAGATCCTCCAAAGCAACAGGATCAAAATAGAGTTGATGAAATTCTCCACCATATTAATCCTCTCGAATTTCACCCAAATTTATTGAAAAATTACCCCCTTCACTCATAACCCAACTTGTCCTTCAACACTCATATCCATTCAACCAGTAAGGTTTGTTGGCTCATTCACTCAAATAAGCACAGTTTTTAAAAAAATAATGTCTCTTTCTCTTAATACATGAGATTGGAAAGCAAATTGAAATGTAGAAGATGTAATTTTATAGATAAATGTTATCAATTGTCCACTTGTCTGGCATCTTGCTTACCAAGAAAATGTATTTCCATTTTCCTTTTTAATTTTCTTAATGGGTCTTTTAGACCTATCCCCCATTTAGGGAAAACATACGATTATGTTAAATATATTATTTATCAGATATTATTTTAGCTTCCAGCAGATTCCTTTTCTGGTTAGTCCTTTCAGCATTCCATTAAGCAGCCATTATGAGTAAAAAAAATATGCACAATATTGCCCTTAGGCTATGAGGGTGGCATGGTAAGAAAGGAAAATTTTACATTGTAGTTGCCACTTCTAAATTTTGTTTATAGAAGGCTCTAAATTTATATTTTGGCCAGTGCCAATCTTGCCTCTATAAGTTGACATAAAGAATTTTGTGCAATCATTCTTTTGAAATATATCTGTTGATAATATCATGTTTTATAACTTTCTTCACTTGAAGTTTTTAAAGCAAAATTTATGGATAGTATTTCACTATAAGGATTTGTGTGCTGTGATAATAACTGTGTGATATTTAAATGAATTTATGCTAGATAGGATGGAGGTTGAGGGGATATGTGAAAGGAATTAAGAAGTATAAATTGCCAGTTATAAAAACAATCATAGGGACGTAAAGTATAACATAGGGAACATAGTCAATAATCATATATAATAAAAGGCCAATATGCAAATTGACCAAATGGTGGAACAACCAGTGGCTATAATGCATACTGACCACCAGTGGGCAGACGCTCAACACAGGAGCTGCCCCCAACCCATAAGTCCTGATCGCCCAATGAGGGCCTGCTGACCAATCTCTTGGTTCCTTCCCCTAGCCAGCAAGTTCTAATTCCTGATGAGGAATGAGGAACCAGGGGTGGGTGGGGTAATTGCTTTTTAAGACACACACATATATATATATATATATACTGAGTGGCCAGATTATTATGACCACCTGACATTTGTAGGCAAATTAGCTATATATTGCACTGTATGGGATATGAAAGCCGAAGGCCTGTTTGAACTCCTTTGCTATCTGCTGTTACCAAGATAAAACATCTTCAAATCCCACAGGAACACAAGGATTGGACAGTTGAGCATTGGAAAAACATCATATGGTCCAATGAATCACGTTTCAAGTTGCATCATGCAGATGGCAGAATGAAAATTTCATTGAAACAACATGAGAGCATGCACCCCGCATGCATGAGTACAACCCTTCAAGCTGGGCGGAGCAGTGTTATGATTTGGGGTATATTTTCCTGGCATGATTTGGGCCCTTTAATTTGTGTGGATAGCACCTAAGTATCATTGCTGATCAAATTCTTCCTATCATGTTGATGGCATATCCCAATGGAGATGGTTTCTTCCAATAAGACAATGTGCCATGCCATGGTACTCATATTATGCAGGAGTGGTTTCAAGAACATGAGGGAGACTTTCCCTTGCTTAGGTGGCCCCCACAATCACCAGATCTGAATCCAATTGAGCATTTGTGGGATGAAGTTAAAAGAGCCATCAGGCAGCTGGTTCCACAATCTTCAACTCTCACAGAACTGGACAGTGCTATTCATTAGGCATGGTGTCAGATCCCTCGCATCACCTTTCAACATCTCGTGGAGTCAATGCCAAGAGAAATTGCCACAGTATTGAAGACAAAAGGTGGCCCAATGAAGTAATTTTGGGGGTGGTCATGATAATTTGGTCACTCAGTATATATATGTTAATCACTATGTTGTATGCCTGAAAGTAATATAATATTGTATGTCAAATATTAATTTTAAAGAATAAATTTGGAAAATGTTAATTTGATGTAATTAAAAAATATTCATTGACTTTTTTGTGGAGAGGAGGAGAGAGAGACACACAGAAAGAGAGGAGAGAGAGAGAGAGAGAGAGAGAGAGAGAGAGAGAGAGAGAGAGAGAGAGAGATTTGTTGTCTCACTTATTTATGCCTTCATTGGTTGATTCTTATATGTGCCCTGACTGGGGAGTGAACCCACAACCTTGGCATATTGGATAACTCTCCAACCAACTGAGATACCTGGCCAGGGCCAAGATTAATTTTAAAGAAAGAAGAGTTAAATAAAATTAATAGGAATATAATTAAACAAAATTAATAGGAATATAATTACATAAAATTTAAGAAATACTTCTGTCTACCATAATATGCTCATTTTCAAATAGTAATAGTTTTTGTTTTTTAAATTAATTTTATTGATTTCAGAGAGGAAGAGATAGGGAGAGAGAAACATCAATGATGAGAGAGACTTATTGATCAACACTGGGGAAAGATCCCATAACCCAGACATATGCGCTCCTGCATACTTGACACTGGGGAAAGATCCCATAACCCAGGCATATGCTCTCACTGGGAATGAAACCTTTACTCCTGGTTCATAGGTTGACACTCAACCACTGAGCCATGATGGGTAGGCTCAAGTAGTAATAGTTTCCCTAAAATTGTGTGTTTTCATACAGAATCCATTTTAGATTTCAAAATACTTTTTAGACTTGGTAGAAATACTTGCAATAAATTGTAACCCAGTTATATCTGTTAAAATAATATTTTACAAGTTTGCTTACCAAGCCACACAAACCTAATGAGGGCAGAGGTTGTCTCTGTCCTTGTTATGACAGTGTGGAGTACCTAAAACAATTCTCTACTCATGAAAGTTTTCAACAATTACTTGCTAAGTGAATATCTATAATAATAAAAGTGTTATATGCAAATCAACTGACTGACCAAACAGCAGAAGGACCCTCTGGATGGACTTCTGGAAGACCATGCTATGACATTCACTAGTGCCAGGCCAGCCAAGGTGGGTGTGATGCAATTGGTCGGGGACCTAGCCATCGCCCCATGATCACCTTACTGAGGGAGGCCCAGGCCACCAACCAGTGAGCTGTGACAGGTAACCTAGGCCTCCTTTTGCAAGGGTAATCTTTTGCAGAGCCCAGCCAGGTGGATAAGGCCTACCTCTTCGGGGTGATCCATGGAGTAGCCCTGGTCGGGTGGGTGAGGCCTACCTCTTTGGGGCAGTTGATTGAATGGCTCCTGGACTGTGAGAGGCACAGGCCAGGCTGAGGAAGCCCATTTTCCCCGAGTGCATAACTTTTGTGCATTGGGTCTCTAGTGTGCATATAAAAGAAAAGAGTATGATAACTTCAGTCTATGTGGATTAAACATTAAAGGTATAATTACCTTAAATGTAAATAATATGCATACACTAATAAAAAATGGATTCTATATGCTGTTCATAAGAAACTCCCTTTAAATTTAATGATAGAAATCGGATGAAGCAAAAGGATGGCACAATATGTGTCATACAAACATTATCAACATAAAGTAGGATTGGCTATCCTAATATTTGAAAAAGGAGTCTTCAAAGAAAATAAAATTACTAGAAGCCAAGAGACATTACATAATGATAAAAGTATCAATTCACAAGGAAGACAAGTAATTCCAAATGTGTGTGCACCAAACAACAAAACCTCAAAATACAGGAAACATAAACTTAGGAGCTGAAGAGAAAAAATAGATATTTCCACAATTATAGCTTATAGCTGGGACTTTGAAATCTCTCTATCAGCAACTAATAGAACGTCCAGAGAGAAAATCATCACAGATACAAAAAACTCAACACTACTGCCTCACAGGGTCTAATTGACAGATACAGAACTCTTAATAGAACAACAACAGAATATGCCCTTTTATTCAGAGGCCTATAGAGCATTGACTAAAATGAACCATATCCTAGATTGAAAAGTAAACCTCAACGTATTTAAAAGAACTGAAGCCAAATGAAGTCATATAGAATGTTCTCCCTGACCATAATAGAATCAAACCAAAAACCATTACAGAAGACACAACAGGAAAATCTCTTTACATGAAAATTAAATAATACACATGTAAATAATCACAAGTCAAGAAGAAAATCTCCAAAGAAATTGAAAAAGTACATGGATCTGAACAAATATGAAAACGTAACACTTCAGATGGGTGGGGTATAGCTAAGGACACAATGAAAAGTCATATATACAGATTAGAATGGCCAACATTTTAAAAGTAGTGACAATACCAAGTACTGGTGGGGAAGTACAGAAACCTGATTGTGCACACATGTCTGGTGGCAATGTGAAATAGCACTAACACTCTGAAAATCACTGGGCAATTTCATACTAATCTAAGCATGCAATTACCAAAAAACCCAGTAAATGCACTCAGGATTATTTATATCCCCAGATAAATAAAAGCTTATTTTCATAAATAAAGCAGAATACAAATTATAGAGAAAATTCATTTGCAGCAGTCAAACAACTGGAAATGGTTCAGATGTAGTTTTCCAAATGGATGGTTAAATAAACACACATTCTATGGACAATCACTCAGCACTACAAACTAGTGAGTTATTGATACATGCAACAACTTATGTGAAACTCCAGGGAATTATGGCGAGTAAGTGGAAAAAGTCAAGTTCAAAATGTTACATACTATATTATCCATTGATATAACATTTTAAAACAACAAAAATCTAGAAATGAAGAATATGTTATTAGTTGCCAAGGGTTAAGGATGGGGTGGGTGTGTATAGTTAGCAAAGGGCAATATGAAGGATTATTTTCTGTAGTTCTTGATTGTGGTAGTGGATACACAAATCTATGCACAGAATAGAATTGTATATAATGCAACACACACATATACACACAGAGTGAGAAATACAAATAAAACTGGGATAATCTGAATAAGATGGCTGGGTTGTATCAATGTTGGTATCCTGGTTGTAATGTTATACTATCATTTTGCAAAATGTTAACAATGGGCAAAATATTTCCTACAACTTCATGTGAACCCACAATTATCTCAGTAAAATATTTCAATTAAAAATACAATGTAACAAAGTAGGGCTTATTTTTCAGCAGTCATGTCTGAATGGAAATCGATTTTTCTCAAGCTAAGGAATATAGGGTAGGTGGAAACATGTATATATATCAGCCTATAAACACAGAACTTAACCTGAAGTCTCAGAACTTTGTTCAAGCATCATTCAATCTCCGTTCTAGCCTCCCTTGATTTGCTTCTGACATTATTCTAATTAAAGAGCCATTTCCTCTGGACAGTTGTTTTCAAATTTAACAAACCACAATGAGGTACAGAGAGACAACACCCCCTTCCTTATGTTCAGGGAAGACATCCTTCCCTGAAGCCATGAGTTAAATCTTTGGATAATTTTCATGAATGTATTGTAAAATAAAGAATACCTACAACAGATTGGCAATATTTTGCACTGGAGAAATTTTTTTAATTCTGTAGACTAAATAGTAAGCCAGTCCTTACAAATATTCTTTTCATAAATTAAAACTTAAGAATAAGCACAAAATAAACAAAAACATGTTGACTGAACCTTGAACTGAATGAATTAATTTTATAAACTATATAAAATTCAAGTGTAATTCTTGCCTTCATTTCTGTTGTTATGGCAACTTCTCTGTATAAAAATGCTATTGGTTTCTGATTATAAAAACAGGAGATATGTGTTCATTTTAGAAACTGAGAAGAGTAAAGAAGTACAGAGAAGGAAATGATCTCCCATCTCAGTTGTACCATCCACAAGTCATATCTATTATTATTTTGTTTTAATTCCTTTAGACACTTATTTTATTCATATTTGTATGTATTTAACTGACATAACCACATACAGGTCTTAAAATCTTACTTTTTTATTTTTTATTATTTAAAACATGTTTCCTTTGTTACATATGTCTCTTTTGTCCCCAGTTGACTCCTCCCTGACCACTCCCAACTCCCAGGACAAGTCCCCACTGCCCCAGTGTCCATGTTCATTTGTTATGCTTATACGTATGCATACAAGTCCTTTGGTTGAACTCTTAACAACTCCCTACCACTACTACCTTTTCCTGCATTCCCTTTAAGGTTTGACAGTCTGTTCAATGGTTCTGTATCTCTGGATCTATTTAAAAAAATATATATTTTATTGATTTTTTACAGAGAGGAAGGGAGGGAGAGAGATAGAGGATTAGAAATATCAGTGAGAGAGAAACATCAATCAGATGCTTCATGCACACCCCCTACTGGGGATGTGTCTGCAACCAAGGTATATCCCCTTGACTGGAATCGAATCTGTGACCCTTCAGTCCACAGGCCGATGCTCCATCCACTGAGCCAAACCATTTATGGCTGGATCTATTTTTATTCATCAGTTTATGTTGTTCATTATATTCCACAAATGAGAGAAATCACGTGGTATTTATCTTTCTTCTACTGGCTTATTTTGCTTAGCAAAATGCTCTCCAGGTCCATCTGTGCTGTTGCAAATGGTAAAAGTTCCTTCTTTTTAGTAGCAGTGTAATATTCCATTGTGTAGAAATACCCCAGTTTTTATAATCCATTCATCTGCTAATGGGCACTTATGCTGTTTCCAAATCTTAGCTATTATAAATGGTGCTGCTATATAACAGAGGGGTGCATATATCCTTCTGATTGGTGTATCTGATTTCTTGAGGTATATTCCTAGAAGTGGCTGTGTTTCTTGGGATATATTCTTAGAAGTGACTGTAGGTCTTTCTTCATGACTTTTACAAGCATGTACATCCTGTAATCTTGTACTAATATAGGACATTTCAAGGCTTCTAGTAGGCTTCCTGATCTTATGTTCCAATTGCTAAATACCATCACCAGGTAACTACTATTTTGATTTCTAGACTATAGGATAATTTTGCCTATTTTGGAATTTCATAAAAATGGAATGTGTGCTTTTGTGTCTGGATACATTATTCCAACATTAGGTGAGTAAGGCTGATCCTGTTGCAGGAAGCAGCAGTTTTTCTTTTTCCAGCTGTGGAATATTCTCTTGTGTTAAGACACAACAGTCCATTTATCCCTCAGAGATGGATGCTTTGGTAGGTTCCACTGTGGGCTGTTGTAAATAATGCTGCTTTAAGGGCATGTCTTTGTACCGATGTAGACTCTGCCATCTGTTGGGAGTGAAATTACTGAATGGGAAGGTATACATATAATCTGCTTAAGATGTACATATGATAGGTACACAAAGTAAAGAATCAGGAGGTACACATAAATGTATGATCAGTTTAGGTTGCTACCACAACATTTTGAGAGTTTCCATAGCTTCCCATCCTTATTGATACTGTGTGTCCTTTGAATTTTAGTCAGTCTGGTGGTAACATAATTGTAAGCTAAAATGAGGACATTGTACTCTATACCTAGAAATTTGTATTTTGTGCATTGCAGTGTGTTCATATGTATGTTTGGGGGTATGTATACGTGTATTTAATCTCTGCACTTTGTAAAGAAGTAAATTTATGAAAAAGATCACCATGATTTGGTGGGCTTTAACTTACAAAAGAATATTTAAAATAATGACATTTTAAAGATATTATCTTCTTCATTAGAATATGACATGATAAACATGGTTATAAAACATACCATAAACTCATTGTACAACACATTTTAATCATTTTGATTAGTTTTTAAATTTTTGAATTTTATTTTTGTGTAAATATCAGTGATTGAGAGTAGAATTAGTATTCTATTATGCTACTAATGGAAAATAATTAAAAAAATCTTCCTGTGAAGTCTGCCAAAGTACTACATTATGAACTTTATATCATTTTTATTATGTATGCAACATTTTATTGCTATTGTTTTATCTCTCTTATTCTTTCTACCTTCATTTTCTTCTGGCTTAGAAATTTATCCTTTCCCCCCTTTTTTATGGTTTTGTTTTTGTACACATATAACAGATTTTCCTCTGCTGCTAACTCGCTCTTATACAGTAAAGAGGATACAAAGGGGAATACAAAAGTTAGGCTTTATTCTACAAGGATAAGTTTTTTTCAAACCTCTCTCTTGAGGAAAGTTGTAGATGTAAGCACCCATTTTTATTAACTTGCAAAATTCCAAAACTGTCTGATTCAATTATATAATCTAAGCAGGAGAGTAACCCTGAGCAATAAATATTGCAGTTTACTAGCTCAATATTTACTAGGGTTCCACCTATAATAAAAGGTGCTACTAATTAATTACCTTTAAAACCTTTTGTGGTTTTACATGCCTACTTGGGAGTACATATTTCATTGTATACCCTCTTTATAGTTATGACTGAATGGATTGGCTGTCAGATTCTGTTGCAATATTAGGCACTGCAAAATTAGTTACAGTCATTTGCTTTTAATATGATATTTACCTGATTTAGAATGAAGTCAAATCTACATTTTCAATCATCTGGGCATATTGCAAAAAGCATCACTATATTGTTTGGTTAAATTGTTCATCATCTCTATGCCTATAAAAAACACTTCTGAGTTATTTAAAATCAGTTACTTCTTCACTTTTCTTTTGGATGACTCTCTCCACTCCTCACTTTCATCCTCCTTACCCATAAAGACAGACTACAGTAAACAACAAACTAACTAGGGCTTTTAAAAGTTGAAACCAGGCAATTATTTTGCATCCTGGAAATTTTACACATGACTTTTTTGAGGAATTCAGTTATTTGGTATCTATTGGATCAATCAAATAAAATATATGAATAAATAGAAATACCTTGATCAATCATCCAGATATCTTGTGTATAAGATATCCAAACCAAAACTTAAAATAATATTTAAAGGCGTGGAAAACATAATTTAGGTGTTCCCACATATACAACTTCCAAGAAAACTGAAACAAGAACAATGAGCAGTTAGATCAATTTCTCAGGCACATGGTACCATAGTGTGACAAGCTTTTTGGGCTCTTGGACACTTGGCTGAGCATATTTTCATAGCTGGTAAGGTGAATATTCATAACATACCAAACTCAAAAGGCCTACTGCTGCATGATCCATCTTCTTCTCAAGCCCATTTTTCCTTGGATTAAGACAATCCTTGACCAGCAGCTGGAAGGGCACTTGCCCTGACAGAGTGGGAGGCTCATAAGAATGGGTTCCCCTCTAGTCCAGTCGGAAATTAACACATCATTCCATGAGAAAGTATTTTGCCTGGAGGATGTGGTTAAAACCAGTGGTCCAGGCAAAGTGCAGACTAATTGGAGTCAGGAGAGGACTTAAAGTCATGATGTCATCCCTGACTTCCATGGGGGTCTATGACAGTTTGTAAGGCTCTTCTTTCTGAAAAGAAACTGACAAAATTGATACAGAGCTATAGTCCTCCTCAATTGAGACATTAAACAAGCTTCAAGGAGGGGAACTTCACTCAGGAAGCAAGTGAGTTCCCAATGGAAACAAGGTGGGGGCTGAATATCCAAAGCAAACAGAAACTTCTTCAAATTCATTAGTCAGAGCACAAGACAGGCTAGATAGGAGGGTGCTGTATCCAAAAAGGTGAGGACAACTTACCTATCATTCGTGAAGTAAGAATCAGTCCTTAATGCTTCTTATGAGACTAAGTCCAGTTATCATAAAGATTTCATATTAGATTGTATATCTTCGGAAGAGTGCATTATTCTACAAAAGAGAGACACCCAGGTTGAAGACATTGACTTAAACAATGGGGAGGGTGGAGTTAAGAAATATTTGGATTGAAAGATATAGAGATAAACCAAAGAACTTATATACTTACTAGAAGCCCAGTGCAAAAAATCTGTGCACAGGAGGCAGGAGGTGTCCTTGAGCCCAGCCTGCTTTCTCTCCAATCTGGGACTCCTTGAGGGATGTCCAACTGCCCGTTTAATCCCGATCCAGGTAGGATCGGGCCTAAACGGGCATTAGGAAATCCTTCTCACAATCCAGGACTGCTGGCTCACCTGCCTGCCTTCCTGATTGCCCCTAACCACTTCTGCCTGCCAGCCTGATTGATGCCTAACTTCTCCCCTGCCAGCCTGGTCACCCCTAACTACCCTCCGCTGCAGGCCTGGTTACCTCTACTGCCCTCCCCTGCAAGCTTGATCAGCCTTAACTGCCCTCCTTGCAGGCTTGGTCCCTGCCAACTGCCTCCCCTGCTGGCCATCTTGTCATGGCCATCTTGTGTCCACATGGGGGAAGTCATCTTGTGTGTTGGAGTGATGGTCAATCTGCATATTACTCTTTTATTAGATAGAATAGAGGCCTGGTGCACGAATGGGGGCCAGCTGGTTTGCCCTGAAGAGTGTCCTGGATCAGGGTGGGTGATCCTTGGGGTATGGGGTCACCAGGCAAGAGGCCTATGGTGGTTTGCAGGCTGGCCATGCCCCCTGGTGACCCAAGCAGAGGCCCTGGTATCTGGTATTTATTTATCTTCTACCATTGAAACCTTGTAGCCTGGAGCGGAACCAAGCATGCTGCTGGCACAGCCATTGAAACTTTGTTGCCTTAGGTGGATGCCTGGGCCTGCCAGGGTTTGTGGAAAGCTTGGCTTTTCCATTGCCAGGGGAACACAAGCTTCCCTCCTGCTCTCTCTGTGGCTATACCCATCTTGGTTGGGTTAATTTGCATACTCGATCTGATTGGTTGGTGGCTGTGGCTTGTGGGCTTGTGGGTGTAGCTGAGGTATGGTCAATTTGCATATTATTCTTTTATTAGATACGATAAGAATATCTATGGACATGTGCAATAGGATAATGAAGATCTGGTGGGGGGACTGGGTAGGGGATGGGAGGAGTGGGAGAGTGGGGGAAAAGGGGAGATAACTATGATACTATCAACAATAAAAATATATTTAAAAAATAGAGTTTGGTAATTGGTTGAGTATCATGTTTTAGAGCATAAGTGTATTAATGTTATCTGAGTTTTCTGTCTGGTAAAAACAAAAGTATAGCCCAGTTGGCACAGATCAGTGGTTGAGCATCAAACTATGAACCAGGAGGTCATGGCTCAATTCCAGGTCAGTGCACATGCCTGGGTTGTGGGCTCAGTCATCAGTGGGTGGCAGGGGGAGGGGTGCAGTGACGGTAGATCAATGATTTCAATGATTCTCTCTCATCATTGACGTTTCTATCTCTCTCTTCCTCTCTGAAATTTTATATATATATCTATATATCTATATATATATCTATATATATATGTGTGTGTATATATATGTATACATATATAATATATGTATAAAGTAATATATATATATATATATATATATATATATATACACACATATATATCACAAAAAACAAAAGTGCATATTACTTTATACATATCTTCATATTATCTACTACCTTTTATCAAAAGAAAAGAAATGCCTAGGGATTGTGATAATGGTAGTTTGAAGAATAGAGTCAAGTTTTGAAGAATGGAGTAAAGTTCATTCTTTTTTTTTGCTTTCATAAGGATTGACAAAATTTTATTTGTAGAGGGGGCCATGTTGTGTGGAGACACAGTCTGAGAAAAAGGCAAATGCAGGAGTACTGCCAGGTTTTGGTCAGCAAGGTGGAAAGTTTGGTGTTCTTCTGAACACTTTCCTTCTCTCTTCCATAAGAAGGAAGATATGAAAAGCCCCCAAGTGTGTTGATTCATTTCTTACTACAGTTCTGGCACCCTCCCTTCCTTTCCATGGTCACAGGCCTGATTCTGCTTTTCCCAGGATTAACCCATTCCTCCCCTTGGACCCATTCTATATAGGACAGATTTATGGTCTGAAAATCCTCCTGATACATTGGTTGCTGAAGAGTCATTATTCTCCTGTTAGGAAATCTTTAATCCACATTAGCAATCTATGCCACTATTGTATTTCTGTTCTATAAATATTTGCTCTTCTGATTTAATATCTCAGTGAGAGGCAACTAGCAACATTGCACAGGTTCTTTAAGAAGCTTACTTGGATCAACACATGTGTGCATATTTGTGCAAAACTAAAAAGTTCTCTTACAAAACATCTGGGATTCAGCCGAGACTGGTTTGGCTCAGTGGATAGAGCGTCAGCTTGTGGACTGAAAGGTCCCAGGTTCGATTCCTGTTGGGGGCATGTACCTTGCTTGCGGGCACATCTCCACTGTGGGGCGTGCAGGAGGCGGCTGATCAATGTCTCTCTCTCTCATGGATGTTGCTGACTTTCTATCTCTCTCCCTTCCTCTCTGTAAAAAATCAATAAAATATATTTAAAAACAAAACAAAACAAAACAAAACAAAAAAATCTGGGATTCAATCCAGGATCTCCGTCAGAGTAGACAATATCGTCTTCTATAGACTTTGAAAGGCTTGCCTACCTGTATACCTAAATTAGATTGTTACAAAATTAGGCTTACAGTGCTAGAAATAAAATAGTATCACAATGTAGGCTGCCTTGTGTGGCACCAGTTCAGCCTTTTCTTAAAAATACCAGGTTATTTCTATAGGGAATATTAAACAATATTATGTTTCTATATTAAAATTTTGCCAAAAACACTAATAATTTTTAAAATTATATCTTAGTTGGTATATTATATGCAGCAATTAGTATAAAACTGACCATATAATAACACACACACACACACACACACACACACACACACATTCTTATAATTTTGGTTCTGTGTTGTGGTTGTTTTTGTAATGAAGCCTTTGTTTCCTCAGATTTTAAATTGAATGATACCTAAAATGCTGTTTAAACTTGAACATAGGAATAAAAGGAAACATTTGAATAAAGGTCAATGGACATTTTTAAAAACAGAATTTAATCTTGCAATTGCATTTGGGCTTAACGCAGTTGAACACACTTTCATGAGTAGTCAACTTGAAGTTGAATTATAATTTTCATTTCACAATTGTGATTATAAGTGTGAAAAGGTAGAATAAAAAAAGTTGTCAAAATATAAAGATGCTTATTTTTTCAGACAATTCATTGGGAAAGTGTGAGCTTTAAACAAATGTTTTAAAAATTACAACTAATTTTGTGATTTTAGTACATGCTTTATTTGTACAAGACTAGATGGGTGTTTTAAAGATAAATGTGTATCTATTCCCAATAAAATGGTGAAGAATTATTGCTGGTAGGAAGGAGCATGAACATTTCAGCACCATACAGGGGTTTAAAAATACCAAAAACTATCTTACTAAAGAAGATCTGCAAGTGGCAAAACCTATATAATAAAAGCCTTATATGCTAAGTGTCTGGTCATTCAGTCATCCGTTCAACCAATCAAAGCATAATATGCTAATGATATACTAAGGTCGCTAACCACTCACTATGACATGCCCTGACCACCAGGGTCAGAAAGCTCTGACCAGTAGGTCTGGCCAATCGGGACTAAGCAAGATGGGCCAGACATGCTCTGGAGCTCTCCTCTGGTCCCTCCCCAGCTGGCCAACCTCCATGTCCCTCCCTAACTCTGATCATGCACCTTGGCCTGGCCTTCTTATTCTTACAATCCAGGACCCCCAGGTCATGTAAAAGAACCAGTGTTAGCCTAGTCCCGCAAGCCAGGTAGAAGGACCCCACTGGTGCATGAATTTGTGCACTGGGCCTAAGCATATAAACAGATACTCAACATCATATGTCATTAAGGAATTGAAAGGGGAAAAAAAGCAATATGAGTTACCACTACACACCTATTAGAAATAGAACATTGAGATGCCAACAAAATCTGGAACACTGACAATGCCAAATGCTGATGAGTATGTGGAGAAACAGGAACTCTTATCCATTTCTAGAGGGCATGACAAATGCCATATTTACTTTGAAAGACAGTTTGGCAGCTTCTTACAAAACTAAACAATCATATCATACAATCCAACAATGTGATCCTTGTTGTTTACTCAAAGGAGTTAAAAACTGCACAAGAGTATACATCAGCTGCATTCATAATTGCCAAAACCTGGAAGCAATTAAGTTGTCCTTTAGTAGGTGAATTGATATATCAATTGTGATAGATCCAGAAGATGGCATATTATTCAGAACTAAATAGAAATTAGCTTTTAAGCTATAAAAAGCATGGTGAAAACTTGAATACATATTATTAAGTGCATTAAGTCAAACTGAAAAGGCTGCACCCGTATGTATAATTGCAATTCAATGATGTTCTGAAAAAAGTAAAACTGTGAAGACAGGGTGCAGATCAATAGTCACTAGGAAAGAAGATTGAATATTTGGAGCACAGATTTTTAAGGCAATGAAATTATTCTGTTTGATACTACAGTAGAGGATACCTGTCACTACATATTTGAGAAAAACCATGATTTAAAAATTGATTTTAAAAACCTAGAGTGAAATATATATATATATATATATATATATATATATATTCCAATCAGAGCGAGTATGCAAATTAACACAATCAAGATGGCTATGGCCACAGAGAGATCAGGAGGGAGGCTTGGGTTGCCCCTGGTGATGGAAGAAGCCAAGCTTTCCAAAAACCCTGGCTGGCCGAGGCTTAAGGCAACAAAGTTTCAATTGTTGTGTGAGCAGAAGACTTGGCTCTGCTCCAGGCTACAAAGTTTTAATTGTAGAAGATAAATAAATGCCAGATACCAAGGCCTCTGCTTGGGTCACTGGAGGTCATGGCCAGCCTGCAAACCACCACAGGCCACTCACCCAGGCCACCCCACACCCTAAGGGAACACCCACCCTGATCCAGGACACCTTTCAGGGCAAACCAGCTGGCCCCCACCCATGCAGCAGGCCTCTATCCTATCTAATAAAAAAGTATATGCAGATTGACCATCACTCCAACACACAAGATGACTGCCCCCATGTGGACAAAAGATCCTGCCTCCATGTGGACACAAGATGGCCACCACAAGAAGGCCAGCAGGAAAGGGCAGTTGGCAGGGACCAGGCCTGCAAGAGAGGACAGTCAGGGGTGACCAGGCCCACAGGGGAGGGCAGTTAGGAGCAAACAGACTGGCAGGGGAACAGTTAGGCATCAATCAGTCTGGCAGAGGAGTGGTTAGGGGGTGATCAGGCTGGCAGGCAGAAGTGGTTAGGGGCAATCAGGAAGGCAGGCAGGCAAGCAGTTGGGAGCCAGCAGTCCTGGATTGTGAGAGGGGTCCTAGATTGGAGAGGGAGCAAGCTGGGCTGAGGGACACCCCACCATGCATGAATTTCATGCACCTGACCTCTAGTATGTGTGTGTGTGTACACACACACACACACACACACACACACACACATATGTACACTAGAGGCCCAATGCACAAAATTTGTGCATGGGTGATGTCCCTCAGCCCAGCCTGTACCATCTCCAATCTGAGACCACTGGAGAGATGCCCAACTACCCTCTCACAATGCAGGACTGCCAGCTTTCAACTGCTCACCTGCTTGCCTGCCTAATTGCCCCTAAATGCTTCTGCCTGACTGCCTTATCACCCCTAACCACTCTCTTGCCAGCCTGATCGACACCTAACTGCTTCCTTGCTGGCCCAATTACTCCTAACTGCCCTCCCCTGCAGGCCTGGTTGCACTTACCTGTCCTCCCCTGCCAGCCCAGTCACCCCTAACTGCCCTCCCCTGCTGGCCTGGTTGCCCCTAACTACCCTCCTCTGCTGGATTGGTTTCCTCTAACTGCCCTCCCTTGCAGGCCTGATTGCCCACAACTGCCCCCCCCTGCTGGCCATCTTGTGGGGGCTATATTGTGTCCACATGGGGTGGCCATCTTGTGTGTTGGAGTGATGGTAAATTTGCATATTATCCTTTTATTAGATAGACTATATATTTATTTATTTATTTCAGAGAGAAAGGGAGAGGGAGAAAGAGTTTGAAACATCAGTGATGAGAAAGGATCATTGATTAGTTGCCTCTTACATGCCTCACACTGGGGATTGAGCCCACAACTCAAGCATATGCCTTGATTCAGGAATCAAACCATGACCTCCTTGTTCATGGGTTGATACTCAATCACTGAGTCATGCCAGCTGGGTGGATTTTATGTATGTATGTATGTATGTATGTATGTATGTATGTATTTACTATCAGTCTGCTCTCTATGAGTCTGTTTCTATTTTGTTTGTTCATTTATATTGCTGTTTAAATTTCACATATAGGTGAAATCATAGGATATTTTTTTCTCTGACTGGCTTAGTTCACTTAGTGTAATACCTTCTAGGTCTATGCATGCTGCCACAAATGGTAAAATTTCACTCATTTTTATGGCCGAGGTATATTTCATTGTATATGCATACCACAGCTTTTTTATCCACTTGCCTACTGATGGACATTTGAGTTGCTTCCATATAATTTGCTATCTAATCTTATAAAAGAATAATATGCAAATAAACCATCACTCCACAACAAACTTGGTGGCACCCAAGGCATGTCGTGCCCTGGCCATGGAGGGAGGGAGGGCTAAGGACACAACATGGGAATGCTGGGCTGGGGGTGTGCTCTGAGCTGCTGCTGCACAGTTTGGGGCATGCCCCCAGCCCAGCGGACAGGATGAGGGACTACTGGGGGTTGGGGATATGACTCTGGCAGCCACTGCATGATTTGTGGCACGCCTTTAGCCCAGAGGACAGAATCCCAGCCGACAGAATGCCCTCAGCCCAGTGGACACAATACAGGAGGTTCTCTGCCCATGAGCTACAGAGGAAACACCTTTTCTGACTGCTCATTGGCTAAGCTCTTTGTATGCTGCCACTCACAGTGTTCTTGGCAACTTGGGTAATAAGAATCCAAAAAGATGACCTAGGGTTTTTCCACCACACTCCTGCAGGAAACAATGAAAGTCCACTGCTGGAAGGGCTAATAAATGTTATATCCTGCCCTAGTCAGTTTGGCTCAGTGGATAGAGCCTTGGCCTGCCGACCACAGAGTCTGGGTTCAATTCTGATCAAGGGCATGTACCTAGGTTACAGGCTCTTCCATGGCTAGGGCCCAGGTCAGGGCTCATGCAGAAGGCAACTAATCAAAATATCCCTCTCACATTGATGTTTCCCTCTGTCTTTCCTTCTCTCTTCCCCACTCTCTAAAAATCAATGGAAACATATCCTCAGGTAAGGATAAAAAAAGAAAGAAATAAAGAAATGTTATATCCTATGAAAGAGATATCTTAAAAATACCTAAAGAAAGTTGTCATTTTTTTATGTTGAAGGGACTGGAATCCATGTTGATGAAAACACCTCGGCAGCTGCAGCAGTGGTGGCAGCAGAAGGGTGATGGGGCTAGCGCCTTCCCCTGACCAGCCTGGTCACTTCTCCAGGAGGAAAGGGCATAAGCCATCGTGCACAGAGCCTCTAGTTGTAAATATAATTGCAATGAATATAAAGGTGCATATTTTCTTCTGAATTAGTGTTTTGGATTCCTTCAATTATACACCCAGAAGTGAAATCACTGGGCCATAAGGCAATTCCAGTTTAAAATTTTTATTTTTATTGTTGACACTATTATAGATGTCCCCATTCCCCATCCTCTTTGCCCACCTTCCCCTAGCCCCCACCTTCATTTCTTTCTAACTATCACCAAACTGTTGTCTGTATCCATGGGTTATGCATACATGATATTTGCCTAATCTCATAATCTTCTTTCATCTAGTCCCCCATACTGCCCTGCCATCTGAAAACTGTATATCTGTTCCATATATCCATTCATCTGGTTTTATTTTGTTCAACAGTTTATTTTGCTAATTAGATTCCAGATATACATGAGTTCATATGATATTTGTCTTTCTCTGACTGGCTTACTTCACTTAGCAAAATGGTCTCTAGGTCCATCTTGGTGATTCTGTCACAAAAGATAAGAATTTCTTTTTTTCTAAAGTCAAGTAGTATTCCATTGTGTAAATTTACAACATTCTTTATCCATTGATCTACTGATGGGCACTTAGACTGTTTCTAGATCTTGGCTATATCTACTAATAAAAGGGTAATATGCTAATTAGACTGGACATCTTCTGGACAAAGCCGCAGTGACTATGAAGGTCTAGGGCAGGCACCCAATGGCAGTGGCAGCTGTGTGGGCCAACAGCAGGTATCTTGCAGGGAGCCAGAGGGAGGATAGCCCAGGTCCCAGGTGCCTGCAGCTCGCCATAGAAGGGAAGCCTAGGTCCTGGGTGCTGGGGCCGAGGCATAGGTGGTTAGGAGTTATCAGGTAGGCAAGCAGGCAAGCAGGTTAGGAGCCAGCGGTCTCAGACTGTGAAAGTCATGTCTGACTGCCAGCAATGGGACATCTCCTGAGGGGTCCCAGATTGGAGAGGGTGCAAGCTGTGCTGAGGGATACCCTCCCATGCACGAATTTCATGCACCGGGCCTCTAGTTGTATATAACACTACTATGGACAGAGGTGTGCATATATTCTTTCTGACTGGTAGTCCGGGATCTTCCAATATATTCCCAGAAATGGGATTACTAGATGAAAAGGAAGTTACATTTTTAATTTTTTGAGGAAATTCCATACTGTTTTCCACAGTGGCTGCTGCAGTCTGCATTCTCACCAACAGTGCATGAAGGCTCCCCCTTCTCCACATCCTCTCCAACACTTGTTTGTTGATTTATTGATGATAGTCATTATGACAGATGTGAGATGATATCTCATTGTGATTTGAATTTGAATTTAAGTGAGCGATTAGGAGCCAGTGGTCCCAGATTGTGAGAGGGTGCAGGTCAGGCTAAGGGACCCTCCTGTCCCCTTCCCCCCCCCTCCGCCCCATGAATGAATTTCATACACTGGGCCTCTAGTATAAAATATTCTTGCTGTTAATAAATAATGTTTCATGAAATGTGTTTTTAATCCATCAATTCTATACCTTCTTGTATCTCATTACACATTTTAATTGAACTGATAAATTATTTAAAATATTTGTTAAAATATTTTTCCCCAAATAATTATAGATTTTATCTAGTTTGTATTATATATCTAAAACCTCATTCAATTTATTTTCAAAAGATTCGACTAGTTCTTAAGAGCCCAGGCAGTATAATTTCAAAGATCTGTTTTCTGTATGACATCAAAACAAAATTTTCATTAGTAATCGTGGTGGCTTAGGACATATACTGAAGATTAAATACACACACAAATTGTAAAATTTCATAAAAATAATTTCTTTTTTGTGCCATAAATTATTATTATTTGATATGTCATCTATAATTTTGTAGACTAATATGATACATTATGCTCTGGTGCATTTCGAAAGCTAAATAGGGAAGGACTAGAATTGCCAGCTGTGGGTGACTGGAGCATTCAATCTGCATTTGAAGCATTTCCAGGGAAGAGCTAAAGACTTTCACGTGTAGCTCTCTTTTAAGAAGTCCTGACTGGGTGGCACCTTGTGGTATCCTAGTATTCTTACCATCTGGTTAATAAAATATTTTAATGAGCAGAGGATATCTATAGTGGGCCAAACAGGAATTTCCAAGTTTTAGCAAATATTAATCCACACAAACTTGGTATACACTTTTGTATATTTTTGATCCCATGCCATTTTCAATGTCGAGGTTGTTCTCTTATTCCATCTTTGCAGTTTAGAAATGACTAAGTGCTTATCCTCAAAGAATATTAGAAGGATGATTTAGCAACAGATATGGAGCTTTATGAATCTCAGATCCCTCATATGGAGTGGACAATGTAGAATTCCTTAAATTTTGTATTGCTTTCCTATCTACTTGTGTTACAGATCCTTGTTGTAAAAGCAGCAGCCCAAACCAGGTGTCTCAAGGCCACCTAGTAACTTCTGCTCTGTTCCCATTTGTGATCAGAACAGGGACCTATTATACTTTCTATGGCCTGATTTTGTGTGATGTCAGTGTTATAACAAGTGACCTCCATAAGAAGCATTCTGCCTACTCAACTCAAGTTACTGGAACTTATCAAATAAGATCTAGACTTATTTTCTAGTTGACCAGCAAGAATTAGGAGAGGTGGGCTGTAGTTTTAAATAGCATTATCTTTTCAGATACAAAAAGATATGTTTAATTGCGATATCTCTCAATATTATACTATTCATTATGCCTTTTAATTCCACACTGTATTATAACACCAAACACTTCTTCTAATTAGCCCACATTTAAAAAATGTTTAAAATATATTTTAAAATCTTTTATTACATTTATTAATTATAAAATATTTCATATATTTCAAACATATCACAGTCAAATGGATACCTAATAGAGATATGGTGTGAGGAAGAAAATTAGACCAGGTGTTTGTGTACTATTAATAATAAGTATCACAAAAGCAAAAAAAACACAAAAATATACACAGCATCATTTCCTGAGATGTTTACAATGTGAGGTTTAGTGGTAAACTGGCTCATACTCGCCATTCTCTCCTATGTTTGTCTCCAGAGAGACACGCAAATAACCAGACAGGTTTCAGCATGATAGGGTTGTTGGGTTGAGAAGCAATTGTTCAAGATGGGAAACATCTAGAAGAGAGCTTTGAGTGTACCTACATAGAAATCTACATATGCATTTTAACCTAATTAGAAGAAACTACAATTATTAAACTACTAGAATATCTAATATGTTAATAAGTTACTCAACACTTACCATGCCCCTACTCACTAATGAAATTCCAAAATGTTTTATGTTATTCCATTCCTATGTCACTTATGTTAGATAATGGTTAACAAAATCTGTTTATTGTTCTAACAATAACAGAATGATATGGGTGCCTCAGTTTTGCAATTGTCTACGTACTTCAGAAGCAATAAGAACTAGTGAAATAGTTATTTATTCTATAGATGAAAGGATCATTTTATATTTAGAGTCTTTGTGTAATATTAGGATGCCCCAAATCTTTATTAGTAAAAGCTAGAATAGTATTAATATGTCACATATTTTAGTTATTATATATGAGGCATATGTAAGTCATGGAATACAACCATCAAATACTACAAAGTCTAAATTGAGGAAATTATCCATTTCCCATATATAAGGAAGCTGTATTTTTTACAATAACTTTATAACAACATAGAAATATATATATATGTATATGTATATATACACATATATACATATATACATATATATATTGAGAGAGAGAGAAATATATTTCTGTTTGTTCCCATGCCTGAGAATATATGAAATAGTTTTTTTAAAATACTAAAACACATTAATTTTGTTAAGTGATGAAGTCTTACTCCTTAAGAAATAGATAACTTTCTAAGTAAATATTTTCTCTCATCACCCTGAGATATTATTTCTTGCCTTTGGCCAAACCAGTCTCATAATTTCTCCCTCAAATCTAAGTGTCTAAACCACACTGGAAAACATGTCTCAGAGCTGGTAAAAGCCTAGCTTACACACTGGCTTCAACCTTAAATCAGAATATGATGGTGGAAAGAAGAACTAAATAGCAAGTGAGAAAAAACACAGGATTCTGGAGCCACAGGGCCCTGCTAACCTCCGTGTGCTGCCTGGAAAAGGGCCCATGCAGCTTTGCTTCACAGCCACTTGTATATGCTGGCTTATCACTTCATTCTCTCCTGTGTGCTCTGCTAGGATCAAGAGAGCCAGTAACATTAGTCTGCTAGGCCCTGGGGTCACAGCATCTTGGTATGTAGGAAAGAAATGCACAGGACAGCCCAGAGCATAGACTGAGCTGGGAAGTTCTATTTTATACTCTTTCCTTCTGAGTCTCTGTTGTCACTCTTTGTGTTTCTTACTTTATCAATATCCCAGTCTGCTTACCATCCAACAAGATGGGCCAAACCTGGCACCCTGAGAAATAAGAAATGTTGTAAGATAATGCTAACATCTAAAGAGTCAGAGTTATAGATAAATGCAGGCCATGTAAATATGAATTTGCAACCAACAAGGTAAGATCAATAAGAAGTGAGATTAGAATTAATGAGGGAGTATTGTTGGGAGAATGAGGAGTTGCTGAAGATAGGGAGCATTTGCCTCAAATAATTTTGAACCAAAAGAAAGAATATGTAGAGGAGAATCAGTCAATTCTGGGACAAATAGAATTGAACTAATTTCTGTTTTCAGTCAAAGCCTGAAATAAAATGCATTATCACTTTAGCCAATATTGAAAATAAATTAAAATAATTCAATGCCCATACATGGTTATTTACCTACACAATGAGAAGCTGACCTTTCTCCTCCTGGTTTATTACAGATGTATGTGATTTACTTGTACTCCCTTTGTGCATACATTTTCAGTCATGGTTTATTTTTTTCACTGTAATAGCAAGATTCCTCTGATTCCAAGTTAGAGGGTTTCTGTCCCATCTAATTTCCTTTTTATGGGTTTTTAATCTGTCCTCCTATCCCCATAAAGTTCACTAGAATTGAGAATCTAACCCAATGAGAACACCACATGTCCTTAAATATGTAGTTAAACTATACTTGAAGAATTATGTCAAAATGAAGATCATGTAGTTGTTTTACTTCATCACTAGCTTGGTAAAATTTGTGAACTAGACTTTTTTTTCTAGTTTGCCCTCTTGTACTTGTGAAGATGGCAGCACACACACACACACATACATACACATACACATGGACACATGTGTACACACACAAAGTCAGAAAAATAACCATGGCTGCTTATTTTAGTGTGAAAAATAAGTCAAATTAATGAATTGACTTAATTTTTCATTATCTATGCTAATAGAGTTGATGCTGCAAGCTCAGATGATATATGCATTGAAATCATAAAT
Source organism: Lasiurus cinereus (assembly GCA_011751065.1). NCBI lineage: Eukaryota > Metazoa > Chordata > Mammalia > Chiroptera > Vespertilionidae > Lasiurus > Lasiurus cinereus. The sequence continues at coordinate 19,701,708 of JAAGEH010002534.1, read as the reverse complement.
TTGAGATCTTCTGTAGCAGTTATGGGGAGCATAACATTGACCTTACTTCATCTCACTTGCCTGGTTTACAAAATGAGAATAATAGTGGTATTTTTCTCACTGTTGAGAGGCCTTCCCCAAATCAATGAATTGAGAGGTGAATGTAGGCTTTTGGAAGCCAGGGCACACACACTTAATTTTACTTCTCTGTAAACCCCTTCACAAAAGCCTATGGTTCTTAAGAATTGTGTCTAAGATCTAATAAATTACCAGTAAATATATATATATATATATATAATGTTAATATGTGAAGTGTCCTCACGAGATTTCAACTGGGAAACCTGTTCTATTGCTCACTATAATATGTACTGACCACCAGGGAGTGGCATGGAATGAAGGAAAGCCCTGACTCGACAGCTGGAAGGCCCAGATCAGTTCTGATTGTGGGCCAGGCCTAGAGACCCTACTCATGCATGAATTTCATGTACTGGACCTCTAGTATTAAGTATAATTGCTGACTCATTCAACTATAATAATATAGTTTCTTGAATTCATGTTCCCTTAAAATTGAATGTGCAAAGTATCAACAAAAGGAGAAAAATATTGTTCATTGTCTTAGGTTGGATTCTCCAGAAGCAGACCATCATATAAGGGGTCAAGTATAACCCAAAATATGAGGTGTATTTCTCTATTCAATCAGTCCATTCCTTCCTTGTAATGCAGAGATGTGAAACTGCTTTATTTTGGGTTGGTTTCCATCTCCTATCATGCAACAACTGAACTAAGAATGGAATAGCAAACAAGGAGCTATGCCATTATATGCCCATTACTTCCTTAGATAGAGAAGAGTGCACGCTGTTCAGAATTTAAAACTATAATTTACCTGGATAGTATATAATTCATAGAGTGGGGACTTCAATGTAAAAGTTACCACACAGGAAAAAATCTTGTAAAATTTTTTTTCAAGATTGCTAACATGTACAAATGCGACTGTGTGCCAGGCATACTGTGTAAGCAGTTTACAAATATTAACACACTAGATGTCTGGTGCATGAAAGTCATGCCTGGGGGTTCCCCTCAGCCCAGCCTGCATCCTCTTCAATCCCGGACCCCTAGGAGGATGTCTAGACCAGCAGTCGGACATCCCTCTCACAATCCTGGACTGCTGGCTCTTAATTGCTCACCTGCCTGCCTTCCTGGTTGTCCCTAACTGCCCCCCTGCCAGCATGATCACCTCCAACTACTTCCCACCAGCCTAGTAATCCTTACTATCCTCCCTGCCAGCATAATTTCTCCCAACTGCCCCCTTTGCCAATCTAGTTGCCCCCAACTGCACCCCACCCCTCTCCAGCCTGGTTGCCCCATGTAGCCTGCTTGTTCAGTCATTTGGTCATCCCTCACTAACCCCCCTGCCAGCCTGGTTGTCCCATGCAGTCTGCTTGTTTAGTAGTTTGGTCATCCCTTGGGCCGGCCCTTGGAGGCTGGGCAGTTGACATCTGAGGCTTGCCTGCACCTTGGGCCAGCCTGAGTGGCTGGGAGGCTGAAGGAACTGGGGGACTCCAGAGGCAGGTATCTCATGCCTGACACCCTGGCAGGGTTGAGGGGACTGGGCACTGCCATCTTTGTGAGGGTGTGATGCTCACTTAGTATATTCCCACTTTATTAGATAGGATTTGCTCAACACTATCAAGGAGATAATGGAAACATTCCTGTTTTATATGTGAGGAAACACAAGATGTAGAGACTTATATACTCTTGATGATGAAACCAGAATTTGAAGGAGAGCCATCTGAGCTCTGGTTCCACTACTAATTATTGCTTCTATGCACTCTAAGTAACCAGCTCACTGAAGGTAGAGCTCTTATCTGCCTTGCTCACTCCTACATTATCTTACACAGCACCAGACACAGATGAGACAGGGAATAGACACATGTGACTAATTATTCATACTACAGCTGCTCATTCTCAACTGTATTTCTGGCCAAAGAAACACAAGTTGGTGTCAGTTTTACTGACCAGCAAATGTATAATTCTCCCTGAAAAGCTGACTCAGTCCTTAGGCAGACTATATTTTTGGGTTGCCACATTTATCAATGTGACCTGGGGCTACACTTTCAATTATAAGTCTATACTGATCACTTGAAATTTACTTCACTTACTCTCCAGTCTGAAGTATATTTCATTGTCCTAGACAGCTTGGCATGTAAGATTTCCTCTGTTTCCATTGTGTTCCTCCCAAATAAATGTTGGAAGTCCCATTGAATAAAATACTTTGGCATAAAATGTTTTGATGGGAAAAAATACACATACACATATATACACACACCCACACACACAGTATGGACTCATGTTGTTCATAGAATATGTGAATCATGCCTTTATCATTTATGTGTTTATGTTATTTTCCAACCTTTCCAGTGGAACTTTTGGGAGGAAATGACTTTGCAATGGAATGTTATGTTGTCCAGGTCCCAAAGTGTTTTCTCAGGTGGTACTAGTAAAGACTCCAGGTTTGAATGAACTGTGTGTAAATGTGACTATTCAAGAACAAAGATGAATTTCTAAAAAAGAAGAGGAAGAAAGATGGGGAAAAGAAGATGAAAGGGAGAATTGGTGCCCTGTGTTGGAGTTTGCTTCAGAAGTGGATAGCAAACCAAAGATATGTCAGAATATTGGCAAGCCCCTCCCTATTTTTCTTAAATCTTTATGACTAGATTTGGTGAATAACAATCAGTAGATAGATAATAAAGTAAATTAGATTTTAAAGTGAAAATTAATATTGAATTATAAAAAGGTTGCTTTTGGTATAGCATCAAAGGAAATGAGTATGTTTATAGAAGTAGATCTTGAAAGCAGAGTGCTTACTATTAATATCTACAATCATTACCAGCTATTTTTGTTTCCAACAGCTACTCCTAACTTTGTCCATATATTAAATATTTTCTTAGGAGGGCATGATGTAAGTCCAAAAATATTATAATGATTGATGTGCTATATTACTAATATAATTCAATGCTAGTGAAATGCTCAGAGATAAGACTGTGGAAGCACATCTTTTATCCTTCTCAATCAGCTGTGTCTCATTTAGAGACCCATGACTTTCCCAGGTTCTGCCCACCTCCACCTAGACATCTCAGCTGTAGATTCAGTTGGATGTGTTTTTCTTTCTCACTGGCAGTGTTAGAGGGTGGCAGTAAGGGGCATTGCAGCAAATACATACGAGTGAACCTTGAAATTAAAGTTCTTGGCTCGTGGTTGCAGGGAGGCCATCTAAAACACTGGCGCACCAGTGCCGGGGTGTTGTGGTCTGAGAGAGGAAGCTTAGCAGCAATCAGGAAAATCTTGCTATCTTAGTGGAATTGCATCATTAAAATAATAATAATAGTATTATCATTTTATTTCAAACAATTCCTCTCTTCCGATAGCCAGCAGGAGAAAAGATTAGAAGAGGAAGGGAAAAAGCAGTGGGGATTGAGAACATTTTTTTGTGAAAGGAAAGGAGGTTGATGCAGGGACCAGGAACATAATGGAAATAGAGCTGTTAGAAAGAAATGTGATTCTCGATTAAATCCTATCCTTGCTTGGCAGGGAGTAGGGTTTGTGCTGTGAAATCTGTTCCTAGCCTATTGGCCTCAACTGATACCTCTACCAGTGTCTACCACAATTTGCACCAAACATGTCCAACTCCTTTCCAGATGGCTACTAGAAATGCTGAGATCATCTTGGATGTGCTTCTGGTAAGAGATTCTTATCTCTGAGTCTCAATCAATGTTCCATGAAGGCAGAGCCTCCATCTGTCTTCAGCTCCCTGATTCCAGGGTCTGTACAGTACCTGGAACAGAATGTACACATAATGAATACTTGTTGAGTGGATAAATCCATAACCACATGAATTAAAAACAACAACAACAACAACAGCAGATAATGCACCTCCTCAAATATATTGCAAAAGAAGAAAATTTTCTTTTTCCTCTAGTTATCTTAGGTTCTTTGGCTGGGACCTGTAAATTAGACAGACAAAGGAGATATTAAGAAGAGAAAAAGGAGCAGATATTTATTAACACTGACATCACCCATACACAGGAGAACTTAGTGTTGGGTATGGCACCAGTTAAGCTACTCTCAGCCTTAGTCTTTTGACAAAGAAAGAACCTTCTATTCTTTTCTTCATTTTCTTTCTTCTCTGACTAGGCATAGGCATTAAAATAGGGTTATAAATCAAATCTCCTAGGCTGTCTCTCAGACATAGGTCAGAAGACAGCTTTCTGAATAATGAACTAAGGTAATGAGTTAAATTTAGTATCACAAATTGACATACAAACGTGGGCTCAGAGATCATTTATATGGTGTCTGCATGACAGGCCCACAACATTTACAAGGTTAAAATAGAGAGAGGAAAAGGAAGAAATAGTAAGAAAAGTCAAACCTTTCAGATTCAATCATTAACTTTAACAAACCTAAAATTGCCAACAAGTTGTACATCACTGTCTGAGTATCAATGTAGCTATCTATGCTTGGTTTGAAATCATTTTTGAATGTAACAAGCCTGATCCACACAATTCTTTGGAAAAAAAGAGTGCAATAGATAGGATAATTCTAGCTGCTATAACAAGTATGCATGCTATATGTGAAGTGGCTCCAAATGATAGAGGTCTGTTTCTTTCTCAGGGATTGTGCAGGAATGGATGTTACTAGTTGGTGAATGGCTGTCCTCCAGGCAGTGATTCAGAGAGCCAGGTTCTTATATTTTATGGCTCCACCCACCTCAAAACTTTCAAGGCTGCTATGCTTGTGTGCATCAAGGAGGTTAAGGGGAAAATGAATATTGAGTATTGTGCATGAAATGGTTTCATTTTCAAAATAAAGAGAATGAGGGGGTGTGCATCACTTTTGATGACATTTAATTGACTGTAAATTTGTCATAAAGAAGCCTGAGGAATGCAGTCCTGCCATTTTTGCAGGAAGAATACAAAATGAGTAAGTAGATAAGGGCTCTGGCACCTGGAGATATTGGCCCTGCCAGTATAGGAAGCATTCTGTGACATCACACCTCTCACAGTTGATTGTAAACTTGAGTGGTCAAGAATTGTGAATGTTAATAACTCAAGAATCAGAATTCATATTCTAAGAAATTGTCATGTAAAAATTAAGTCCAGAAAGGCAAAATAAGTCTTTGAGGACTATGCAACTTAGCTAGTAACAAGGAAAAAGCAGGTTTTTTTTAATTTATTAAATTTATAGTTTACTGTTTCTTCTATCACAATTTATAATCTAATGTTTGACTTTTTAGAAGCATAAGCCCTCTATTGAACTTATTAAAATGAGCAATCCTGAATCAGTTTGGACCTTATATCTATGAAAAATAAAGGTTAAATATTTGTAAGTATCTTTTCTTTTTTCCCATCCCATGTGTATGTATTAGGAAACTTTTGGCTATAATTTGACACAATGATGTTTAGGCACTTCATTTTATAATATTTAGTTGTTCTTAAAGAGTGACTATTTTGAACACACTTATTGCCCCAGAGTTCAGCTGCTTCTCCAGGTTAGCCAAATATTTTGAGTCTGGAAATATGGCTGGAAATGACATCAAAACAAGATTTGTCTGAATTATCTAATGCTTCCTCATTTTTGGCCGAGCTAAAAATACCATCACAGAGACTATGCCCTATTTCCGCTCTGCATCCGCATTGATACATGGAGGGGCTGTGGTCAGAGTTTCTTTCTTTTTTGGCAAAGGGCTGTGCTGTAGTGGTTGCAATTCAGGGTTAAATTTGAGATCCAGTTTTCTCTCTTGGCTGCTCGGGATCAGCTATCCTTGGCTTATTTAAAAGGAAACATCAACTTTCCAATTTACTCTCTAAAATTGGTTGTTGCAGCTCCCTGCTGGAGTGGAAAGGCACCATCTGTTTTAATAATACTGATGGTGGGAGCGGGGGAAAGGTTGTGAAATGCCACTGGGAGGGCTCTGGGCCATCACAGTTCCATTTGGAGAATTGCCTTTTAAGTTCATGACTGTGGGTGAAACCCTGCCAGGCCAGGTAGAGGATTAGTCAAGCAGACTTCACAGGCCTGGGGAGGAATGGGTGGAGATTTCAGGCAAACCAGTGCAGAAAAGTCACCTGAATACCAAGCAGGGGAAAATGTAGGAGCGTACAACAGTGAAAGACAGATGGTCATCAGGTTTGCCAAAACTTTTTAAAGTGTTTTTTTTTTTTCTGTTATACTCAAACATTGTTTGTTTTGTCTGGCCTTTGATCATTACTAGAAGGTGAGAAATTCTGTCACAATCCTAAACCCACATGTCCTGAGCCATTATTCTCTGAGAACTGATAGGAGAATTTCCTTTTCTGCCACTAGAACAAAGATGCAATTTCTCAGCTTTGTAAACTCTGCAAACCACTCACTCACTCACCCTGAGGCTGCTGGACAGTCCAATGTGTGCTTTCCTGCAATGAGTGTTTAGTAACTAATACACCCACAGCTATATGCAAATATACATTCAAACACACATATACAACTAATCACACAAAATCATGTGCCATACGCACTTACACCCAATACACACACAAACACACATATAAATATGTATACATATATACACATATACATATGCAAACAGAACATACATACACACAAATACATATAGAGAAACACACAAATACACACACACCTAACACAAATATAGACATATATACACAAAAAAACATACACCCATATAAACAAATTTACACACAATCACACGAACACTTGCAAAACACACTCAAACTCCCACACACTTACATGTGCACATATGTACACACACACACTTTTGGGAGAATCCCAGCCTTCTAGGAAAAGGGGGTCTAATCTGCTTTAGCACCTTCCTCTGGCAGCACCTGTTGTTCCGTGTTGCTCCTTTTCAGTGGTCTGTTATGCAAAGTGCAAATTCATGAACACCTTCTGGAGTCGATCTTGTGTAAAAAGACTTTTTAACTTATTAGACTCTGCCTCTAAGACCAGTGCTGATTTTTTAATGTAAACCTTAAAATGACCAGGAGTGACTTTGCAAAATTTAACCAAGTATTGCAAGATGCATTTGGAACAGCAGGTGTGATCTTGCAAAGATAAATATAATGCTGTTACTGGCATTGATTTCTTTAGCATCTTATCAAATGCCCTGCTGTGGCAACAGCCTTTTTGTTTCCCCTTCTGCTTAACCAGAAGATGACTCAATCCACAGACCAAGAAACCATGGCACCATTACAACATTTGAAACAGCTTGTGTGTAATGGCTCAGGGCTCCTCTTGAATTGGATCCTGCCTCTCTGAGCTAAATGCCAGTTAACGGATTCCTAAAAATACCCCCTGACATGAGTCATCCTCTCCCAGGGCCTAGGAGAATGTTTTCCACAGATACCGTGGGGCTCTGTGCAGGGCCATGCTTCTGGGTGAGTCATGTGGGGAACCTTCGTCAGTGCCATGCTATGTTATATCTTTCCTGTTCCCTGGCACTGAGCTGGGGTCACTGAAATGCTTTGTTGAAATAGAATCCTTTACAGCAGTTTCAATTCTTCCTCCCACAGCATTTCACGAAAGAAAGTACATGACTCTGTGCCAAGGAAGGTGCTTCAGGTGTATGGATCACTCAAGATTTGCTTTCTCCCAGGTGAGAGCAGAGGTAAAGTTAGAGATAGGCAGTGTAGCTGGGCTTTAAACAGGAAGCCCAGCATTCTCAAAGCTGTCCCTTTCTCGACTTTAGCACTGAACGTTAACTAACAGGCTTGCCTGGGGTAAGGGGTGCGTGAAAACGGGATATACAAGCTTCCCTAAATCACTGTTGAGTTGGTGGGATGGGAAGGGCTCTAGGGCCCTTAGCTACCCCCACTTCTGTTACAGATTCTCCAGTAAGCAGAGTCCACCGAGTCCTGACCCTCATGGAGTTAGGAAGATGGTGCTTATAAGGTATAAGGTGCTGCCATTTCTAGCAATAATTACATCTTATTAGAGATTCCTGGGAGATATAAGAAATTATAAACATTCTTGAATAGTGGGATTTCAGACATAAGCATGTATTTTAGGGGTATTAAAGATGCTTCAGATCATTCTTCAAAATAGGTGAGCTAGGAATTATAAATTAAAAAAACACAAGTAAATGATTATTGTGATTATTAGCTTGAATAATGAATCATGTACCCTTAATTTAAAAATACAATATTGAGGCACATGGACCAGTTAACCTCTTAATGGCTTTAGTCTCTGGTTCTCAGAGAACAAGTCTTTGTAATTTTTTTTATTTATTCAAAATATTCAATATTCCCTTATTTCCAACTGAGAGCTTAACAGCTACATCATGATTTAAAAAATCAATCTGAAAGTCATGTGTATTATTTAGAAATACAGCATACTAATATCTCTCAGGCCAACGAAGAGTTAGAAGGTTATCTAAAGACTATTTAAGAATTCATAGTTTTGAAACTTTAAGGTTAAAAAGAAAACATGTCCATCACTAGGCAATATTAAGATTTAATGGTCTACATAATTTTTAAAGCAATGAATTGATTTTTTTATTGCATTAAATTCACATAACATAAAATTTACCATTTTAATCTTCTTAAAGTGTAAGACACTGATGGCATTCAGTATATTCATATTGTTGTGCAACCATCACCTTTATCTAGTTCAGAACACTCTCATCACTCCAAAGAAACGCCTGTATCCATTAAACAGTCACTCCCTCTTTCCCCTTCCCACACTCCTTGGCAATCATTAATTATCTTGTTGTCTCTGTGGATTTGCCTATTCTGGATATTTCATATAAATAAAATATGTATTTTTTTTGTGTGTCTGGCTTCTTTCTCTTAGCACAGTGGTTGGCAAACTCATTAGTCAACAGAGCCAAATATCAACAGTACAACGATTGAAATTTCTTTTGAGATCCAAATTTTTTAAACTTCAACTTCTTCTAACGCCACTTCTTCAAAATAGACTCAGCCAGACGGTGGTGTTTTGTGGAAGAGCCACACTCAAGGGGCCAAAGAACCGCATGTGGCTCATTAGCCACTGTTTGCCGACCACTGTCTTAGCATAATGCTTTCAAAGGCCATCCATGTTGTAGCAGGTATCAGAACTTTACTCTTTTTTATGGCTGAATGATATTCTATTGTATAAATATGCTACATTTTGTTTGCTCCTCATTCATAAATGGACAACTGGACTATTTCTACCTTTTGGCTACTATGAATAATGCTGCAATAAGTATTCATGTGCAAGTTTTAGTGAACATTTATGTTAAATTCTTTTGTGGATACACCTAGAATTGTTGAGTTATATGGTAATTCTATTTTTAGTTTTTTGAGGAACTGCCACCTTGTCTCCCACATTTAAATATTAATATAGTAAGTTGACTCCTGGCTATCCTCAAGATTGTATGGCATTATGTGGAAGAAGAATCTACAGCCATGTATGTTGTTTCATTAAATAAATCATCTCCCACCATCCCTTCAGTGGCAGATTCCTTAGAAGGAGTAGGTATATACATTTTTATCCTTCCATTCCCATCACCTGATTACCTAGTTCCAATCTACATTTTTCTGTATCATAGATCAGTTTCTTGATAAGGTACTCAACACTATCTTGGTTTCTGTCATGGTCTGTTTGGGCTGCTATAACAGCATACTACAGGCTGTATGGCTTTTAAACAACAGACTTTTATTTCTCACATTTCTAGAGGCTAGGAGTCTGAGATAAAGCCCAGGCAGATTCGATGTCAGTGAGAAGCTGATTTCTGGTTCATAAGGCGTCTTCTCTTTGTGTCCTCATATGGAGTCAGGAGTGAGGGAACTCTGGAGTCTTATAAGGGCACTAATCTCATCATGATGGTTCTATACTAATGACCTCAGAATCTGGAAGCTTTGGTAGAACATATGGATTTGATAGAACATGTGAATTTGGTAGAACTTGTGGAGAGAAAGGAACCATCATTCACTGCTGGGAGGGATAGCATGTAGTCCATAGCAGATTCCATACCGATTCTCATGTTCAATCCTCCTATATGAGGGATTATACTGTTGACCACACTTCTTAGAACATATTATTCTTTTGGAATTTATGGCATGCCACTCTGACTTTCATTGTTTTTTCCTTCTGATTCTATGTGGCATGCTGACCATTTGTCAACTGTCTCTGCTACCAACTTCTGCTCTTCCCCAATTCTGAGTTCAAGGATGGTGGTTCACCCCTAGTCAATACTCTCCTTAAACCATCTTGCACACATTCCTTTCTGGTGTCTTTGGTGTTTTGTGTGTGTGTGTGTGTGTGTGTGTGTGTGTGTGTGTGTGTGTGATAATCTATTGAGAAGACACATAATCTTCTCTTCATCTCCATATCCCAAATCCTGGGAAGTGGAGGACAGTTAGGTGATGGGAAGAGTAAAGAGTAAAGATCTATATAAAATAAATATTTAGGAGACAACATTTACATTTTGTTACTCTCAGTGTTAGTAGCGCTTAGCAGTTTTGCTAAATGTCCGTGAGTGTTTGTATAGGTGACTGAAAATATCTGTCAATAATAAGAAAAGCAAGATTTTCCATCCAATGTTCACAATAAATATGATTTCATTTTATAAAATAATACACTTACTCCAGAAATGATTCATTCATAAGTTTATCTGAATGACAGAGAGAAATCTTGATTTTAAGTCATTAGAACATCAGTCTAACAGTACATTATGCAGAATGGGAATTCTCTCAGTCTCTCTCAGCAGTTTGGTCTTCTCCTACAAAGCAAGTGAGATTGGGATAGAAATTCTTTAAGATATCACAAAAGTGTTTAGAGAAGATTATTGCATACAAACAAAAGAAAAGTAATCCTATTAACTTAAGCAGAAAAAGGAATTTGTTTGAAGAATAATTGGTAGTTTATAGAAATTATATAAAATTTGGAAAATGAGAAAAAAAACAGAGGAAACCAGACCACCCAAAAGCCAGTCTCTTAGTACCAGACATTGGTCCTGGGTACCCTCCTCCCCACACTACTGGATCCTAACATTGCAGTCATCCTCAGGGATCATTTTCAACTGGCACCAGGTCCTTGTGCTATTTCCTTAAAATTAAAACCAAAAAACCACAAAAAAAAAGAATCCTTGTTTCAGCTATGAGATTGGCATTCATAGGCCATATGCTCCTATCCTAGTCACTGGGGTAAAGGAGGAAGAAGCCACTTCTTAGGCTTCTGATCAGAGTTGGCCCTGGGGCCCTGAGGCCACAGACACCAAGGGAGAGGCTCCCTAAAATGTGATTAGCAGTAGTTTCTAGAGCTGAAAGCTCAATGTGATAAATATTCGTCATATTGAGTCATATACTGAAAAAAAAAACACCAAAACATTCCTACTTCGATATCTGCATATTGTGTTGGTAACTTAAGTTATAAGACTTCCAGGCAACATCATGAGACAGGAAGAAATCAGAAAGAAGGAAGAAGGAAGGCATGAAGTCAGAACAGTAGAAGGTCGGTAAGGGGGCAGAGAAAAGAGATAGATAGCAAGAGGGGGAAAAAGAGTTCTTTAAAAAATATTATTTATCTTTTATTTGGGGCTGAACCAAGTGTTTGGAACCTAAAATTTACATAATTCCTAGAATCTTCTTTAAAACGAAGAGCAAACAGTTCAAAGGGGGTTAAAATCCAAAATATATAAAGAATTCATACAACCCAACATGAAACAAACAATCCAATTTAAAAATGGGCAGAGGAACTTAATAGACATTTCTTCCAAGAAGACATACAAAAGGCCAACAAATATATGAAAAGAAGCTTAACTTCATCAGCCAGTCAGAAAATGAAAATAAAAACTACAATGACATACTACCTCATAACTGTTAGAATGGCTATTATCAGAAAGACAAGTAATAAGTGTTATAGAGCTTGTAGAGGGGAAGGAACCCTAATTCACTCCTGGTGGGAATGCAAACTGGTATAGCCACTATGAAAAACAGTAAGGAGTTTCCTCAAAAAAATTACAAATAGAGTTATCATATGACCCAGCAACCCCTCTTCTGAGTATCAACCCCAAAAAATTTGAAAACATTTATATCATTATGTTCAGTGCAGCATTCTGCATGGTGGCCAAGGCATGGAAACAACTGAAATTTCCTTGGATAGATGATTGAATAAAGAAGATGTAGTACATATATACACTGGAATACTACTCAGCCATAGGAAAGATGAAATGCTATTTGTGACAGTATAGAGGAATCTTGAGAATAACATGTGAAGCAAAATAAGTCAGTCAGAAAAAGTTAAGAATTTTATGATTTTACTAAAAAATGAGATATAAAACTGAAGATAGCATATGAAAAAATAAGAAAAACAAACAAAAACTATTAGACACAAACAATAGTATGGTAATTATTAGAAGGAAGGGAGGACTAAATATATGGTGAGAGAAGACTTTTTGACTTTGGGTGGTGTGCACAAAATGCTATATACAGATCATGTATCATAGAAATGTACACTTGAAGCCTAAATGATCTTATTAACCTACTAGAGGCCCAGTTCACAGATTCATGCAGTGGTGGGGTCCTTCAGCCTGGCCTGCACCTTCTCACAATCCAGGACCCCTGGGGGGATGTGCAACTGCTGGTTTGGCCTGAGGGGATTGGGCCAAAAATGGCAGTCCAACATCCCCCACACCCCCCAAGGGATGTAGTAGTGCACGAAGTGACAGGTGGCAGGGGAGGAGCCCAAGCCCAGGCTGGGCACCGCACCACTCCTGTTCATCCCAGCCCTGTTGTGCCGGCCACCATCACCTCTTGGCAGCACTGCTATGGAGAGGGAGAGGCTCATGTTGCCACAGCTGCACTCGCCAGCGGTAAGCCTGGTTTCTGGTGCCCGTAGGTCAGCTGAGTGATGCTCCTGCTGTGGAAGTGCACTGACCACAAGAGGGCAGTTCATGCATTGAGTGTCTGCCCCCTGGTGGTCAGTGTACATTATAGAGATCGGTCAAATTGTTGACCAGTTGAATGGTTGACCAGTCGCTTAGGGTTTTATATATATATACTAGTAGCCCAGTGCACAAAATTCATGCACAGGGAAGAGGCGTCCCTCAGTCCAGCTTGCAACCTCTCCAATCTCGGACCCCTGTGGGATCGGGCCTAAATCAGCAGTCAGACAACCCCCTTACAATCCAGGACTGCTGACTCCTAACTGTTCAACTGCCTGCCTGCTTGATCGCCCCTAACCACTCTGCCTGCTGGCCTGTTGCCCTCAATTGCACCCCCTCATTGCTGGCCTGCTCACCCCCAATTACCCTCACAGCCTGATCACCCCCCAATTGCCCTCCCCTCCAGGCCTAATCACCCCTAACTGTGTTTGGCTCAGCCCTGCCAACATGGCTTTGTCTGGAAAGAAGTCTAGAAGTTCTCATGGTCTAATTAGCATATTACCCTTTTATTAATATAGATAAATTATGACATATTGCCATAACTACAACATATCTACCAGTATTACTTGATGAGAATATGTACTTCATGTGATAGAAAGGCATCTAAACATTACATTGTATATGTTGTAAGTAGTAGGAAATACTGTATCGTAGCAATAATTTATACTCTGTGACTTCCCTTACTTATTTGGGAATGGTTCCCCAGTTCTTTGAACATTTCCTGGTTCCTAATGTTTTTTTTTTTTGTCATTCAGTGTAACTTTATTTACTGTTTATTGCACATGATTTGAGGTCTTTAATTTCTAACCACCAAAGATTTAAAGGACTATTTTTTCCATGAAGTTTAACATGAGTATTCATGTGTTTTTATTGTAAACATCTGAATTATTTACAATGACATAGATCCTGAACTCATAGGCATGGACCATGCACAGGCTGGGAGCAAGTCAGGAAGCCACTCTGCAAGCAAACAGATACTCTGCATAAGGAGAAAAGTCAAAGCACAATATTTAATGTCCAACATGAGTCACCTCAGAATATTATATATATTGATTTCTTAATTCATATAGTATCAGGATCTCAACTGCTTGGGTGGTGATGGGGTTGATCTGGTTTCAGGAGGATTATTTCTGAAATAATTAAGGAAAAGGGGTCTCAATCTTTCTTCTTGGTTGCTTACTTTTCCCCAGCACCTTCATCTTTCTTCTCATCTTCAGCTTCTTGGGTATCTTCTCCTTCAACTTTACCTTCTTCTTCCTCCTTTGCATCCTCAAATTCTTCCTTGGCACCTTTTTCCTTTTCCTCTCCTTCCTTTTCATCAGCCACTTTTTTCTCTTCCTCCTTTTCAGATTCTCCTTCAAAGGGGGTCCATCCTTAGCTTCCTTGAATTTTGCAGCCTTAATGGTCTCCTCCACCTCGATCTACTCCTCCTGGATGTGGCTAGTGTATTAAGAAGGGAAGAAGCGAGCAGACATCAAGTAGGAACTAGTCTTTAAACCACTTTAGGCAGATTGACCAAAGACCTGGGAACTCTGGGAGTAGCTGCTGGCTATGCTTCCCACACTGGTGAAACTGAGCCTGGTCTCCTCACCTTCTAAGACTTTCCTGTAAGCTGCATTGTCAATGTCCAAAGCCATCTTCACATTGAGGAGGTCCTGATATTCTTTTAAATACTGTGCCATTTCACTCTTTGTAGTTCTCAACTCATTTTCTAATTTGTTGATTATGTCCTGCATAGAGCTAATATCGGAGTTCTGCTTATCCTCCAGCTCTTGCAGCTGTTTCCCCAGCACTTCATTCATGCCCTCTCTGGCTTGCTTTGATCTTCAGGGTCTTGGCCTTGAGCAGGCAGTGGCTCTTGGATACCTCCTTGATGGCATGCACCATGTAGGTGTTCTCAGCAGCACTCTCGGTCAGCATGGTGAAGTGGCTCTTGTACCATTCTTCTGCATTCTGCATGTTCTTGGCAGCCAGCATCTTGCATTGGGCTCAGATGTCCTTGAGTGTGGCAGAGAGGTCAGACTTGGAAAACACATCCATCTCCATGGAGATCTGAGTGTACTGTATCTGCGCCTGCAGCTTGGTGATCTCCTCTTTGTGCACCTTATTCAGAAAGGCAATTTTGTCCATCAGACTGTTGATGTGCTTTTTGAGCTCAGTGCCAGTGAGAGCCACCTCATCTGCCCCTTTATGCACCCCCATCAGCCAGTCCTCTGTGTCCTCATGGTTCAGCACCTCTTCCTTGTAGCGTGCCTGCTGGTTGCTCCCAGTCCCTTCTTAGTCTTAGTGCCTCCTAACTGTCCACTGTCTTCTCCTCACCAGGAATTGGGTGTGAAGGGCCGGGGCACAGGCATCCCATTTTCATTAAAATGTTCAATCCAGGGCCTTCTCCACCTGTGTCCACAGGCGACCTGGTAGCAGAACTGATTCTGGGGGACTCTGGCCACCCCTGCCTGCCCAGAGCCCCAATCTTGGCCTGGACCCCATTGGTGGCATCTGGCACTGCCTGCCCTGCCTACATATGCAAATTTATCTGCCATACTTTCTGGGTTAATTTGCATATCACTCCTGATTGGTTGTGGGCATAGCAGAGGTACGGTCAATTAACATCTTTCCCTTTTATTAGTATAGATAGATGTCACCCCAATAAATTTAATAAAAAAGGAAAATCCCTAACCAGTTTGGCTCAGTGGATGGAACATCAACCTGCAGATTGAAGGGTCTTGGGTTCAATTCCAGTCAAGGGCATGTACTGTAGTTTCAGGCACATCCCCAGTAGAGGGAGTGCAAGAGGCAGCTGATTGATATTTCTCTCACATTGATATTTCTAACTCTCTGTCCCTCTCTCTTCCTCTCTGTAAAAAAACAATAAAATGTATTTTAAAAATAAAATAAAATAAGGAAAAGAGGAAAACAAAATTGTGAATACAAAAAATTGGTACAAAAGTCAATATTTATTTAGAATGAGAGGAGATAGCCCCATAATTACTGCAATTTTGGAGATTCATGGCCTTTGTTGAGATCTCTCTAAGTCAGTGGTTCTCAACCTTTCTAATGTTGCAACCCTTTAATACAGTTTCTCATTTTGTGGTGACCCCCAATCATAAAATTATTTTTGTTGCTACTTCATAACTGTAATTTTGCTACTGTTATAAATCATAATGCAAATATCTGTGTTTTCCAATAGTCTTAGGCTATATAGCAGCAGTTCTCAATCTGTTGGTCGGGATCCACAGGTTAAGAACTGCTAGCAGACTTTCAAGAAAAGGTGAGGATATTTTGATGCCATAATCACTCCTCTATCCAGCTCATTAAGAAACAAACACATCTTCTTACAGAGCTTTGCTAGAACAAGGTGTTCCATTGTATATGTGACATCTGTACTTCAGACTCAAATAAAATCCTATATAATAAGAGCCCAATTGCTAAGTGTCCGAATATTCATTCAACCATTCCAGTGGTCACTATGATGCACACTGACCACCAGGAGGTCGGTGGCCATTAGGTTAGCTTGCTACTGGGGTCTGGCAAATCGGGACTGGCAAGATGGGCTGGACATGCCCTGGAGCCCTTCTGTGGTCCCTCCCTGGCCCCAATCATGCACTGGCGGGTCCCTTGGTTTGGCCTGTGCCCTCTTGCAATCCAGGACCTCTCAGAGCATGTCAGAGATCTGATTTCAGCCAGATCTCCGCAGGCCAGACCAAAGGATCCCATAGTGCATGAATCTATGCACTGTGCCTCTAGTATTGTATAATATTGATTGATTATAAAGATAAAGCCAAAATTTAAAATTAAAAACTAAACTATGTGGTGTTCTCTTTCTCTGTATGTGATATACAGAGAAGTGGTAGGTGGGAATGGCCTACTAGGGAGAGGAGCAGCTGTGTCAAAGGCCAAAGCCCACTCACAGAGAAAATGATGTTCTTGGGGAACAGCTTGGGGAATCCCTCATGTCCCACAATCCCAGATAAGCTGGAACTTCCAGAGCACACCAGGAGTCCACAATTCAAGAAAAAAAGCTCCTAATGAATATGAGTTAGAATGCATGACTTGAGAAAAATTGCTCAGAGAAAGCCTTCACACTTCTCTCCACAACTAAATCTTTGCAACAGCTATCAGATATTGGGTCTATAAAGGCTTATATATATCACAAGCTTATATGCACTCACACAAAATCATACACATAAACACATATCTACTAAACACATATCCCAAGTGAGAGTAGTGCATAGAGTATGAAACATGTATCTTAGAGCATGTCAGCCCTTCTCAAACATCCTTGAAGCCAAAATGTAATTCTGGGAACATGCAATTATCTCTTGCTTCTGAAGCATCCCACTGAAAAGGATTTCTTCTAAAATATTGTCTATAATGGAGTCATTTATGCCAGAATGGGAGGATAAGAGATGGAATCCCCGAGAGCATTTGTTTAGGGAAATAGCCTGCATTTGTTTCAGATCATGGTAAAATTTTAAGTGTCAAAATGGTTAAAAATGGTGGAAATGATTTTTCTGCTCTTTGAATTTTTATTTCCACTAGACTCGTCAGACCTGGCTTCTTTGACTTGAGCCTGTCCACTGCCCCATATCTGGAACTATGTGTTGCTTCACAGGCTTGCCATGCCATCATTTTATCAACCTGAGTCATTCTCCTTTGTGCTGGCCCACAGACCACCCTGAAAATGATAATGCACTGTGCACCACTGTCTTGACACCACTGCTCACTGGGGTTCGCTTTAAGATGTGACAGCTTTAGCTGTACCATAAACAGAATGGAAACACAACTCGAGTATTTGTGGTCACAGTTGGGGACAAAAGGCAGCCTTCTTCTTACAGCATATTACAAGAAATGCGATATTCTTTTTTGACCTCAAAGGTCTTAGAATAAGAAAAGGAAAACCATTCTTTTCAGTACCCAGCTAAACAAACAATGTAAGGAGGCAAGTTATATACACAGAATTTAGACACCCGCTGTCTTCTCTTCTCTAGTTACTACCATGAATGCATACTGCCAGCAGGCCTAAAAGGCGAATCAATTTAGTTCACTAAGATTCAGATGAATTCATAGCAGTATTTTGACTTTACTGAAGAACTTAACCTGTCACAAGATATATTGCTCTGTGTATATACCAAGCAATGCCTCATCTATGATTTGGGTGAAGAATGTGCTAGTTCATTTCTAGGAATCTTCTAGATCAGTGGTTCTCAACCTGTGGGTCATGACCCCTTTGGGGATCGAAAGACCCTTTCACAGGAGTCGCCTAAGACCATCAGAAAACACCTATTTCCCATGGTCTTAGGAACCAACAGACCGCTCCTCGGTGTAACAAAGTGTAGCAATGTAGTTTACTGTTGTCATATGAAGACTGTTACCCATGCTACACCATGATTCAAGACAAAAATTTCATTTATTTATAATTAGAAATAAATATTTCACAATATATAATTACATATTGTTTTTGTGATTAATCACTATGCTTTAATTATGTTCAATTTGTAACAACAAAAATACATCTTGCATATCAGATATTTACATTACAGTTTATAACAGTAGCAAGATTACAGTTATGAAGTAGCAATGAAAATAATTTTATGGTTGGGGGTCACCACTACGTGAGCAACTGTATTAAAGGGTCGTGGTATTAGAAAGGTTGAGGACCACTGTTCTAGATGAATGACATTTTCCACTAGTATGCTAGAACTTTTTTAAAAGTTAATTTTTAACCCTGGCTGGTGTTGCTAAGTGTCGACTCTTACACCAAAGCTTTGAGGATTTGATTCACAGTCAAGGGCATGTACCTGTGTACCTGGGCTGTACGTAGGATCCTTGGCTCCTCTGGCCAGAGACATCTGGGAAAAAACAAATAGATAATGGGTGTGTCTCTCTCACATTTCTCTCTCTCTCCTTCTCTCTCTCTTTCTCTCTCTCTCTCTCTCTCTCTCTCTCTCTCTCTCTCTCTCTCTGTCTCTCTCTCATCTCTATCAATATCTTTATCTCTATCGTTCTCTCTCTCTCCTGCCTCATCTTTCTCCTTTCCACTTTCTCTAAAAATCCATGAAAAAAATCATTGAGTGAGGATTAACAACAAAATAGTTAACTTTTATTTCCCCAGTAGCTATATATATATATATTTCCTCTGTATTCTCTCTCAATCACCAAATTCATTGCTCATATTATCCCATAACTTCTGCCCTACTATTATCAGTGTAAAATCAATAGACAAATAAGGAATAATAATTAAAAATCAGGCTCAGTAAGGTTTGTTATCTTTCTAGGGCCTTTCAAATTGTATATCAAATGATAAAAGCCAAGTCATGTTTATGCCAGCAAAGTCTATTTCTCAGAAAATAACTGTATATATATGTATTATTATCCTTCCTTCTGATTATTGACTCTTATTCTACCTCCACCACCAAATATCTCAGGAAACTTTGCCTCTACCTGTTTGTCTTCAACACCTTCCACATACCCATGAATCATTCAGTGCACCCAACCTATATCTCTTCCCGAATATCAGAAGCCTTCTGTGAACTGTATCATAACTTGGAATATGTTCTTCTCTTCCATAAGATCAACATCTCCCCCTGACAACATCCTTATCCCACCCAGGTCTTACCTCACAGCAAAAATTTCTCAATATGATTAGAGTTGTAATGCAAAGTTTCAATTTTATTTATTTTTATTCTAAGCAAAAGAAGCAGAGAGTGCTTGAATTTGCACAAATTAGAAGAATGGTGGTGTTGAGTGCACCAGGTACTTTATACTCATGATTTCATGTGTACTAATAATCAGGTTTATTGTCACCTATGTCGATTGTGTGCTGCTGTAATAAAGCAGCCCTGGGAGTTTTGAGGAGTGTAAAGTTGGTGTTCACTCTGCCATGGATGGGAAATAAGTCTCAGCTTTACTGCCAATTTTGACTCACTAGTGGTGCCTGCTTAGAGTGCTGTGTGGAGAAGGATATGGTGGCCAGTTCTAGGCTTCATCAAGATTGTAAATTTTTGTTATGCATGCCTGTCCTGTGCAAAGAATGGGATTAGCACCTTATATAGCATGACTTTTCTAGTTCAATATTTTATACAGCAGCCTCCAACTATCAAGACTGTTGAACTCTTCTTTCTCATTTCTACCTGATACTGCAATGATGTTCTTCACACCAAGCTTAACGTTGTCTACTAACCAGGACCACCGAGGCTCCCTGTTGATATTCTTTATATTTTTATTTTTTATATTTTTAATTTACCTTTATTGTTGAAAGTACAGTATTACAGATGTTTCCCCCTTTATTTCCCATTGATCACATCCACTCTGCATCCACCATTCCTTCATTAAACTATTGCTCATGGACTATATATCTATAATAATAAAGGCATAATATGTTAATTAGACCTGACAGCTGAATGGCCTTCTGGACATCATTCTGGACATCCTTCCAGACAATCTTTAGGAAGAAGCTGTAGCTGCAAGGGCCAAAGCAAGCTGCCACAGCTATGAGGGCCCATCACAGAGCTCCGACCAGGTGGACAGGGCCTCCCTCTGTAAAGCATGGATCACAGAGATTTGGCAGGGTGGGATGGGTCTCCCTGTGGCTGTGATCAATGGCAGAGCCCAAGCCAGGGGGGCAGGACCTCCTTGTGGGTGGCGATGAGTGGTAGAGCCTAGGCCAGATGGGAAGACTCCTTTTCCTCTATTATTGACCACAGAGCCCAGGTAGGGCCTCCCCGTGGACAGGGATCAATAACAGCAGCTCAAGCTGGGTGTAAAGTGACTCCCTCTCCTCTGTAATTGATAGCAGAGCCCCAGCTGGGTGGTCAGGGCCTCCCTCTGTGCTCATTGCCATCAATTGTAGAGCCTTGGTGGGGTGGGCAGGGCCTCCACCTGCAGGGCATCAATCCCATAGAGGGAGGCCCAGGCTACCAGCCAGCAACACCGTGACAAGTGGATAGGCCAGTCAGATATCTCCTCACAGAGGAAGGTCCAGGCCAGCCAAGTAATGGCATTCTACACCTTGTGCCCTAAAGGGAGGCAACCAATGGTAGAGTAGGGGTGGCATGCACAGATGGCAAGCAGTGGCTGCCTCAGGGGTGGGACCAGCTGCTATCAGCCAGGGGGGGGAAAGCCCCAATAGGCCCCTTTCCCTACCAGCTCTGCCCCCAATCACCACCCCTTCCCCCAACTTCTGACCCTGAAAGGAGAAAGGAGGGAGCTGGATTCCGCCCATCCCTCTCCTGGCCTGCTTCACTGACAGAATATATCTGAAGACCAACATTGTCACAACATACTTCTGAAGCTGAAAGAAGCTGGCATTGTGGACACATTGTACCAGGTGTACCTGCTAATATTGGCAGATTTTATAATAAAAAAACAGACACAATGATTTCAAGAGAAATATCAAAAGTGCTTTATTTAAAGTAATGATCATCACTAGCTACACATTTCCCTCATCTTTCAGGTAATTTGTGGATATTGCACCAATAGAACTTTTCTTCTTTTGAGGGAAACCATTCAGAGACCAAATTTTTCACATCTTTGTACATTTTGAAGAGCTGCTTAGAACATGCCTGTGCCATTTATCAGAACAACTAGAAATCTGAAGGAGCAAGGTCTCATAAATATAGCAGATGGGTTAATACTTCCCAGGCAAGATCTTTTATTTATTTTTCCTTTTTCTTTTTTTTTAATTTTTATTAATTTTTTATACATATCTTCCCATTGCCCCCTCTCCCTCCCAGGCATACCCCAACCCCCCAGTGTCTATGTTCATTGGTTATGCTTATATCCGTGCATACAAGTCCTTTGATTGATCTCTTATCTAGCTCACCTAACTTTAATCTTCCTGCTGTAATTTCACAGTCTGTTTGAAGCTTTACTGTCTCTGTATCTATCCTTTTGTTCATAAGTTTATAATGTTCTTTATTATCCACAAATGAGTGAGATCATGTGATGCTTCTCCTTCATTGACTGGCTTATTTCACTAAGCATAAGGTTCTCCAGTTCCAACCAGGTTGCTGCAAATGGTAAGAATTCCTTCTTTTTAATGGCAGCATAGAATTCCATTGTGTAGATGGACCACAGTTTTCTGATCCACTCATCTGCTGACAGGCACCTAGGCTGTTTCCAAATTGTAGCTATTGTAAATTGTGCTGCTATGAACATAGGGGTGCATAAATCCTTTCTGATTTGTGATTGTAATTTCTTAGGATAAATTCCTAAGAGTGGGATTACAGGGTCAAATGGGAGATCCATTTTTAGTTTTTTGAGGAAAGATCTTTTAACGTGTCTTTAACTGGTTTTGAAGTGTGTGATGGTGCATTATCATGAATCGAAATTACTTTGCTATGTCTTCTGGTTCATTCTGGTCATTATTTGATCAAAGCATGGTTTAAATTGATTATTTATTATTGGTAGTGATTAGTATTAATAGTTTCACCTAGTTTTAGAAGTTCAGGCTATACTACACCTTCCCGATCCCACCAAATGCAGAGCATTTTCTTCTTTCCAAAGCAATTTGACCTTACAGTCGATGTTGATGGTTGACCTGGATCAACCCATGATTTTGTGCATTTGGGATTCTCAAAATAAATCCACTTTTTATCACCAGTCACAATTAAATGCAAAAAATACTTTATTTTGTTTTATTGAAGCAACATTTTACTGATGACTTTTTGGTTTTCCATTTTTCTTTCATTCAGTGGATGTGGCACCATTTTTTTCCTTTAAAATCTTTCCCGTTGCTTGTAAATGATTGGGAATTGTTTGCTGAGCAACATTTAATCTTTCTGCTAGTTGCTTTTTGAGTTTGACACTCATCTTCATCCAATAATGTTTGTAATTGTTGGTTTTCAATCTTTTTCAATTGACCTGGAAATTCTTTGTCTTTCACATCAAAATCACCACTTTTAAAATGTTTTAGCCAGTGTTTACAAGTATCTTGAGAAGGATCATGTTCACCATAAGCTTTCTGAAGTATATGAAAACTTTCAGCAGCACTTTTTTTTTCAAAATAATGAATTAAAACTTCCCATAAATGCATTTTTTTGGCACAAAATTTGACTTTTTTTAAGTGTAAAAATATCTATGATGTTAACACTTTCAGAAAATTTGACAATGAAGCTTTGAAGATTGTGTCAATAAAACAAAATAACATACATATCAAATTGTGTATATATATATAAACATATGTGTAACTCTATCTATTGAAAAAAAATCCACATTATTAACCAGTACACCTGGTATCTGAAGACCAACTGTTGGCACATTGTACCTCCAAAAATGAAAGAAACAAGTATTATTACCAGATATGTCTAAAGAACAGCCATCAAAAAGTACTACTAATACTGGTAGGAACTGCCTTCACATAAAAATGAAGTAAATGAGAATGCAATTATTGAACATAGTTGTAGTAGAATGACTATTACATGTAATTTTTTTCCATTACTAAATTTATATGTTGCAAAATCACCTGAAAGAAAATTTACTCAATGTTGTAGCAAAGGTAAAGTTTGTCCAAATGATATACATTTTCCAGAATACCTGGCATATTTTAAAAAAATAATAATAAATGAAGATTCTCATTTATGATAAATTTTCCAGTAAAAATTTTATGGAACATATTCATTTAATAGTTCTTTTGCTTTTGCTTCAATGGATGCAGATATTGCATCACTATCAGGATATGAGCCATGCTTTATAATACACGGACAAATTTAGTATCACCGTACTGGAACTTTACATCCTTCAGATGGTGTTTCTCAGAAATTTTCTCAACTATATATTTTAGATATGGTCAAAGTGATGAGTAAAAGATTAGCAAAGCCAGAAAACTAAGGTTTCTCAGAAAGACTCGTGATCAACATGAACAACCTCATGCATGAAAAATAAACAAATTAACAAAATCATACAAGATGCTACATGAGGTAGAAAAGGAAGCCCAATCTGAAGCAGGAGCTAAAGATATTGCTCCCATGGAAGTAACAATGGTGATTAAATACAATCATAACAGCGATCCAGGTAGATATAATTCTCCCCATGTAACAGGTTGCTGTCATATTCAGAAATGAGGATGGAGAACCTCCTTTTGAAAGGGACTTGCTCATTCATTGTAAACCAGATCCCAATAATCTGAATGCCATTAAAATGAAACAAATCAGTATCCTGTTTCTTACATTAGGTGCAATGACATCTTCTATTATTTTTTCCATATGGTAAAAAAGGTTGTGAAACAGATATTGAATTAAGACTCAGAGATGACAGTGTAATTGACAATGATACTAGACAAAGGGTAAGGACATGAGTCACACAAATACAGTATTATGGATTTCTTCTCTTGGTCTGGGACACGTTCAATCCTATTTTAAATACAGGAAAATTAACTCAACAGTATATTGATGATTCGTATTTAAAAATGAAAGCCAATTGGATAAATTTTATTAAAGCAAGCCAATCTAATTTGAGAGTTGAAAAATATAGTGGTTTGAAAAATTATCTCACATTGAAATATTAAAATGACAATGTGCCAATTGGTAAAATGATAATAGTTCCATCATCTTTTGAGAGTAGCCCTAAAATATGCAGTGGCAATATCAGGATGCTATGGCAATTACAACAAAGTATGTCAAGCCTGATTTATTCATAACCATGACATGCAACCCCAAATGAGTAGATATTACAAACAATTTACAACACTGGCAAAAAGTTGAAAACAGACCTGACTTGGTAGCCAGAGTTTTTAATATTAAGCTGAATGTTCCTTTAAATTATATATATAGTATCCTTAACTTTTCAAAGGGATATCTGAAAGAATTTCAAAATGTGACCATTGGAAATAATTGATGGATATTCCAAAAACAAACAAAGATCTGGTACCATCATATTTATTGGAAATAAAGTTGTTGATAACACTTGAATTGTCCCTTTTAACCCATATTTGTGCCTTAAGTATAACTGTCATATAAACATTTTAGTCTGTGCATTGATTAAAAGTGTCAAATATTTCTTTAAATACCTATATAAAGGGCACAATTGTGCAAATATTCAAATTTCTGAAAAAAATATTATCAATCATGACAAAATATAGGAATTCATTGAATCCAGGTTTCTGAGCACTCCTGAGGCTGTTTGGAGACTTTTTGCAATGCGTATGTATAACCAATTTCATGCAATCACAAGATTAGTTATTCATTTTCCAAATGATCAGAATTTGTATTTTCATACTGATGATTTTGCTGAAGTGATAGATAGGGCTAAAAGGCATAACTCAACTTTGATGGCTTGGTTCTTATTGAATAGAGAAGATTCTGACATGTATAATTATTATTATTGGGAGATTCCACAATATTATCTATACTAATAAAGGTCTAGGTGTCCCTTGCACTCTTGTAAGATGGCTGCCCCCATGTCACCACAAGATGGCTGGTGAGGGAGGGTAGCTGGGGGTTATCAGGCCCCCAGGGGAGGGCAGTTGAGGGCCATTGGGCTAGCAGGGGAGGGAAGTTGGGGGCCATTGGGCCATCAGGGGAGGGCAGTTGAGGGTCATCAGGCTGGCAGAGGAGTAGTTAGAGGGTGATCAGGCCACAGGCAGAATCAGTTAGGGGTAATCAGGCAGGCATTCCCAGATTGTGAGAAGGATGTCTGACTGCAGGTTTAGGTCCAATCCTACAGGCCTAAACTAGCAGTTGGACATCCCCCAAGGGATCTCAGATTGGAGAGAGTGAAGGCTGAGCTGAGGACACCCCTCCCATGCACAAATTTTGTGCACCGGGCCTCTAGTGTGTTTAATAATTCTTTGTGGACAAAACACCAAACGGGATGGAATAAAGTATTAGGTAACTGTTCACTGTGAGCTTTAGAGAACCAAAATGATATTACCTTAGAATTTTGCTTCTGCCTTTAAAAGGTGGAATACATTTTGTTAATCTGTGAACTGTAGGAGGTGTATTTTATGATACATTTCATGCTAAACATCAAAGATTATTATTTGATGACACTATCTGGGAAGATACAATTGATGATGCAATAATCCTCAATATGCCCAAGCAACTATGGAAAATTTTTGCATATGTGTGTGTGTGTGTGTGTGTGTGTGTGTGTGTGTGTGTGTGTTTGAGTATCCTTCTGCACTTGATCTTAGTCAAAAGGCTGAGAAGTGATTGAATGTCCTTCTGAAACAGAGAAATTATAGGATGAAAATAAATCTCATTTTATTGAAGGTTTCTGTTGGAAATTATACCAGCGAGAAGGTGCCTATGTGAACTGTGAAATACATGCCCTTGACAATATTCAAGAGGTATTCATATTGCATGGGATGAAATGCTCACATTTCAAACTTCCAGACTATCCTTTATTAACGAAAACAAATACATGTGATGAATTGTACCAGTGACAATTTGATAAATTCTCTGAATCATGCATAGTTGGCAACCTTTCAGATTATAAATTCGACCATCAAAGATCAAACTGTACACCCCAAATGCTTTTTCTTGGATGATCCATATGGTAGTGGAAAAATCTATCTTTATAAAGTTTTAATACATTATATTAGAGGTCGTGGTACTGTTTTACCAACAGTGTCTACAGGAATTGCTGCAAATTTATTTGTTGGTGGAAGAACCATTCATTCCCAAAATAAATTACCAATTTCATTAAGTGAAATTTTAATTATAGACTCAGTATAAAGAGTGAAGTTGCTAAAACCATTAAAACGGCCAAACTTCTTATTGTTGATGAATGCACTGTGGCATCCAGTCATGCTATAAACACCATAGATAGATTACTAAGATAAATTATGAATTTGAATCTTACATTTGGTGTGAAAGTTCTCCTTCTCAGAGGGTATTTTCTACAATGTCTCAGTACTGTACTGCATGCTATGTGATCAGCCATAGTACAAACCAGTGAAATGAATTGTAACAGATCTATTATTGAAGCTACCTTTGGAAATATTATATCTATAGATAATATTAAAATATATCTAAATGTGTGATTTTTTTGTCCAAAAAATGAGCATGTTCAAAGATTAAATGAAGAAGTTTTGGATATACTCAATGGAGGTTTTCATACATATTTGAGTGATGATTTCATTGATTCAAGAGATGATGCTGAAAAGGAAAATTTTCCCATTGAATTTTTTAATAGTATTACTCCTTCAGGAATGCAGTGCCATAAATTAAAATTGAAAATGGGTGCAATCATCATGCTACTGAGAAATCTTAAACAGTAAATGGGGTCTTGTAATGGTACTAGATTTATTATCAAAAGATTGCAAACTAACATTATCAAAGCTGAAATATTAACAGGATCTGCAGAGGGAGAGATTGTTCTGATTCCAAGGATTGATTTGTCCCCATCAGACATTGGCCACCCATTTAAATTAATTCTAAGATAGTTTCTCGTGATGCCAGCATTTGTGATGACTATTAATAAATCACAAGGACAAACTCTAGAAAGAATAAGAATATTTCTACCTGAACCCATTTTTGGACATGGTCAGTTATGTGTTGCTTTCTCTTGAGTTGAAATAGCATGTGACCTTAAAGTTAAAGTTGTAAATACTGCATCACAAGGGAAATTAGTCAAATACTCTGAAAGTGTTTTCACTCTTAATGTGGTATACAGGGAGATATTAGAATAAGTTTAATCAGTTTATCAGTTATTGTTTGTATCAATATGTTTTTATATCATGTTTTTGTTGGTTTTGTATCATGTCTTTGTTGTTGTTATTGTTTACTTATTAATAAATTTATATAATATTTTCATATACATTTTACTAATTTTCTTTCATCTCTGACACTTCTATTATAGAGAAAGGGCAAATAGCAATATTAATACATTTCCTCTGAATCCCTTTCAATGTGCATGAATTTGTGCACCAGCCCACCAGTATATGCATATAAATCCCCCAGTTAATTTTTTCCTCCCTCCATTCCTGACTTCCCTCTAAGATTTATCAGTCTATTCCATGCTTCTATGTCTCTGGATCAATTTTGTTCATCAGTCTATTTTATCCATTATATTCCACATATGAATAAGATCATATGATAATTATCATTCTCTGACTGGCTTATTTCACTTAGCATAATACTCTCTAGGTCCCTCCATGCTATCTCAAATGGTAAGGGATCCTTTTTCACAACTGCATAATATTCAATTGTATAAATGTACAAGTTTTATTTATTTTTTAATCCACTCATCTACTGATGAGCACTTGGGTGGTTTCCAGATCTTAGATATTGTAAATTGCATTTCTGTGAACATGGGGGTGGATACATTCTTTCTGATTGGTATTTCAAGTTTCTTAGGCTATATTCCTAAAAGTGGGATCACTGGATCAAATAGGTACAGTTTTAATTTTTTTGAGGAAACTCCATACTGTTTTCATAGTGATTGCACCAATCTGCATTCCCACCAGGAATAAGTAGTGTTCTCTTTTCTCCACATCTTCACCAGCACTTGTCATTTGTTGATTATTGACAATTTTGTAGGCATGAGGTGATATCTCTTTGTGGTTTTAATTTGCATTTTTCTGACGACTAGTGATGTTGAACATATTTTCATATGTCTCTTGGCTTTCAGTATATCAACTTCTATATTTAGGTCCTTTGCCCCTCCTTTTGTTAGTTGTATCATTTTCTTACATATTTTGAAAATTAACATCTTATCAGATGTATCATTGCCAAATATATTCTCCCATGTAGAGCTTCCTTTTCATTTTATTGATGGTTCCTTTTGCTGTGCAGAATTTTTTTTTTTAAATTTTCATGTGG
Source organism: Lasiurus cinereus (assembly GCA_011751065.1). Classification (NCBI taxonomy): domain Eukaryota; kingdom Metazoa; phylum Chordata; class Mammalia; order Chiroptera; family Vespertilionidae; genus Lasiurus; species Lasiurus cinereus. The sequence continues at coordinate 19,673,049 of JAAGEH010002534.1, read as the reverse complement.
TCCCATTTGTTTATTTTCTCCTTAATATTTCTTGCCCAAGGAAATTTATTGGCAAACATATTGCTGTGAGTTATGTCTGAGATTTTTCTACCTATGGCTTCTTTTGGGATTTGTGTGGTTTCATGACTTACATTTAAGTCTTTTATCCATTTTGAGTTTATTCTTGTGTATGCTGTAAGTTGGTGGTCTAATGTCATTATTTTCATGTACCTGTTCAATTTTCCCAACATCATTTATTGAAGAGACTGTGACCATGATAAAGTGAGATTTATTCCATGGGTGCAAGGCTAGTATAATATTTGCAAATCAATAAGTGTGATATACCACATAAACAAAATGAGAGACAACAATCACATGATCATATCAATTGACACAGAGAAAACGTTAAACAAAATTCAACACTCTTTTGATAAAAATATTTCTCAGTAAAGTAGGAATAGAGGGAACAAACCTCAACATAATAAAGCCCATATATAGCAAATATATAGCCATAATCATACTCAATAGGCAAAAACTAAAACCATTTTCACTAAGAACAAAAACAAGAGAGGGATGTTCACTTTTACTACTCTTAGTCAACATAGTATTGGAAGTCCTAGCCACAGTGAAAAAATAAAAGGCATCAAAATTGGAAAGGAGGAAGTAAAACTATCATGGTTTGCAGATGACATGATATTGTACATATAAAAACCTAAAGACTCTACCAAAAATTTACCAGATTTAGTAAATGAGTTCGGCAATGTAGCTTGATACAAAATTAACACCCAGAACTCTATGGCATTTCTTTATGCCAATAATGAACTCAGAAAGAGAAACTAAAAATGCAATCCCATTTACCAGTGTAACAACAAAATTAAGATACTTAGGAATAAACTTATCAACATGTAAAAAACTGTACTCAGAAAACTATAGGATGTTGAAAACTAGAGATAGAGGAAGATGTAAATAAGTGGAAGAATATACCCTGTTCATTGAATGGTAGACTCAACATCATTAAAATATCCATACTACCCAAAGCCATCTACAGGTTCAGTGAAATCCATACTAAAACACCAAAGGCATATTTCAAAGATCTAGAACAAACACTCCAAAAATGTATACGGAATAAAAAATAAAAAAAAGAGCCTGAATAAACAGCAGCGATTTTGAGAAAGAATAACAAAGTTAGAAGGATCATAATATCAGATATAAAGTTATACAATAAAGCCACTATAATTAAAACAGCCTGGTACTGGTGCAAGAACAGGTATATAAATCAATGGAACAGGATAAAGACCCCAGAAATTTCCCAAGGCATTAATATTTGATAAAGGAGGCAAACACATATAATGGAGTAAAAACAGTCTCTTCAATAAATAGTGTTGAGAAAATTAAACACATACATGCAAAAAAATGATATTATTTCTTTATCCAAACAAATTCTAATATGTTGCTTCCAATCTCCTATGGCTGAAAAATTAGATAATTCATTTTGTTTAAATGGTGCTTATGATGGACTGGTTTTTGGACAGAGGAGTGAATAAGATGAATATATATGGAAGAAAACAAATATTAATTGTAAAATCTAGGTGATTGGCACATGAATGTTAACTGTGCAATTCTTTCAACATTTTGTTATGTTGGAAATTTGAATAACATAATTAATGGGGTGGAAATTGTGCTTATGGTAATAATTAATAATCAATGATTGGTACATGATAGAATTGCCTAAAAATAAATTGCATGAACTTTCATGGATATGACATAATTTAATATACTATACTGGTTACTCAGGTTTCCTTTTTATTCACTTCAACATTTTTCTTTTCTCAATATGAAATAGTAAAATAAATGGCATATAATTAACATATTCTAAGGGCCTTTGAAAAATAATGTTAGGCTTTTTGTGGGCTTGCTTATTTTACCTTTGCCTTTTTATTATATTGGAGTTGGAGCAGCAATAAAACACAAGTGACTTTCCCCTAAAATACAAATCCTATCTAATACAAGAGTAATATGCAAATTGACCATCAGTTGAACAAACAAGATGGCCGCTCCCATGTGATCAAAGATGGTTGCCCCCATGTGGTGGCCAACAGGGGAGGGCAGTGGGGAGAGGCCAGGTCTGCAAGGGAGGGCAGTTGGGGGTGACCAGGCCAGGAAGGGAGAGCAGTTAGGGGCAATCAGGCTGGCAGGGGAGGGCATTTGGGGGTGACCAGGCTGGCAAGAGAGGGTAGTTAGGGATAACTAGGTCAGCAGGGGATGGAGTTAGGGGCAATTGAGCTGGCAAGGGAAGGCAGTTGGGGCAACCAGGCTGACAAGGGAGAGAAGTTAAAAGTGACCGAGTAAGCAAGGAAGGGCAGTTGGGGTAGACCAGGCCAGATAGTGGAGGACAGTTAGGGGCAACCAGGCCAGTAGGGGAGGGAAGTTAGGGGCAGTTGGGCTGGCATGGGAGGCATTAGGCATCTATCAGGCTGGCAGGGGAGTGGTTAGAAGTTGATCAGGCTGGCAGGCAGGCGAGCAGTTGGGAGCTAGCAATCCTGAATTGTGAGAGGGATGTCCAATTGCTGGTGGGATCAGGCCGAAATGGGTAGTTGGACATTCCTTGAGGGGTCCCAGATTAGAGAGAGTGCAGGCTGGGCTAACTGACACTTCCCTTCCACCCATGCACAAATTTCTTGTACCGGGCCTCTAGTCTAAGATAATTCAACATTATACTTGACATTGATTTTGAGTTCCAACCACAATATATTCCTTTAAAATGCAAAACCAATCTAATTAGTTTGTATAAATCTGAGAGAAACTGCAAAATGAATGATAGGCAACCTGTAGATATTTGAAATTCAAACCTATCTCTAATGGTTGAATCACATTTAAAAAAAAATGAATGTACCATAATAATGACCCACATTATAATGGATCCTGGAGAGCTGATGAAAGACTTGCAATGAGAGAATCAGGAGAGAGAAATGGGTGGTAATTTTTTTTTCTTATTAAAGAATTAGATGGATGTTTAGCCAACTCTTTTTGAAGTGAAGGAAATAATCTCACTAAATTTAATTGAAGTGGCTAATAGAAAACATGAATATTTAACAAATATTCATTCAGTACCTAAACTGCAATAAGCAATGTAAGTAATTTGCTGTCTTATTTCTGGACTCTGAGAGCTTCCTACTTGTGTCAGGTGGAAAAACAAAAACAACTTCTACATCAACATAAGAGAGTGGATTGAAAATTGGCCCTGATGGGAAAGGCAAGTTGAACTTGGCATGGATTATTTCAGAAGCTTATCTGCAGCAGTGCCCAGGGTCTTGGCAACATTGGCTGTATGAAAAATGCCAAGAGAATCATGAGCCTTTGACTTCTTAAAACAACAGAATTCTATTTAATAGACTGTTCTGCATAGTTGGGCACACAATGGCCATAGTCTGTCTTCAGTGGTAAGTGTTCAGACCATAAAATTAATTGAAGATGAGACTGACAGGAGCAAGAGTCCAGAAGAGCAGTTCACTGAAAAGAAAGCTAAGGCTCTGACAATGTATCTAGGTCCGCGCTGTTTTATAGTGATATGGATGGGAGCATTGCATTGCCTGTTATTATTTTTGAATACTTAAAGGAATGGAAATCCAACTTCTTGAGATTCATACATAAATCATCACAGAGTAGCCTACATTCTGCACAGAGGAAGTCATTTAAAAATGTGGGAGCAGCAGCCTACTTAAAAATGGAGCTATATAAACCTGTCAGTGGACATGGGATGTTAAAGGGTAGATGGTTGCGATCTCCTCTGGCATCCATCAACCCAAATTCAGCCCCATTGTGGAAAACTATGACAGCATCTGCTTGCCTTTCAACAGCACTCACAAAGCAGCTGTTCTCTGATTGTGGGGCCACATTGGCAGCATGCCTTCCCGAGTTTAATGCTTTACAGTCACTGCTATGTGTGAGGACAGGTGTGGAGGTGAAACGGCAAGACCCATCTTTTTAATTTTTTATCTGAGGATCATGATAAGAACAAGACCTTATAATTTATTGATCCAGGTGACACAGTAATGAGAACATGGAAAGCGTTTAGGCTCAAGATGTTGCTCAGCCAGTCACCAGCAGTGTGACCTGTCTGAGTCCCACCTCTTAAGGCTGCAGGTTCATTTCATGTGGAGGAGGGGTGATAATAATTTGACTCTTTACACGGTTGGGTTGTTGTGGAGAGTGATAAATGTATGATGTCTGATACATCAGAAGGGCTAAGGACAATTTTGCTATTTTCATCACAATATTCCAGAGCATTTTCTCTGCATACATCAATCTTTAAAACCATAAGGAATAGTTATTATTACCTTTTTTACCCATGAGACAACTAAGGCTCTGAGGAGTTGTTTGTAAAAAGGCCTCAAGCTTGTAGAAGGTGGAGTTTCTATTTGAACTTCAGTGTGTCTGGCAGTTAGAATGATCTGGTCCTGGAGTTAGCTCTGGGAGTCCATTGCTCAGCATTCCACTTAGTCCTGGGCAATAATAATTCCAGTTCTGGTTCCAGATCCTATTGCTTCCCAGTGTTCCAAATCTGGCATCATCATGCCCCAGTATTAGTTTCTCTTCATTGATTTTTTTTTCATTTCTATCTTGGGCCACATGTACCAATCAATGATAGAAAAGTTACAAAAATGCTTTGGGACCAAGTTGTATTAAAACATAAATGTATGGATTGAGCAAAGGTGATGTAAGCCAGGACTACACCATTCAGAACCACATTCTTGTTTTGTTTTTTAAGAGATCAAGATCATTTGTTTTATTTTGTATAACAGATAGAAAATGGCTACTTACTGCTTTATATTGTTACAGAGAAGAACTTTTAGTGGTAAAAACATGTATTTTTAAAAGGTTGCACTTAAGAGTTGAACTTGTCAGCTATTCTTAAACTGAAGTTAGGAGTATGCATCTTTAGGAAGGGACACAAAGCTTAGTGGTACAATCTGTGACTGTTTAAAAAAAGCCCTGCCTTATCCCCACCCTCATGGGCACAGGAACAGAAACACTGTGTTCATTCTGTCCTAAAAGTTCCATCACAAGTTGGGTAAATCTACTCAACATAGACACATTCCAAATATTTGCTTAATGGGTGGGCACAATTACTTAAAATAGAAATTTGGCTAGCTGAAAATTTTAGTTACTTTAATATTTTCACTGATTTTTAGCTTTAACCTCTATATACATATATCTACAAAATATGATTTTGAAAGTTCATGTCCAGGCAGAAGAATAATAACATCTGTGAAAACTCACAAAAGCTTAAAGACATTGTGCTTTTTATTCCATGGGAAAAAAAAATGTGGAATTGATTCATTCTTGAACTGGAATATATTTCCACATGAAAATAAAATTTGCTTTCAGTTTTAGAGGGAGTGTTTATTGTGAGAAAATCATCCAAAAGGGGAAAAAAGTGTTGTCGTTTTTTTTTCTCACAAGTCATGTGAAATGGCACAGAACAGCATAAGGGATATTGGGCAAAATGCAGAGTTATGTTGGTAATCCGGTGTTCGCTTGGACCTAGACCAATGAAACCCAATGATGACCTCTGTCTCTAAATGATCAAATATGTTAACAAACTTAAATAGAATTTGGCTAGCACTTGGAAGATGACATGTATTTCCTGTGTATTATTATGGGAAAAAATAAACAAATATATGAGTAAATTCTCAATGTGAGGAATAGGAAATCATGATATGGTATTTTTTCAGACATCCTCTCTTCATAGCAAATCATTTTTTTTTCAAAGCAAAGGACGAGTTTTAGCATATATCAAGTGTCCCCTGTTTCTCATTCTCTGTGGTTGTGATAGCACATAGATATTCTGTTCATTTTCAAAAGCATACCTGCATGGTGAGTATTGCCACTCTTACTTGCCAGTTAGGAATCCAGGTTTAGAGAAGTCACACAGCTCTCTTAGGGATCCTTGGAACCACCCTGACGTCAGGCCTTAGCATTATCTGTGACCTACTGAAATGATCATCATTGGCTCTACCAGACCTACTATTCAGAATCTGCACAGAACACCATTCCAGATGATGCAGATATATGACTGGAGATGGTCTACCTGTTCTTTGCCATATGGCTACTGTACATCATGATCTCATGGAGCATTGTCTCAAATAGCCAAGAGACCCCATGCCCAGTCTTCTAGCATAGACCTAGGACCTGAGATCCAGTGCCTGGGAAACTCAAGTCAGTAAGGCTTACTTGTCAAATGTAACATTTTCAGTTCCAGGCACTTGTCTGCTCCGATATATAATTACTGCAGCTATTTAGTCAAATATAGGGATTCATCCAAAATATCAGTTATGTTCTCAAGTTCTTAAAAGTTAATGAAATTACAACCCAACTTAGTCATGGTTCTAATAGCTAGAGAGGTGTGAAAATAATAATTACAGCTTCTGCTCAGGACAAGAGCTTTTATCACATAGAGGGTACTGTTAACTCTTTCAACTTACTATAGTAAGAGAAAAACAATTTCAAAGTTGATACCCCTTTCCTAGGTTAGTTAATGGTAATAGGTATGAATGATGTAGATGGCTTTCTATTTTCTTCTCCACATGAAGTAACTTCTTTATATTCTCTTCTTCTGCAGGTATGGACTTTCTCTTACCACCTATGTGTTTTTTAATAAATATCTTTGGGACATGGATAAAGGCATCCTATGTTCAGACATAACTAAATCAGTCTATTAGTAGGTGAAAATGCTATTTAATTTTTTAAGAATGAGATTTATTTTAATAAAATACAACTTATCTATAATGTGTATTTATAGGTTATATTTTAATGATCAAAATTGGCTCAGAGGAAATTTGTTCTATACTAGTTTCTTACTTTTTAAACTGTCTCATTATTTTATTTTGAATCCAAAATAAGTCAGTAAAATATTCCCAAACTCATACAACCCATTCTAACTTTGGGAATGTTATTGTGAAGATAGTTAATTATTGCTGAGGAATAACAGTATGATCAAACTCCATAAATATAAAAATACAAGTGATAGTCCAATTAGCAGATTTATGTATGTTTTGTTGTTGTTATATGGTTTTAAAAATACTTACCTTTTTTTAATATGCAATGTTGTCAACCTCCCTAGTAATTCTGACATGTCAATATTTAGAATCAACCATGTTTTTGCATACAAATACAGTAATGTCAAACTATGGAATCCCATGTTTCTAAAAAGGATCATAAAGCATGGAATAGGGTACCTGAGGTCAATTGTCACATGTGATCCTAAAGCTTAAGAAGCCTGTTCTCTCTATTAGACATACATGTTTTGACATAATCAGAGATCAGAAAATACAATCTTCTTTATTTTTCTGTTGTAAATTCATATTTGAATCAAACTTTGTTCTGCAGTGACCAGATGTCTATGGCAGGCCAAATGATTGCGGGAGAATTTTAATAGACAATTAAATAATCTTTTCCTATTTTCTGTTAGTAAACACTGAAATTTTTCACACTATCTCAGATAAATTTTTTTAAAAAAATATAACTCTATTGATTTCAGAAAGAGAGGGAGAGCGGAAAGGAGAGATAGAAACATTAGAAGTGTGAATGGTGAGACAGTCATTGATTGGCTACCTCCTGTACAACCCACACGGGGATCGAGCCTGCAACCTAGGCATGTACCCTGACCCGGAATATTACCATAACCTCCTTGTTCATAGGTTTATGCTTAACCATGAGCAATACCAGATGGGCTGATATAAACTTTTAATGTCATTAATAAATAGCTCAGTGAAAAACAGGCACTCATAACTTTTCTGGAGACTCTAGTATTCATTTTTCATAAAGAGTAACATTTAATAAAACTCATATCAACATCTAAGGGGTGTAATTGTCTTCTGCCCATCTCAGACTCCTTGTGTAAGTAGATGGAAAGCAATGTTGTTGGGGAATCATGGCCTTAATTCCCCATTAGACCACTTTTCCCATGCCATAGGAATTCACAGTGTACTTCAAAGCCTTGCTAGTCCACAGAGCTGTGAGCCCTTTGACAATTACAGCTCCAGGAGTTTGCAATCACTTTGATCAGATAGTGTAATCACAACAGCTTTGAAGTAAGCAGAGGAAGTGAATTAGAGAGCAGAGTCCTTTTGTTTCCCTGCCTGGTGACCCATCTGCAGATCACCCTCCTGGACACTCAACAGTGGTTCTCACCCTGCTGAACTGCATTAATTGCCTGGGCAGCTTTTAAAGCATACTGACTCCTACTGTTCTGATTTAATTAGTCTAGGGTGTGGTGATTTCTATAAAGCTCTCCAAGTGATGTTAGAATCACTGTGCTTAAACTTTCCATTTGGAATCATAAGCTTATCAATAGAGCAATAAACAAACACTCCCATCTTGAGGAAAAATAAAAGAAGGAATTTACTCTAGCTCATGATGTGGTGCAAAAATCAAGACAAAAAAACACACACACAACAAAACAAAAAAAAAAAAAAAAAAAACCTTAAAGACAACAACAACAAAAAGAGAACATAAGAGAGAACTAATCTTTTGTTTCTAAAGTTCCATTAAGAGAGTCCCATCTAATAATATTCAAAAAAATATCTAAGCCCAGATAAATCTTGATGATCTTCAAATCATTCCTATTGAGATTGCTCAGAGGCAAAACTCAGCTAGAAAAATGACATCTCATCAAATATCATTACAACATCAGAAACCCAAACTTACTGGACTCCTACAATAGTCTACAATGGAATTCTTTCTTAAGGCACAGAATAATACCCATTTTCATGTGTCTTGCAATCATCTGACCCCTGTTTCCCAATGAAACCATCCAAATAGCTTTAACTCTAGCTTCTTGTTGCTGAGCAGTTCTCAAATTCCATCTTATAGGAGTCATTCTTTATTGCACAGAGAACTGACTTTGATTGATTCCTATGATTCAGATTTATAAAAGATAGACAAACAGAATTATTTGGACACCTGATGTCAATAGATACAACAGAAGAAACAGCAAAAACCAGAAGTTAAAATGTCTAGCTTTCCCAAATTTTCCTCCTTTACTGTTTATGTGAATTATTTCTGCTTCTATTCCCTTAAGACAGAAGTGTTCTCTTCTCCTTAATTTTCTTAGATCTTTAAATGGCCTAGAGGGTTGACTATAACAAAGAGCAAAGAATACCTCACATTTCTGATATTACACATGTATAACAACTTGGGGTAAATTATCAAAGAGAGCACAAGGCCTTCTGATTTCAAGAAAGAGAAATCAATTTGAGAGTAAAAGCAGCTGGAATAACACCATCCTTCATCCCATCTTAGGAACATCTTCATTTGTCTGAGATGGTCTGTGTCTTTCTCATATTTCCTGATTGCTTCACAGTCATTTCCATTTAGAGCCCCTGCCTAAATCACAACCTTTCATCACTGATTCTACCTTCAAGAATATAAGCCAGGATGTCTCAAGGAAATGAGTCAGTGTTGGTGGCGTGTTGGCTTGGTCTTCTGTTGCTGGTGAGTACGTTGGCAGGTATTGTCTCATTGTGACAACATGGCATATGGTTCAACATCCTCATATAGAAAAGGTTGACTCCTTAGGCTCATGTTATTCCTGATTTCATATTTCCTCTTTCACTTTTCCTATAAAAACTTATTGATTTATTGGTATATCATGATATGCTTAGCAAAGTCAGGGGCACAAATAAAAAATAATTACCAATTTAGGTTAATAAGGTTAGTCAGCTCAGCAAAATAGCATGAGAAAGTAAAATGTTTTGGGTCAAATTATAAGTAGATTTTTATTTGATCTTGAATTCTCATGAAGTTCCAAATATATAATTCGTACACTTGGGGGGAATGGGGCATCCCTCAGCCTAGCCTGCTCCCTCTTGAAGTCCAGGAGCCCTCGGGGGATGTTCAACTGGATGGCTTAGGCCGGCTTCCTGCAGGGAGTGGTCCCTCCACCACTGCTGTGCTCACCAAACCATGACCCCAGCTTCTGGCTGAATGGCACACCCCCTGTGGGAGCACACTAACCACCAGGGAGTAGATCCTGCATTGAGCATTATAGCAATGGGTCATTCCACCATCATTCTACTGTCAGGCCAAAACCGGGTCTCCCACATTCCCCAAGGGGTCCCAGATTGCGAGAGGGTGAAGGGCAGGTCAAGAGACCCCACAGGTACATGATTGGGGCCGGGGAAGAACATGGGAGGTTTGCCAGCTTGGGAGGGACCACGAGAGGGCTTCAGGGCATGTCCAGCCTGTCTCCCTCAGTCCTGATCAGCTGGACCCCAATAGCAAGCTAACCTACTGGTCAGATCATCTGCCTCATGGTGGTCAGTGCACTTCATAGTGATCGGTTGACTGTATGCCTTTTGGTGGTCAGTGCAATTCATAGCAAGCAGTTGAGTGGCCTTATCATATCATTAGCATATTATACTTTGATTGATTGAACCACTGACCAGATGATTGGACACTTAGCATATTAGGCTTTTATTATATAGGACTAGAGGCCTGATACACAAAATTCAGCCCAGTCTACACCCTCTCCAATCCAGGACCCCTTGGGGGATCGGAACTAAACTGGCAGTTGGACATTCCTCTTACAATCCTGCATTACTGGCTCTGAATTGCTCACCTGCCTGCCTGCCTTGTTGCCCCTAACTGACCCCCATGTCAACCTGATCATCCCTCACTGCCCCCTTCCACTGGCTTGGTCACTTCTTATTGATCCCCCCTTTTAGCCTGATCACTCCCAACTTCCTTCACTGCTGGCCTTGTCACCCCCAAATAACCCCTTGCTGAATTGGTGGCCCATCAGCCCTGTCTACCTGGTCACCCTATGCAGCCTACTGTTCATTCATTTGGTCATCCCTCACTAACCCCCCTACTGGCCTGGTCGCCTAACACAGCCTGCTTGTTCAGTTGTTTGTTCTTCCCTCACTAACCCCCCTGCTGGCCTGGTTGCTCCACACATCCTGCGTGTTCAGTTATTTGGTCATCCCTCATTAAGCTCCCTGTTAGCCTGGTCATAAGCAGCCATCTTGTGAGGGTGTGATAGTCAATTTGCACATTAACTCTTTATTATATAGAATGCTAAGTATAAGAAAGGAGGGAAGGTACCAATCTATTATTAAATATGGACACCATATTCCTTATTCCTTTCAGGAAAAGCTCTACATTAGTTTGCTTTTACACCTTGTTTTGGACTCAATCACTATTCCATTTCCTCACCCATCTAGCCAAATTGGACTATTTCGTGCAGGTGATTGCAAATGCAGACTGTTATGGAAAGCCATTATAGGTACTCTGGACATACCAGCGATTGCCTTATTCAATGCTCTGTCTACTTATTTTCTCATATATTCATATACTATGTGCATTACTATTTAAACAAATGTTAGGGTACATTTTGTAAATTATTTGGTAACAATGCTCTATCATCCTTCATTTATCACTGCATGGGACACATACAAATCACTTAATAAACATGTGTTAAATAAATGTATACTTGACACAAGGATGTGTGTGTGTGTGTGTGTGTGTGTGTGTGTGTGTGAGAGAGAGAGAGAGAGAGAGAGAGAGAGAGACATTGCCAGATAAAAATAACTCTAGACTTAAGTGAGGAGAGACTTTATTAGAAAAGACTACTGGAATAGGGAGAACACATCAACCTCAATCAAGCAGAGGTAGGTGTTCTGTTTTCAGGAGGGATAAGCAGCAATACAGCACATTGTTGGGTAGGCCATCATGGGGCCAGCAGACAGTGTGACTAGAGAGGTTCCATGGGAAAACCTTCTCTCCCTGGTAAGTCAGTTCTGGATTCTCAGGATGAATGAGAAGGGGGGATTTTCTGCCCTTTAGTGCCTGCTCATGCTTGCAATCTAGCCAAAGTTCAGGGTGCTGTGAGAATGAGAGAAACCTAACTTGGATGAGTTATGGACTATTGTGAACATATACCCTATCTTCCAGTATATCCAAGAACATGAGACACCAAGCACACATTGTGCCATGGAAACAAATACTCCCTATTGCAATATGACAGAAAAGCAATTGGATGAAGAGATAACATGTTTATATATTTTCTCCCTTTATTTAGCCAAAGCCTGCCACAATTTTAAATTCCGTAATTATTGCCAGTGCATATGGACAATTTTCAAAATTCTATATTATTTTTATACTTTATTATGAACATTTTTAATAATCTATTTTACATATAGTCATTTTTAGTATTATAGTTATAGTTAACATTTTTTGAAGTGTTTGTAAATTTTTCAGTGTTAACCTATGGATAATTCGTTAAAAGAAGGAATTTATATAGAAGATTATTTGAAGAGGTTTTTTTTTAATAAATCTTTATTATTCAGATTATTACAATTGTTCCTCTTTTTTCCCCCATAGCTCTGCTCCACCTGGTTCCCACCCCACCCTCTACCTTTACCCCATACCACTGTCCTCAGCCATTTGTGTACGATTTTTGTCCAGTCTCTTCCTGCATCCACCACATCCCTTTCCCCCTGAGAATTGTCAGTCCACTTCCTTTCTATGCCCCTGATTCTCTTGTATTCACCAGTTCATCAGATTTTTTTATTCATTTGATTTATAGAATCACTTGTTGATAGATATGTATTTATTGTTCTAATTTTTATCTTTACCTTTTTCTTCTTCCTCTTCTTAAGGAATACATTTCAGCATTTCATATAATACTGGTTTGGTGGTGATGAACTCCTTTAGTTTTTCTTATCTGTGAAGCTCTTTATCTGACATTCAATTCTGAATGATAGCTTTTCTGGGTAGAGTAATCTTGGTTGTAGGTTCTTGCTATTCATCATTTTGAATATTTCTTGCCACTCTGTCTGGTGTGCATAGTTTCTGTTCAGAAATCAGCTGACAGTCATATGGGTCTTCCCTTGTAGGTAACTAACAATTTTTCTCTTGCTGCTTTTTAAATATTCTCTCTTTGTCTTTTGCTCTTGGCATTTTAATTATGATGTGTCTTGGTGTAGTCCTCTCTGGATTCCTTTTGTTTGGGGTTCTATGCCTTCCTGGACTTGTAAGTCTATTTCTTTCACCAGGTAGGTGAAGTTTTCAATTATTATTTCTTCAAATAGATTTTCAGTATCTTGCTCTCTTTCGTCTGGCACCCTCATAATTCTGATGTTGGTACATTTGAAGTTGTCCCAGAGGCTCCTTACACTATCTTCATATTTTTGATTATTTTTTTCTTTTTTCTTTTTCAGTTAAGTGTTTTTTGCTTCTTTGTATTTCAAATATTTGACTTGATTCTCGTGTTCCTCTATTCTGATGTTAGATTTCTGTACAATATTTTTATTTCAGTCAGTGTATGCTTAATTTCTAGTTGGTCCTTTTTCATATCCTCTAGGGTCTCAATAAATGTATCCATCTTTTCCAGAAAATTCTTGAAAAAACCTTATAACTGTGGTTTTGAACTCTATATCCAGTTGTTTGCTTTCCTCTGTTTCTTTCATTTATGATTTGTTTCTTTGTCTCTGCATTTTGGCTGCTTCCCTGAGTTGAGAGAGTGGCTTTGTGTGCTAAATGTCCTATAGAGCCCAGTAGCTCAGCTTCCCCTATTATCTGAGGTAGACACTCTTGGAACACCCCTTTGTGGGCTGCGTGCATAGCCTTGTTGTAGTTAAGCTTTGATTGTTGTTGGTATCACTGGGAGGGCTTGACCTCGAGGCCAACTGGCTGTGAGGATAAGCTGTGTCTACGCTGGGAGAACCTCTGTATGAGAGACACCCTTATGAGACAAGACTTGCAAAAACCTCTGTGCTTAGCTTGGATGAGGTGGAGCAGACAGCATTTGGTTTCCTGTCATCCCTGCCCTAATAGACTTCTGTTTCTCAGTATCCCATGGTATTTTCTGCAAGCACATCTGAGAGAAAGCTGTCTTCCAGTTCTGCCCACTGACAGACATTCCAGTTTCTCCGTGAATGAAACTGAGTCCCCAGAATCTCACACAGTACTGGATTTCAGTGCAGTCGGGAGCTTTTGTCTTCTTCCCACTTGGAAAAGCCAGCAATGTATTCAGTTGTCTGCTCTCTCTGTGCATGCACCTTGGTACCTCTGCCTTCCACAGTTCCTCTGAGTCTTAGTGTGCTTTTCTCTTTCCTCACAGTCCAGTTTCACCCCGTATAAATCTGGATCCCCAGAGTCTTGCCCAGAACTGGAGTTCAATGCAGTTGGAAGCTTTTATCTCCCTCCCACTTGAGAAAGCCAGCCGCACACTCAGTTGCCAGTCCTCTCTGCACGCGCATCTCTATACCTCTGCCTCCTGAAGTTCCTCTGAGTCTCAGTGTGCTTTTCTCTTTCCTTCTAGTTGTAGAATTTCCACTCAGCCAGCCTTCCTATGGTTCTGGATGATGTCTGTTTTGTCTTTTAGTTGTAGTTTTGAAATTGTTTTGCAAGGCAGCAGTGTAGGTGTTTACCTATGCCACCATCTTGGTTTCTCTCTATTTGAACAGTTTAAATAACTCTCCCTACAGTAGAATTGCTCACCATAAAAATACATGTTATAAAAATACATGTTATAGAGAAAGCCATGATTTGTATTACTGATCTATCCTCTGCCCTGTCTCCTGGAGAGCATCTGACATTTTGAAGAACAGATTTTTTTATTTAATATTATCCAGTTTATTTCATAGACTGAGCTATGGAACCTAGGGGTGTAGAAATAAAGCTTTTTTCCCTTAAAGGTCTTCACAGAGATAATCAAGTTATAATGGGCTCATCAGGGTAGATCCTAACTCCATCTGAATAGTTTTCTTATAAGAAGAGGAGATCAAGGCACATATGCATCTGGAGGGACAACCAGGTGAAGACACTGGGAGAAGACAGATTCTGAAAGCCAATGAAAAAATCCATAGGAGAAACTGATCCTGCTAACACCTTGATTTCTCCACTTAGGGGGAACGCAAGAAGGGTGGTAACAGAGTTTGATGACAATCACATATGAGATGGGAACTTGCAGATAAATCTATTTTAAAATGACCAGAAAACCATTAAATTTTGATAAAAAAATTTATCAAAATATGATGAAAAACCATCATTGGAAAAATAATGTTAATACTCTCCATGGTTTGAGACTGAAAAATAAACAATAAAAAATAGGTGATCTTAAGATACCAAAAAAGTAAAAGAAAAAATAATGAACAAGTTGGATTGTTTGAGAGCTACAGTGTATCCCTTAGGGTTGTAACATTCAGAAGTGCACAGCCTTGGGGTAACCTTGGAGGAGTTCAGGCCCATTGGAGAATCCCATTGTACTTTTTGTTTTAAGGACTTCAGTGCATGTTGAGATGTGATTTGTTCGGTTTTTGTTTTGTTTAATATATGTAGGATAAGGGCAGACTCACTTCTCTACTTTGTTTTCAGGCTCCTGTTTGAGTGTGATGATTCAGATATTCATTTTTAAAGTATATTTTATTGACTTTTTACAGAGAGGAAAGGAGAGAGATAGAGAGTTAGAAACCTCCATGAGAGAAAAGCATCAATCAGCTACCTCCTGCACACCCCCTACTGGGGATGTGCCCACAACCAAGGTACTTTCCCTTGACCAGAATCAAACCCAGGACTCTTCGGTCCACAGGCCAATGCTCTATCCACTGAACCAACCTGGTTTTGGCAGATTCAGATATTCTTGAAGAGAGAACAGGGCAGCTAGAGTGATGGGAATGCCAATGCCTGTGTCAGAGAATACTGACCAGCTTCTTTCCCTTTCCAGGGCTTTCCTCATGCCAGTCTTTAGCCTTCTGGGTCTTGTTCCTATATTTTATTGATTTTTCACAGAGAGGAAGAGAGAGGGATAGAGAGTTAGAAACAGTGATGAGAGAGAAACAGTGATCAGCTGCCTCCTGCACACCCCCTACTGGGGATGTGCCTGCAACCAAGGTACATGCCCTTGACTGGAATCAAACCTGGGACCTTTCACTACGCAGGCCAATGCTCTATCCACTGAGCCAAACAGATTGTATTTTTCTTTTCAGAGGCCTCCCTCTCTGCTCTGTACTTTCTTGATAAGTTATGACATCGTCCTAAAAATGTAATTCAGCCCTGGCTGGTATGGCTCAGTTATTCATGCATAGAAGGTCAAGGGTTTGATACCTGGTTTCTGGTTAGGTTCTGGTTGGGATGTATGCAGGAAGAAACTGATGGATGTCTCTCACCTCCCTCTATCTCTCCCCCCGTCTCTCTCTCTCTCTCTCTCTCTCTCTCTCTCTCTCTCTCTCTCTCTCTCTCCTCAGTTTTAAAATCTTTAAAAATATATTTCAGAGCTATATTCCCTGCTCTCATCACATAGTGAGTTGACCCTTCAATAACCTATTGGGTTTCGTGTCTGGGTGTGTGTATCTTTACCCTCTCTACAAAATTAATCAAAGCTTTTGCTTATTGCATTACTAGTTTTTGAAACAGTTGATTTCTTACATTGGTCAGTGGTTCTTGGTAGAAGAAAGGACATATGCCCCACTTTCTACTCTTCAGTGGAGCCTGTGTGTTTATTTTCCTGAAATGCTGACAAAAGGTGTTCATGGATATCATTGGCTGGCATAGAAATTTGTATTCTTTTATTAGGAAACTCCACATATCTCTTTTTGTTTGTGTTCTTAAGTAAGGCTCTCTAACCCAACTTTTTCATAGAATTTCTGCCAAACTCAACTTGTTGGAAGGAGTGATTTACTATTCTAAGCATAAATGTTAGCAAATTGTGGAGTGCAGCTACACTTTCATGACATTTGCCAAGAACATGTTTATAACATGAAGTCTTTCTTTTAGTCTCCACCCAGAAAGGTCTCCAGGGAAAAGCTACATTTTTTCTATCTGGAACCAATTTAGAATTAAACGTGGGACTGGAATGTGCATCTCCTAGTTTAGCCAGTTATTTTCTTCTTTTTAATAATATAAATCCATTATTATTCCAATAAAGAACAAAATTAATTCTCAAGGGGTTTCTGACAATTTCTAACTCCTAAAAATATCATTCTGTTCCAGCCAAATTTTAGGTTAAACAAATAAAATTGACTGTGCAAACAATTAAATAGTAAAATCAAAGCAGGGAGGGGATTGCTATAATTTAATTGGATTGGGTTCAAGGATCTTTTTAACTTGCTTATGTTCATACTTATAGTGTACTGGGGGTATGTAACGTCCAGAACAATTACTGAATTTTATAGATAATAGAGAAAGAAAAATCCTTTGTGAACAAATTATACACACACACACACACACACACACATACACACACACACACACACCTGATATTCTAAGCTTTTTACTTATAGTGTTTCTTATAGAAAAGAAATTGAAAATACAGGAAACAAGAAACAAGAAAACACAAACTTTACATCATTTTATTTCCTTTGAAGAATTTACTAAGATATACAGGTAGAAAAACTCATTTCTCCCTCTCTCCCATTTTAATTTTTATCAGGTTTTTTATTCATTGTCAGAATAAAATACCCTTAACCATGGTTTTTCTGCTAATAGTTTGGCATTAATTTTTCTCTTCTTTGAACATAAATATGGAGTCTTATAAATAATAACTGATTTAGAGGGGGAGAATTTATCAACAGTAAACAAAAGAAAACCTCATATCATTACTTAAGTTCAACATGGAGATATCTAATAATTTGCCACCAAGTGATCAACTCCACTTACTACTCAATTATATGTTTATTTTATGACTTGAACATGAAATCAAAATTAGACAATAGCAATCTGTTCCAATGCTCTGTTAATGGTTCCCAGATTCTATCTAAAAGGGCATATACATGAAAGATGAGAAACTCATCTCTCTGGGAATACACAGTTTTTCCCACCTAAATCCTATTCAGAATTTCTAAATTCACAGCAAGATGGTGTCACTCTGTATTTCTATTTATTTCCTATATTAATATCAGCAGCCAAAAAAAATAAAAGGACAGCATTCTTATGGTTATTTATTTTTAAAAAGCGTAATGTTCCCTAAAAGTGTCATTCTACCCCCTGCTTATTATTTCCATGTTATTCTTTTTAAGCCTCGAAAAAAGTGCCCAGTTTGAGGCCTCTGCTGGAAATCAAACACATCTCTTGACCAGGCCTCCCTCAGGCCATTCCTGTCCTTCAGGCTTGCTGAGGGTGATGTCATGGGGACACGCAAAAACTCATTCTTCCAGAAAGACTCTGAAGCATCTTTTGTTTGGAGGGCCAGGCCCACAGTTCCCTAAGAGAGGGTGTTGGGTAGACCACTTCCTCCAATGAGAATGATTTAACAAAACATTCCCATAGTTTATGATGCTCAGGATCCCACTGTATGACATCCAGTAACAGATTTTTGTTTGTTCCATTTTCATAAATGATGACAAATATAACAAATATCTCTTCTCCCCTTCTTTGGCTTCCACTCCTACCAACTTGCCACATGAACCCTAGAAGAAAAGAGTCTGTGTGGTAGGCACGCCCAGCTCCCTGCCCCCCAGCTCCCTAACCCACTGGCCTTCACCAGTTGCCCTGTGAGTGCTGCCTTACCTCTAATCCACCTCTGCTGTTTAAAACTTTTTTTTTAAATCTGTAATCTGTTTCTTAGAAAATTTTTCTTAGGTTGAGAAATATAGTTCTCTTTGACATGCCTTTTAGCAGGGACCACAGGAAACAGAAAATAGATTTTAAGTGTGATAACTGCAAGTGGAAATATTGGTTATTTTCAATGAACATGAGAAATAATGACAAGACTTTAATGAGTTATGAAGAGGTTAAGTGGACCATAGAGATTAAATTTCCCCCAGTTAATCCATTGCTGAGAACACCCAGATAATACAATGGATAACAAAATATTCAGGTGGAAAAGGGACTTTCATTGTTTCTCATAATCTTTTTTTATTTTATTCTTTCAACTGAAAATTATTCCCATTGAAAATTTTCAATCATTACATACACTAAGATGTTTAGCAAAAACTGTTCAGTACTGGGAAGCTGTGAAAATCCACTTTCACTCTCCAAACATCTGTACCCCCCATTGGGGTTTTGGATCTATCTACAATACTTGCCTTCCAGTATAAACACAGGAGAATAGCAATTTCCCATTGACACTGCAGTGCATAGCTACAATCTTAGGAATAAATGAGTAAACACATTACTGAACAGCAGCATGAAAGAACAGAAACAATTGCTTGATTGTTTCATTAAAAGGCATAGGGAATTAGTTGACTGTGTTCATGTGGATTTGGGTTCATGCACCTTCTACACACACACACACACACAAAAAAAAAAAAAAACACAACAAAAAACAAACAAAAAACTAAGTACATGCTCCTTTTAGCCCCAAAATTACAGTGGCTCTAGTCATCTTATCAGTAGATATAAACAAACAAACAAAAAACCACTGTTGAAACTTCATCATAATTATGGTCAATGCATGCATACAGATAAACTTCCTTTTAATTTGTTGGAACCAAAGGCCTTAAGGGAAAATCATATTTATTGGTCTTGTAATGCATCAGGCACAATGTTTACATATTTTAGTCTTTTAATCAGCACACACACACAAACACACACAATTACCTTTGTTGAATAATTTTTTATTTTTCAATTACTGTTGAGATACATTATTATATTAGTTTCAGATGTATACTCCAATGATTAGACATTATGCAAATAAATATTTTTAAGAATAAAATTACCTTCTTTATTTTTGTAAAGAAGATGGTAGGTTCAAAGAAGTGAGTAACTCATCTGAGGTCAGAAAGATTTATATAATATATCCACACTAATAAAAGAGTAAGATGCAAATTGACTATACTTTCATGACACCCACCAATCAATCAGGAATGAGTATGCAAATTAACCCCCCAAAAAGATTGCAGGTTAATTTCCATATGCATATGCTGAGCAGCTGGGGGCAGGGGCGGGACAGTCTGAGCCTCTGGGCAGCATGAGAAGGTGGAAAGGAGGCTCCAGGGCCAGAGCAAAGGCAGCTTCAGCAGCCAGAGGAAGGAAGGCCCATTCTTGCATGAATCTTCCTACATCAGGCCTCTATTTATATTTCTATAGCCCAGTATAGTACATGTTGATGGGATGAACAGATGGTAAACAGAATTTACACATCTTATACAGCATAGGACAGATTATGATTTGTTCTGATATGTGACTAACTAAGCTTTCATTATTTATAATTCACCAATCTGTACATTAGCTATAAACAACAACAATCTAATAAAGATGGTCATATTTGAAAAACTGTATTTTTAGATGTTTTTATATAATCATGGTTTAATTGTACAACTTAAAATATCACTTGTTGCCTAGCCAGCATGTCTCAGTGATTGAGCATTGGCCTAGGAACCAGAAGCTCAAGGTTCAATTTCCAGTCAAGGCACATGCCATGGTTGTGGACTCTATCCCCAGTGTGGGGTGTGCAGGAGGCAGCTGACCAATGACTCTCATCATTGATGTTTCTATCTCTCTCTCCCTCTCCTTTCCTCTCTTAAATAAAATATATATTTAAAAAAACAATATGTCACTTGTTATTAGGTAATGAATATTAACTTTATATCTATCAGTTATGTTTTGTTGTTTTTTAATGTATCTTATTGAAAGTATTACAGATGTCCCTATCCTACCCGCCCCCTCCACCCGTTTTGACCTCCTCCCTACCCCCACCCCCACCCCACACCTTCACCACACTGTTGTCCGTGTCCATGGACTGTGCATATATGCATATAAGTTCTTTGGTTAATCTTTTTCCTCCCACCCTCCCTTGGCCCTCTTTCATCTGAGATCTGTCAGTCTGTCCCATGCTTCCATGTTTCTGGACCTATTTTGTTGTCAGTTTTTTTTTTGTTCATTAGATTCCACATATAAGTGACATAATGTGATATTTGTTTTTCTCTGTCTAGCTTATTTTGCTCAGTATAATACTCTTAGTTTAACATCTATTACTATTACTAAGTAAGATGTTTTTGCAATTAATTTTATTAGCCTCTAAATTTGGTAAATTCTGACTTTATCATCTGATGAAGGTGAAGTGAATATCTTGTTATCCTTTCAGATGGTAACAAAAGGATTAAAAATGAGATCACATATGATTGATTGCCCTTTCAATAATCGATCTAAAAAATAATTAATATTGGCTTCATTAGGTGTTTTTGTACTATGACCAAAACCAATTATTGCTTTAGTACTTCAACAAACAATGAAATTTTTGGCAAAACAGCACTGAAGGAGAGAACTGTCAATATTTCATATTCTAAGTATTCTAATCAATTAAATTATTAAAAAAGACAATGCTTAAAGGACATTTGAAATATGTATTGTGGTAACATTTGGAATTCTTAATGAAAGAAAGACATTATATAATAATATACTGAGTTGAAAAAGACTAAATGATAAACAAAAAAAAAAAAAGAGAAGGGGATCTGAGGTGCATTTGATCATCACTCCAGGTAGGAGGTAGCTGATCAATGATTATCATCATTGCTGTTCCTATCTCTCTCCCTTTCCCTTCCTCTCTGAAATCAATAAAAATCTATCTTATATAAAAACAGGTAATATTCAAATTGACCATCACTCCAACACACAAGATGGCTTTCCCATGTGGTCAAAGATGGTCACCCCCATATGGACACAAGATGGCCAGCAAGGAATGGCAGTTGAGAGGGACCAGGCTTGCATGAAAGGGAAGTTGGGGACAATTAGGCTTAAGGAAAGGGCAGTTAGGGGTGATCAGGCTGGCAGAGGAGGGCAGTTAGGAGGGGACAGTTGGGGGCGACCATGCCCATAATGGAGGGCAGGTAGGGGTGACTGTGGAAGCAGGGGAGGGCAGTTAGGGGCAACCAGGCCTGCAAGGGAGGAAAGGTGAGGATATCAGGCATGCAGGAAAGGGCAAATGGGAGGAACAAGGCCTGCAGAGAAGGCAGTTGGGGGTGATCAGACCATCAATGGGAGCGAAATTAGGCGTGACTAGGTCTATAGGGGAGGGCAGTTGGGGGTGACCAGCCCTGCAGGGGAGGGTAGTTGGGGCCTATCAGGCCTGTAGGGGAGGGCAGTTGGGAGGGACAAGCCTGCAGGGAGGGCATTTGGGGGTGACCAGCCAGCAGGGAGGGGAATTGGGGGTGACCAGGCTTACAGGGGAGAGCAGTTAGGGGTGACCAGGCCAGCAGGGGAGGGCAATTAGGGGCAATTGGGCCTACAGGGGAGCAGTTAGTCATTGATCAGGCTGGTGGGAGGTTGGGTTGGAGGTGATCAGGCTGGCAGGCAGAAATGGTTAGGGGTAATCAGGCAGGCAGACCAGCGGTTGGCAGCCAGAAGTCCTGGATTGTGAGAGGGATGTCTGACTGCCCTTGAGCAGTCCAAAATTGGAGAGGTTGCAGGCATGGCTAAGGGACACTTCCCATGCATGAATTTCATGCACTGGGCCTCTAGTCTACAGTAATACAAGAGAAAAAGGCTAATTGCCTATGCCTCTGCTATGCTCACAGCCAATCAGGAGTTATATGTAAATTAAGCCAACAAAGATGGAGGGTAAATTTGCACATGCAGGAGGGACAGGCTGTGCCTGTCGCTGCCCATGGAGTCCAGCCCACCATCGGGTAATGGGCAGGCTATGCAGGCAGCACCTGACACCACCTTTAGGGTCCAGTCCACCATAGGGGGATGGGCAGGCCAGGCAGGCAGCACCTGATCCCATCTGCAGGGTCTAGGCAGCCATCAGGGTCAGGTAGGCCAGGTAGGCTACACCCAATGCCACCTGTGGGGTCCAGTCCACCATTGGGAACCTGGAAGGCCTGGCAGGAAGCACCTGATGTCAGCTGCGGGTCCAGGCAGTCATCAATGTTGGGCAGGCCTGGCAGGCAGCACTTGACACCACTCGAGGAATCCAGGCAGCCATTGGGGTTAGGCAGGCCTGGCGAGCTATGCCTGATGCTGCCCATGGGATCCAAGCTACCATAGGGGACCTGAGTAGGTGGGGGTGACCAGGGTCTCTGGGACTCACTGTCTGGACACAGGTGGAGCAGGCCAGGGTTGAACATTTTAATGAAAATTGGATGCCTGTGCCCAGGCCCACCTCGGCCCGTACCTGGCAAGGAGAGAGCAGTGGGCAGTTAGCAGGCATCAGAGCTTGGAAGGGACTGGGAGCAACCTGCAGGCATGTGACCAGAAAGAGGTGCTGAACCATGATGATGCAAGGGGCTGGCTGATGGAGTAGCGCAAAGGTGCAGATAAGGCGGGTCTCACTAGCAATGAGCTGGAAAAGCACATTGACAGCCTGATGGACTAAATCACCTTTCTGACGAAGGTCCATGAAGAGGAGATCACAGAGCTGCAGGAGCAGATCCAGTATGCTCGGATCTCCTTGGAGATGGACATGTTCTCCAAGTCTGACCTCTCTGCCATGCTCAAGGACATCCAGGCCCAGTAGGAGAAGCTGGCTGCCAAGAACATGCAGAATGCAGAAGAATGATACAAAAGCCGCTTTACTATGCTGACTGAGAGCGCCACCAAGGACGAGGTGTCTGAAAGCTGCTGCCTGCTCAAGGCCAAGACCCTGGAGATCAAAGCATGCTGGGGCATGAACTGAGCTCTGGGAAAGCAGCTGCGAGAGCTGGAGGATAAGCAGAACTCTGGTGTTAGTGCTATGCAGGACACAATCAACAAATCAGAAAATGAGTTGAGAACTACAAAGAGTGAAATGGCACAATATTTAAAAGAATACCAGGATCTCCTCAATGTGAAGATGGCTTTGGACATTGACAATGCAGCTTACAGGAAAGTCTTAGAAGGTGAGGAGACCAGGCTCAGTTTCACCAGCATGGGAAGCATAGCCAGGGGCTACTCCCAGAGATCCCAGGTCTTTGGTCAATCTGCCTAAGGTGGTTTACAGACTACCTCTTATGTGATGTCCGCTTGCTCCTTCCCTTCTTAATACACCAGCCATGTCCAGGAGGAGCAGATTGGGGTGGAGGAGACCATTGAGGCTGCAAAATTAGAGGAAACTAAGGATGAACCCTCCTTTAAAGGAGAAGCTGAAGAGGAGGAGGAGAAGGAAGTGGCTGATGAAGAGGAAGGAGAGGAAGAGGAAGAAGGTGCCAAGGAGGAATTTGAGGATGCAAAGGAGGAAGAAGAAGGAGGTGAAGGTGAGGAAGAAGATGCCCAAGAAGTTGAGGATGAGAAGAAAGATGAAGGCGCTTGGGAGGACCAATCAACCAAGAAAAGATTGAGTCCCATTTCCTTAATTATTTCAGAAATAATCCTCCTGAAACCAGGTCAACCCCATCACCACCCAAGAACTTGAGTTCCCAATACTATATGAATTAAGAAGTCAATATATACAACATTCTGAGGTGACTCAGGTTGGACATTAAATGTTGTGCTATGACTTTTCTCCTTATGCAAAGTATCTGTTTGTTTGCAGAGTGGCTTCCTGGCTTGCTGCCAGGCTGTGCATGGTCCATGCTTATGAGTTCAAGATCTATGACAATGTGAATAATTCAGATGTTTACAATAAAAACACATGACTACATGGGTTCACTAATGTTAATGTTAAACTTTGTGGAAAAAATAGTCATTTGAATCTTTGGTGGTTAGAAATTAAAGACCTCATATCATGTGCAATAAACAGTAAATAAAGTTGTACTGAATGACACACAAAAAAATACATTAAGGGCCAGGACATGTTCAAAGAACTGGGGAACCATTTCCAAATCTTGAAGGGAAGGCACAAGGTGTATATTATTGTTATGAATACAGTATTTCCTACTACTTATAACATATACAATGCAATGTATTAGATGCCTTCCTATCTCATGAAGTATGTATTCTCATAGAGTAATACTGGTATGTATGTTATATTTATGGCAATATGTTGTATTGTATCTATATTAATAAAAGGATAATATGCTAATTAGACCATGAGACCTTCCAGAAGTCCTTCCAGACAAAGTCATGGTTGAGGAGCCCAGGCAGAAGCTGTTAGTAGTGATCAAGCAAGGAGAGGAGGGCAGTTGGGGGCCACTAGGCCAGAAAGAAGGGACCAGTTGGGGGTGAGCAGGCTGCAAGGGGGAAATCAGGCCAGCAGACAGAGTGGTTAGGGGTGATCAAGCAGGTAGGCAGGTGAGTGGTTAGGAGCCAGTAGTCCCAGATTGCCAGGAGTTTGTCCGACTGCTCATTTAGGCCTGATTCCACAGAGGTCTCAGATGGAGAGGATGCAGGCCAGGCTGAGAGATACCCCCTCTCCTACCTCCCCCACTCCAATGCATGAATTTCATGCACCGGGCTACTAGTTTAAATAATAAAAGAATAAGAATGCTCTACTATCAAAGCCAAGTAATTTGTGTCCTTAGTTGTTCCCGAGCAGGTCCGTTGGTAAGTGACTTCACTGGTTTCGTATCAAATAAAATCCTTGGAGAATCAACTAAACCACCTTGCATTTAGCATATAAAGACAGAAAGTTGGGGAGGATAGAGTGTTTCTGGGATAGGAGACAGTAAAGGTCAGTCTCTGGGAAGTAGGGAAGATGCCAGAATGCCTAGTGCCTGGAAGTAGCAGAGAGTCTGGGATATACAAATCTGCTAGGGGTTGGTTCAGGTCCTGTACTCTGAGAGGTCAGGTGTGAAGGGAGGGCAGGGGTGTAGTTCCAGGGAATCCCCTTCCTGTAAGGTTCCTCCTCCTCCCCTAAACCCCCTAACCTGTCCATTTGGATAAAGTTGGTGGGAAGCCGGTACGCAATGCCTGGGTGGGATGCCCCTCAGTCCCAGATCTCTCTGGGGTGGGGGAGGGGTGTTTGTATTGGTTTATTAGATTCTTCTTACAGGTTGAAAGGGATGGCAGGGGAGTGTCTTCCAGACATAGTTTCCTTCTGCTTGCTCACCAGAGCTTCCCTGTGTGGTGCCTTTTCCCTCCTTCCCGGCTGCCCAGAGCTAAGTCACATGAGATCGCCAGGTATGATATTGGGGTCCCGTTGTATTGCATGGAGATTGTACTCCACAGGAACTGCCTGATCCAGGGAGGGTTGGAATCATTCACTGCTGGAAAGTTTTGATTTAAACCAAGCCGCCGCTTAGATAGGTGCCAGCTGAGCCATTTGCAGAGAGTTTATCATCCCTTCTGGCTGTTTCCTTAGAAACCACAAATTCAAAGATAGCAGAGCAGGGGCAGCACTCTTCTTAGTGCTGGCTCTTCTCAGACAGCTGCTAAATTTACTTGAAGAATGTAGAATAATTTGTAAATGATACTAAAGTGTGTGCAATTAGGTCAAAGCATTATGCAATTGTTTCCTATTAATTTGTACAATTGAGGGTCCTGAGTGTTTGAGGATTTCAGCTCTCACAGAGCATAGTGATTTCAACTATTGTATTTAACCAAAGACTCCAGTGACTCTTTCAGCCTGGAGGCCTCCAGGCCAGGCACAGCATGCCTGCTCGTACCTCCACCAGTGGCCACTTCTGCCAGGGGCAGCTCCCAGGCTGGGCCTGACTGGTCGTGACTAATTAGCATATCCCTCTTTTATTATATAGAATAGCATCAGTAAATGAGTGGATTAAAAAAGCTGTGGTATAACTTACAAAATGGAACATTATGCAACTGTAAAAAAGAATGAAATCTTATCTCTCTTTTTTTTTTAAATATATTTTATTGATTTTTTACAGAGAGGAAAGGAGAGAGATAGAAAGTCAGAAACATCTATGAGAGAGAGACATTGATCAGCCACCTCCTGCATGCCCCACAGTGGAGATGTGCCCGCAAGCAAGGTACATGCCCCCAACCGGAATCGAACCCGGTTCAGTCCACAAGCCGACACTCTATCCACTGAGCCAAACCGGTCTCAGCGAAATCTTATCTCTTGATACAGCATGATGGACCTGGAGATTATTATGCTAAGTGAAATAAGTCAGTCATAGAAATACAAATATCAAAAATACAAAAATCTAATGAACAAAACAAACTGACTAACAAAATAGGTCTATAGACATGGAGACATGGAACAGACTGACAGATCTCAGAGGGAAGGAGAAAGGGGAAGCGGGAAGAGATTAACCAAAGAATTTATATGCACATGCCTAGCCCAAGAATACAGACAATAGTGTGGTGAAGGCCTGTGGTGGAGTGGGAGTAAAGTGGAGGAGGGAAAAGTGTGAAAAATGAGGGATATGTAATGTGCTCAATAATAAAAATAAATTTTAAAAATATTGGCTCACTGACTTATAAAGATCTTTCAAATGATGAAATGTTTCATTATATAATTTGAAAAAGATTGATTCATTAATATGAACACAGAATTCATCAGAAAAATCTTCAAATATTGGGAAAGTCTCAAATTTATGGTACCATGTAATCACTTCCCAGTATTTTAATTTTCACATAGGAGCTTTAATTTTGTCATTGGCCACAAATATTATAAGTTGTCTTCCTTGAAGTGACAAGTTCATTTTATTCACTTTTAAGAAAATGTCTAACAAATACCCAAGACTCAATAGGCATATTTTTGTCTTTAAGTCATTCTCTAAGTAAAACTGTCATCGCGTGGGGAAAGTGGCTGGTTGAGCTTGCAACTCAGTTTCTTTTCCTCAAGACATCCATTGTATCCTGCTACAGCAGAAGTGTTTCATATGTACTTTCCATTTTTTAATCCAAAATAATGAAAAAACATATATTTGAGAATGAAGATTTAGTAAAATTAATATTTTGTACCATTTCAACAGGGACATTTTTAAATGCAACTGGCTTTTTTTAAATTTCTCTGAATGCATGGCAATGATGAATATGATGACTACCAGTTGGGTGCACCTGTCTTTTTTTAACTTTTTTTTATTATCATTGATTTCAGAGAGGAGGGAAGAGGAAGAGAGAGATAGAAATATCAATGATAAAAAATAATAATTGATTAGCTGCCTCCTGCATACCCCCTACCGGGGATCAAGCCTGCAACCTGGGCATGAGTGGACCAGAATCTAACCTGGGACCCTTCAATCAACAGGCCAATGTTTTATCCACTGAGCCAAACTAACTAGGGCTGGTGCCACAGTCTTTATTTTGAATTTGAATGGAAAGTTATAAAAAGACTGTGGCAGGTGCTCAATGTCTGCTTTTGAATGAATGGATTATAATATGTGTATACTAAAGGAGTGGTTCACAAAATTTGTGCATGGGGAGGGGGGTCTTCTCAGCCCAACTTGCACCCTCTCCAATCTGGAATATCCCTCTCACAATACTGGACTGCTGGCTTCTAATCGCTCGCCTTCCTGCCTGCCTCGTGGCCTCTTACTTCCCCCTGCTGGCCTCGTCTCCCCCAATTGCCCCACTCTGTCAGCCTGGTTGCCCAGAACTGCTCCCCCTCTGCAAGCCTGGTTGTCCCCAACTTCCCCCCCACACACTGACCTAGTTGCTCCTCACTGCCCTCCCTGCCAGCCTAATTGCCCCCAATTCTGTCCCTATTCCCCTGCTGGCCTGGTCACCCCCAACTAACCCCCCTACTGATGTAGTCACCCCCAACTGCCCCCCCCGTCAACCTGGTCACCCCTCACAGCCCCCCACTTTGGTCGCCTCACTCAGCCTGATGTTCAGTTGTTTGGTTGTACCTCACTAACCCCCCTGCCATCCTGGTCATAGGCAGACATCTTGTGAGAGTCTGAGGGTTAATTTGCATATTACCTTTTTATTATTTAAGATATATCTCTTCCAAGTATCTCAAAGAGTTATTAAGGGGCATCTTACCTAAAAATAGGCAAACATGTAAATGGACTGTACTTCCTCCACACCCACCAGCCAATCAGGAGGGAATATGCAAATTAGAAGGTCAAAGATGGCAGCTACTCAGCTGCTCCAGGCGTGGAGTGGCAGGCCAGGGCAGGACACCTGCTATGAGAAGGAGGGCAGGGAGCGAAGGGATCTATAGGAGTGGCACTCTGGCTGCAGCAAAGACTAAGACTGCAGACTCTGGAATCGGTAGCAAAGATGAAGATGGCACACTCCAGCCTCTAGGCTGAAAGAGTCACTGAAGACTTTGGTTAAATTCAATAGTTTAAATCACTATGCTCCGTGAGAGCTGAAATCCTCAAATACTCAGGACCCTTTGACCTGAAGGCGGCAGACTCTTGCTGTAGCGAAGGCCTGGATCCCAGGTGCCAGAGAAAAACCAGTGCTGGAAGCCAAGGGAAGAAAGGCCTTTTGCATGAATCTATTCTTGCAAAAGGCCTCTAGTCTGGAATCGGGAAGAAATACGAAGATGGCACACTCC